>OX456523.1:52273453-52318453 GCA_949748255.1 Eustalomyia histrio | reverse complement strand
TATACCGAATCCCGTTTTTTAAAGTATGTATTTTTTTTTAGCTTTAATTAATAAGAAACTGTAAATTTACGAAATACGTTCTTAAAAAAATCGTGTTAAATGATAAAATTAGAAATTTGCAATTTCTGTCCAGAAAAACAAAATTTTTCTATGCCAGGATCCATCCTTTTCGACTCAAAAACTACTTAAAAAAAGGTTTTACAACTTTTAGAGGTTCGAAAAATTAATCTGTTTTTGGAAGCTTGTTGAATTGTTCCGATGTTATATATATATATATACAGTGTGCAGCATAAGTCAAGGTACCCCAGCTTATACAAGCAAGTTCATAAATTTTACAAAAAAAAAATATGTGGTGACATTTCTTTTATTTATTATATTATTAATGTACTTATTCATATACAGCAATAAAACAAAAATATATTCGTGTATACAACAAAACAAAAAAACTAGACGTTGAAAATGTTGGTAACTCTATGTTTTTGCACAGCAAAAGTGTTGGTACCCCTTTAAAAATAAAAATGTTATTGTTAATATGTTTAGATAACTTATCACAATTTTATACCTAAAATTTAGTAGGATATCCCTTAAGACGACTAACTTCATTTAGTCGATTCGGCATTGAATACACAAGTTTTTTTGTGTAATCGGAAGATATTTGTTGCCATTCACTCATGAGCAATGTTTGAGCTGAGTTTTGTTGGAAATTTGATGATTACGCAACCGTTTTTCCAAATGATCCCACAAGTGCTCAATGGGGTTTAGGTCGGGGCTTTGTGGAGGGGTATTAAGCATGTGGGGAGTGTTGTATGCAAGCCACATCTTGACATCAGCAGCAGTGTGCTTAGGATCATTGTCCTGTTGGAAGTAATAATCATTACGAATTTTAAATTTTTCAGCGCTTTGATTCAAATTATTTTTAAGAATATTTAAATATACAGTTTTATTCATTGTTTCCTCTATAAATTCCAAGTTACCCACACCTGCGGCTGACATACAACCCCATACCATGATACCACCACCTCCATGTATAACAGTTTTACGCGTATTCTTCGGATTAAGCTCTTCATTTATTTTTCTCCATACTAAGGCACGTCCATCTGAGCCAAAAATGTTATATTTTGACTCATCTGAGAAAATAACTTTATCCCTAAACTCGTTTGTTTTGGTTTTATATTCATTAGCAAAATCTATCCGCTTCTTTCTATTTACTTCGTTAATAAAGGGTTTCTTGCGTGCTGTGCGTGCATTGTACCCGGCTCTTTTGATCGATCTGCGTACTGTATCCGCAGAGACACTTTTGTCTAAAGATTCTTTTAATTCTGCAGCAATCTTTGGTGCACTTTTAAATGGATCCTTCTTAATTATAGCTTCTATTTTTCTTTCTTCTCTATTAGTAAGCTTTCGAGGGCGTCCTGTTCTTGGCTAATTTTCAAATCGTTTTTCTTTTTTAAAGCGATTTATTACTTTTTGTACTGTTGATTTGCTTCGGTTTGTTATATTGGATATTTCGGCGTAAGATTTTCCCATTTTGTGGTTGTTAATTATAATATTACGTTCTTCAATTATTAATTCCTTTCGAGACATTTTTGAAATTATTTTATATTAATAAAACTCGGTTTTTTTGCTACGCGTTAGTAATAAGAAATACCACTGATTGCATTTTATAAGTACCGTTACAAATATCAAAAGAAAAATTCCAGAAAAAATAGCGTTGTCAATAGTTTTGCTAGATTTACTAAAGGGTACCAACACTTTTGCTGTGCAAAAACATAGAGTTACCAACATTTTCAACGTCTAGTTTTTTTGTTTTGTTGTATACACGAATATATTTTTGTTTTATTGCTGTATATGAATAAGTACATTAATAATATAATAAATAAAAGAAATGTCACCACATATTTTTTTTTGTAAAATTTATGAACTTGCTTGTATCAGCTGGGGTACCTTGACTTATGCTGCACACTGTATATATATATATATATATATTCATTTCGCATACTTTGAAGACATCTGTATATACAGCCAAAAAAGTCCCTATAATATGCGCCGTATCCAGTAAAATGTCTTCATAGTATATATATATATATGTATATATATATATATATATATATATATATATATATATATATATATATATATATATATTCAAGAGTTCTAAATATAAAAATAACATTAAAAAAGCTGTGAAGACGTGAATTTTTTAAATCATTTCTGAAACATTTTTTGGATCGAATTTACCTAAAATTTGGTGACTTTTGTGATAATTTTATGATCATGAGATAACACCTTATGAAATAAGTTACAGTAAAAAAATTAAAGAACTCCCAAAAATTTTCATACAAATTGAGAATTGTTTCATAATGAAATAATTCCCAAAGTTTGGAAATTTTTTCATTTTTCCATTTGGGTGTTATTTTATTATGAAAAAACCGCCAATATATTTGAATGAAATAACTCCCAATGTATGTGAAATAGAGGTTTAATAAATTTTTTGTATTTTTCATTCAAGACATATAACGATTTGTTGTAAATTATAACTGCTCAATTTGCAGTTCATTTCGATTGTATATAAAAAAGAATTTATTGTAAAATTTCTCTGGAATAAAGTTAAAAAATTATGGTAACTGTCAACTATAACCTGTTAACACTTAACCTGTAAATACCTGTAGTAAGTTCTGCTTTGATTATAGATTTAGGTTGCATTTGACGCTTTTTTATGTATTTATGTATTTACTTCTTATTTAAACAATTTAAGATTTGAAAGTCACTAAATTCAATCAAAACTGAATTTCTTGCCAACCGAATGGCTTGGTTGAAGCCACCGACATATTTGTTTGTGGCTACCGAAATTCGGTTAATAGATATGTATATATATTTCAATCGGATCAGAAATACAGTTGGTTGCAACAAATGAATAATTTGGTTGCTGCAACCAAACTATTCAGTTAGCAAGAAATTCGGTTGTCACAATGAATCTGTTTTCTTTGCGTATATACATATATATAAAAAATAACAAAAACTGCAACTTCATTATCATCATGATCCGCCTCTTTCCTGCATGGTTTAGTAATCTCTAATATTACTTACATATACCCAATAAGCTAAAATCGACTGATATGCATTTGATCTCTGTTTCCCTTTGCTGATCCATTAATAGAAACTCAAATGTATTTAGAAACGTCAATCCGAGTTACGTACGTTATGTTTTCCCTTTATCTAACAGTTTATTTTGTTGGTAATATTGATATTTCTATGTAAAAAATATTAAACGTTTCTGCACTGTACCCTGTGTGTGGGGTTCACAGTGAAATTTTTTGCTGACCTTTATAAATTTAATGTGAGATGATCATCGTTCGGTTCATGATTATGAAAATTTTTCTAAATGAAAAATTACAATTTTTGCAATCATAAAGAATGGTGAAACAAACTTATTTATCACGGTCGAATGGAATGCATTCTGTGGTACTATTAAACATATCTCTTACAATTTTTTTAACAAATTATTTATAGATTAGGATTTTTAAGAAAAAAAAAAATGTTTTCATAAACCATTAAGATGATTGATTCAAAAATTTAGATTTTTTTAATAATTTTATTCAAAAATTTAGAATTTTCTATTATTTTTTTTTAATAACAAGATATTATAAATGTACTAGATATAAATTCTGTTTAACGTCTTAATAATATAGTCAAATGAAAAATTTGTAATTTTACACAAAAAAGTGTGAATTTTCACAAAAATGTGTAATTTTATACGAAACTGTGTGATTTTACTCATTTTAGTTTAAAATTACCTAATATACTAAAGTTGATTGGCTTATTTTTTAAGAAAAAAATAAACATTCAATTACAAATTATATCTAATTACCCTAACCGAGCACTAGCAACGAAGGCTTTTGGCTCGTTGTAGCGAAAACAGACTAGAGCCTCTCGTGGGAATCGAACCCACGACCCCCGCACTGATAAGCTAGCACGCTACCAAATAGCCTACCGGGGCGCATAAAGCAATATTTTATTTTAAAAAATCCATGGATAAAGTCCAAAATTGAGACGAATTATAAAACCAAAATAAAAAAGTTGGAATATCTCTTAGGCCAAGGATTTAGGATGTATAGGTAGATTATCTTTAAACTCAGTTTATCGCAGTTTGTAACTTAAATACTAATTTTGAAATTTGTTTTTATTTATTTTTTTTAATGAAGACCAAAATTTTATGTAACGAAAAGTTGTTCCGACAATTTAATGTTAATAAACATGGAAATGACAGACAAAATTCTTTTTCGGATTTACTTAACCAAGTTTAACTTACATCCCAAAAACTCGGCCTTAGTGTATAATAACTTTAAATTGTATGTAGTTTAATTAAAACAACAGTGGAGGCTTTTGATATATAAGTAAATATTATTTATTTATATTAAAGCACATTTTAATCAATTGTATTTAGATAAGTTTTAAATCTGCTTTAACATATTTTTATTAACCCTGACTGCATGCTATTGCATATAACTTAAAAATTTCACAGCTAAACTCTTACGTAAACTGGTAATCTTATCAAAATTCTGTAATATTGTAAATAAATGTACTTTAAATAAGGAAGTACATAATTTCTGCAAGAGATTGAAAAAATAGTCCACATTACATTTTCTATTTATTTTGGCATGGTTTTGTTAGTTTTTTTTTTTTTTTCTAAAGTAACACCCGCCTGTTAAAGTGAATGTTGAGGTAGTAAGTCAGACTGGCTCTTTATTTCGTGTACCATAATTTTATCTATTTAGTACTTATCATTGTTTTTAAAGCGCTTTTTCACTAATAACTAACAGTTTTTCATTTTGTTGCAAAACACCACAAATGCAACAATGTTCATGAACAACTTTAGTTGTACTTACCATTGGAAAAACAAAAAAATTGTTAAATATTACACTTGAAGAAAAGCCCAGCTGAAAAATAAGTTTCTTCTTTAAGCTAGGTCAACATACTAACATAGGTCAACAAGTGAGTTTATATTATTTTAAGAAAGAATAAAAAAAATAATTTATAAAGAGCTATAGACGTAAACATATAGAGTACTCTTTACCAGTATTCCACACCCTCCCAAGTAATCTTCAGTAGAATGATAATATCATTATTTCTTTAGTATATGTAATTATTTGTTAAATTTTCTTAAACCTAAAAAAATCAGCCAGGGGGTACTTTATGAACAGAATTCATAAACAAATCGACACCTCCGAAAATGCCGTGTCTGGTTCTGGAAAAAACTGGACAGCAACAAACAAAATTTTCTATCCTCCAGACATAACACACTCAGTGATTCACTATACTGCCAATCCTTCTCATTATATGACGAGTACAAGCTTTGTGTCTTGTAATCAGGCCACTAAGTCTACGACAGTCAACTATCTTAGTTGTCTACTCAAACTGAGTAGATATCTTGTTACATTTCCATCTGGTGTTCAAAGTCAATTTATTCTGATCACCTCTCAATATTTATATGAGCCGATCCAACGTACTTACCTTGACATTCGAATTCCAGCGGCTGTTCAACCAACTAACCCATAGAAGACAGACACTGTTTACCATAGAAATCACGTGGAGCCTGCTCCTGCACTTCTAAGCAATCCTGGTTGAATTGATCGAAAATTGAAGCGCCTTAAGCGTAACCTGACTATTACTACATTACATATATTGATATTTCTGTCCATCCTTCCGTTTTGATAATCCAATTCGCCATATACAAAATAACAAAAACTTCAGTCTGAAAAACTGTTACCATTCTGCTCGTCTCATAAGAGTTCCTGGTCATTTCGCCCTTCTCAATCCACTACTGTTAGTATCAGAACTATTCACAAGTTCTTCAGTTGGGTTGTCCCAGTCTTCCCTACTCGGAATAATTACTCTCTACTTATTTTTTTTTACCAAATTCGAGACAGGGCATCATGTTATCCAAAGCAATTTGATACATTGAACAAAGTTCTAAAAGCTTTTCAACGATGAGTCAATGCCCTGTGTTACAATCCATATGACAGGTTAAATTTCGATTTCAAAGCCCAGCCCTGTATAGGAATATCCAAAGGTAGCATATCCAACATGACATCAGAGTATCGAATACAAATAAGTCTAATAACTAAAAGGTACATTTAGTGTATATCTGCAGGTTTCATATCCCGAGTCTTGTCAGAAGCTCTTCGACACTGCTAGAAAATCCACATCCCCAGAGACACATTATGTTCAACATGCTTTGCGCAGTTTCAGTTTACTATTTTTGGTAATCTATAGATATTTAACCTCTGCATACAGTTGGAGAGTAACACCTTTAACACCTAAAGTCTGAGACCACAATGTTTGGTTGTACGCGTATACAGCAGAAGGTTATTTTGGATTAATACGTGTGTTGTACAAGCTGTTCATCAGACCAATAACAACTTACAACATCATTATACAAACTGTTCTTGGTGTCCTCCCAGACACCAAGGCACAAACATCATCCGCATATATCCCCACTAAAAGTACCTCTACACAAAGAAAACAGATTCATCGTGACAATCGAATTTCTTGCCAGCTGAATAGTTTTGTTGAAGCAGCCGTTTATCGCAAACAAATGTATTCCTGATCCCATTTAAACTGAAACTCTTTTGTAGTAACTAAATTTCGGCCGCTACAAACAAATATGTCGGTAGCTCCAACCAAACCATTCGGTTGGCAAGGAATTCGGTTATCACAATGATTATGTTTTCTCTGTGTTCTGACCTTGACTTTGACCTTTGTGTACACTAACCTTTCGCGGTCAACAGTCTTTTAGATAATTTCGGAGCAATGTCACTGACCGAATGAGTTTCTCCACCATTCGTTTGAGGCTTTTGAATAGAAAGAATGATAAACTGATGGGCAAAAATTATTTGCCAAAGTAGGGGCTTCCTTCCCAGGTTTGGGAATGAATACCGCCATGACATCACACGAAAATTACCCATGGGAAAAGTTAGATGATTTAATGTCACTAAAGGAAGAAAAGGCGTACCTGTTTTATTCTTCCATAACTAACCAGGTTATATCGACAACAGGAAGTTCTATAACATCCCTTACCGTTACCCGGAACGTGCGAAGAAAAAAGAATGTCAATGACTTTATGTTTGTTGTTGGTAAATAGTCGAGCTTCGCTGTACTATTCTTCTGTAAGATCTTGTGGAAACTATCTGTCTCTCTCATGGCATTTACCTCCTAAAAAAGTCTTATAATAATCCAGTTTGGCTTGCATATCTTATTTTGTATAAGATGATAATTGTTCCAGTCAGCGACCTTCTGAGATTTTAGAGCTCTATAAAGCAACTTCCTGAAACTTTTACTAAGGTTTCCAAGTTCCGAGTTCCGCGTTCCACAATCAGAGGTTTGCTCAATTTCTTGAATTCAACTTCATTTAGATCTAAGTTCCGAAATAAAATACAACTACTGATGTAATATTATTTCAATCCGCTTTTCGAAGGGTTTCGGCAATCAATTTTAAGCCTGAACTCAGTGTAACGGTGATCTGATAGAGATACATATATCATCAAGAACGCGCCATCCTCTGACCAATGGGTTAACCTTACTGTTAGATAAGATTATATCAATATTTGTTGATTAGTAACAAATAAATATTGGACGTATTTTTTTTATAAGTAATGAGAATTAAAAAGTTAAAGGCGTCAGAAATTCCATTTAGTAAATTTATGTATAAAAGTTTATGTATAAAAATCCTGATATTGGGTTGGTAAATTTAGCTCGTATTTTTCTAAAGGTGTATTATTAAAAATGCATTCATTTGTATCCACTTTTATATCAATAAAATATAAATATAAACATTATTTTGTTTAACTATAACTTACTAGTCATAATTTATACCCTCGCTTGTGGACCTAAAAACAGCATAATCCAATTCAGCAATTTTTTAATGCAACTCAACCAAGCAACAATTTATTTTTAAAGTTGCACTGAAATGTTTAAATAAATCCTATTTTTACCACTCACGAAATAAGCACTTTTAGATCAATTGACTCATGACCCTTTTCTTGGATAGTTGCAAGTGACGATAAGAGCTAGTTTTTGCTGGGTAAATTGATTTTCATTTTATATCCGAGATTATAGCAATCCATGAAAACAATTTCTTAAATTTTATTTCTATTTTCATATTAACTACTTAAGGCAATGAGTTTGGGAAAGTATTTTTCAAGGTTTCGTTACGTTTTTCTTTGTCTGCTTGAAAATAAAAAAAAAAAACTTTCAAATGCGGAAGCCTAAAGTGGCAGGTTTATGTTGTACTTGCACCAGGTTCAAACGAAATGAACCTTTTGTTGAAAGAGGCAGAAAAAAAGTGCCAGCATTATCATGAAATATTTATGTAGTGTTAGCTTAAGGGCCAAAGAAAGGTTAAAGTGATGATTGTTCATGATTTAACAATTTATCATTAAAAATACTCAAATGATTAATGAAGTCTTAAAATAAGTTAAACAAAATATTATAAATGATTAAGTAATAAATTAATATTAATAAAAAATATAAAATACTACTAAATAATATATTTTTAAGTGAATTAAATTTGAAATATTTTATATCTACCAAATTAAAGTAATTCAATGGCAAGTATATTTTTAATTAACTTATCAGTTTCTTACTATTTAAAGCAAAGTCTTGTAGGAAAAAGTAGTTCTATAACTATTTTTATTGTTAATTACATTAATAAAATAATACAATATATATTTTTTTTTTTTATTTTCTTATTATAGTTAATGATCATTTTTGCCATCTGTACCTCATTAGCATTGGTAGCTGGACAAAATTTCCTGTTTCCAGGTAGACAAATTGATTATAATTCAATTGATTTTCCTTCACGAGTTAACGTAAGAGATCCTAGACAAAACAGAGGTGAGTGTATAATTTATTTTAAATATACATAAATATATATACTATGTATACTTTTCATGGCCATCCCACACTAGAAAACTTCAATCTCAGCGGCTAAACAAATATTTTGTAGTCAATTAATCAATTTGTAAGAAAAACTACTTTAAAGACAGCATCTATAATTATTTTTGGTGTCCGTTACCCAATATGTAACCATACATGATCTCATATATTGTCACATATCTTCGGACCCGTATGTGGTAACATATGAGCTTATAGTAGCTGAAATCTTGTACAGCAAAGTGGTTAATATTAAAAAAAGTTTATTTGGTCAAAGTTGAATTCCGCATAGCAGAGATACAAGCCGTCGCGGTCTCAAACCTTCTTTGGAACCGGCTTGGACCGGCTGCCGGTTGAGCTTTTCTTTGTTCTACCCTACAACAATAAGTAATCAGTGTATAATAACTTAGTGCTGATGTTGGTAACAACAATAAATAGATGTCCAACTACCCACATTTGAGTATACAAATGGACTCAGAATTTGAGTCGATGAAACGATATTCGCCTATGTGCCTGTTCTCGCATGCTTTTTTAACCGTTATGGATTGCAAAAATTAAGATATTTCCATGAAATTTGGTACACTAACTCATATTAGCCCAGAGATAAATTTGGTACATGTTTTGATCTATTGCCCACATAAGGCTCCCAAAAATTTCTTAACCCTTTAAGGATCACATCACTTACAAAACATTTAAAAGTGATTTGTATAGGAAGGTTGGAGCAACAAAGATGTAGTGGGAGTTAAGTGCCTGCCTGTTCCCATTTGCCCCTTGGGAGTGCTCAAAGTTAGTTAAATAGAATTCATTATTAAGGAGATATAAAATAACAATTTTTGTCAAGCGATATTAAGGACAAGGAGGGAAGTAAGGAGAGGTTCTAGGAAGGCAACTTTTCTTGGGAGACTATGAAAGTCGTATAAAATTTAGAAATGTGTCAGCAGTAAATGTACCATAGAGTTTATCTTATATAATTTGGTTAGTGAGAGCTGTCGTTCTGAAAAAGCCTTGGGGTTAAAGCTGAGCATCCGCAATATTGGATACTCTTGCATTTCCTTAATAATTCCCAAAAGAGCTTTTCTTGAAAATTGGGTCAACAAATTTTCATAAATTAAAGAGTTTTCTTACAAGAAAACTACATTGAGGAGTAACCCCCAGATCTTATTGAAACCTGGATTTGTTGTAGCGGGCGGTAATGGGCCCGTGTGGTACGTGTGGTGATGCACAACATTTTATCAATCTACAGGTCGCAAATGTAAATACTTTTGGATAAAATTGGGTACATACATTTCTATTAGTCCAATAAATACGAACTAAATTGGAATTGATGAATTCTTTTTTTTAAGATAGACCAACACTCAGGGGATGCATCCTATGGAAATGGGGTAAGGAGGAGTAGTGTTTATAACAATTTTAATTGAATTTCTTTACATTGTAGTTAACAGAGAAGACCTCTGTAGGGAGTTTATTCCTAATACGATTTGTACGACTTATAAACGAATTTTTCCTGTAATCAATTGTGCCTTCCATTGGACAGTCGATCACAAACTTATGTGCTCTACTAGATAAGCGAGTATTCCGAATATAAACCTGGACTCTAGGAAGCAGTTCACTTATCTCGGCAGAAAAATTCCCACGGTAATATCGATAGAACAGTGATACACAACCCATATTCCGACGATGCTCCAATGAGTGAATGGAGCTGGATATTCTATTGTAAATAATCAGTGCCCAGAACATAAAGAGTATTTGATTCCTTGACATTTACACCACCCATATTTACTGATGATATTGACGACCCACCAGTCCTATAGGTCAATATACAACACTGAGTCCTAAATGCATTAAAGCGTCATGGAGACGATCAAATAAACCCGTCAATCAGTGCATATGTGTCAGTGTCTTATGCTTGTAGCTTAAAAGGAGATGTACAAAGAAACTCGTTAATCAGCATTTGTATTTCGACTTCGTAGCATCCACGCACTTTTCCATTATTACCAAAAAACAACAAACAAACTGATGTTTTCCTTTTTTTTAATCAGAGACGTAAAACACGAAATATGTATGTATGTATATTTTTTTCATCCGTGCACTTCTTCATGACGGCAAACACGAAGCAAATGAAATTTTCTTGGCAAGCACAACAGGAGACGATCAAATAATCAGCCATCGAATATAAAAAATCAAAACTTATTGATTTTCATCAATCAATGCCGATAACGCGTACGTGTAGCCGAAAAAGAACGATTGTACGCACACAGCTATGTAGTATGTGATTGATGTGTTTATTTGATCGTCTGCAGGGCGCTTAAAATCTACCATATTTAGCAAGACCCCACTTGAAGAAAGATCACGTTTTAGTGTGGCATTCGTAATCTGCCTTTTGCCCCGAAACTCCAAGAGACTTGGCCTACCACCGAATGGAAATGAGTGACAAATGTTGCTGTCATTAGCGAAAGAGTTATCATGAAAAAAAGAGGTAGAAAGAACCGAGCCTTGTTGACACTCGTTGGTTAAAAACCCATCTATAACAACGCGTATGGTGCAATCTCTGCGAAAGCTCGAAATAATTTGAGAAAAGTCATTACCAAAACCAAAAGCAATAAGCGTTGATAACAGTTCACTGTGCCACACATGGTCGAACGCCTTAGAAATATCCAGAGCAACCTTATGACTCTCACCAAACTAATGAAAAGGCTGATTCCAACGATTCTAAAAGTAAATTGGACTCTGGTTAATTAACAAGATGTCAATACACATTGCTCTTCATTACCTTTGAGAGAGGAGAGCATAGGAGTGTTCTTGGAATTTAGGCCGCTTCCCAAAATTGAAGCGTCAAATTATGCTGGTTGTAGAGAATCATATAGTCGGCATGTTCGACTTCTTTAATATTTTTAAGAGTTTTAAATTATAATTCATCAAATTATAAAAAACTATATTCAAATCTTTATTGCTATCATCATCATTATTATTATTTAGGACACCCCCCTCCCGCTATATAATAATAATATTTATATTAATTTCATTTTAATTTTTCTAGGACCCGTTGTTTTCCCACCATCTCCCCCAGACGCAATTGATGAATCCAGTGGTGTGATTGTAGGCGCCTCAGGTTATGGTTTTGTACCACCCCAACAAAGTAATTCCTATGATTTAAAAAATTATTAAATATTTTAATATAGACAAACTAAAAAAAGCACAATGTAGTTAGAGTAAAGCACTTTAAACAAAACATAAACTCAGTGAATGAAATTCAAAAAGCTTTATAATTAGTGCAATTGTTTTTTTTTTTTTTGTTTTTTTAATTTTATACTGCAAATAACTATTATTGAAACAATATTGTTAAATAACTTTATTTATTTTTTAATGTTTATTTTTATAACAGCAAGAAGAGGTTAACAGAAAATCACACACACACACATAGATACTAGTAAAAGAAACATGCCGAATACCACAGATACATACAACTAATTATTATTATAAACATCTCAAACATTAAACAACATCTTTTTTCTTACGGAAATTAAGCCATAATATCAATAAAACCACCTTTAACATACATAATTATAACATACCACACATACAGGTGATACACACACACAAACTTTAAGATTAATTACAAGCAAAGCAACAGGCTGCAAACTACATTCAACTTTTTTGAGAGCGAAAATATAAATAAGCAAATGGCAACAGATATACGTAGTTTGATATCTAAGTTTTAAAAAAGAACAAATGAAAGATAAATATTCAGTAGTTTTTTTTTACTCTATTGCTTAATTAAAATAACTTCCTGTAAAATTCATTGTAGTTTGTAGCTAAACTTTTTAGGAATTATAATTAGTTTCGTCTTCATACCAGCGCGCCATGTACCACATTTTTTAGTTAAAATTAAATTAAATATTACACATAAAATTTTTATTTCTCTATTCCATTAATGTAATTTAATCATGTATCTTTTGATTATAATTATGCTATAAATACAATATTTTTATTGCTTGCACTCACTATTTGCTACTGCCACAACTACTAATTGTTAATAAAGCTACTGGCTAAAAAGAAAAAAAAATATATATTTAACTAATGTTTGCAAATAATTATGATGACTGGCACACAACACTACTGCAATTTAAACACGTTGAGATCATCATCATAATAATCAGCTAATCCACATGTAGTTTATTTAACGTGACCAACTCTGCCCACAGTATATTTGAATACACTTAAAAGGCAATGTTTGATGCAACATCAGACAATTAAGTTGTAATTAAAAAAACTTTTAAGCTTTAAAAAATTCTTTATTATTTTCTTGATATAAAAATGTATAAAAATTTCATAATTAAAATATCGTAAACAAATGTAATTAATTTAATGAAAACTTTTATTGTTTAAATTTCTTCTTTAATTTTATGAAGCAATTCATTAATATTATCAACATAACTTTCTTTTTCGAAATTTCTTTATATCTGAAAAATCTTTGATTTTAAGTTAGTTTTTTGTTGAAATTTTTATAAACATTAAAGGACATTTAATGCATTCTGTATAAAACAACTTACGAAAATTTTCATTAAAATTGTAATGTGCTGAAAAATCTTATATTTTGATAAATTTCCTAGAAATATCTGGTTAGAATCTAAAAAATAAACTTTGTAAAGAAATATTCACAAAAAAAAAAAAAAATTAGAAAGGATTCCTAATTTTTTTTAATTGAATGATGCAACCCCAAAATTCTCCTCGATAAGTATTTTTAATAAAGACCTCTTTAAAAAAATGCATGGTGAATTGCATCTGTCATTTGAGATTTTAAAAATCGAGTGTCAGATTCCTATTTAGTGACTTCAACAATTTTAAATGAATTCCCTTCTTTTAAAAACAAAAATCATCCGCAATTTTTAATTTCGAAATCTTGTTATACGATTCTTATTGAGCGGTCGCCAAAACATTGACAGCGAAACTGATCATTTAAAAAAAATATCCTCCGCCATATTTGATCCGCCGTTCTGACTTTTTCCAATTTGGAGCCAACATTTTAAATTTGGTTTCAAAACTAAATATCAGATTCGGCGATCCCAAAAAAATATAGATTTTGAAGCAAAACTTCTAAAGTCATCCGTTATGTTGGATCTGTCATTATGAATTTCGAAAATCTGATGTCAGAATCGTTGTAGAGAAACCAAAAACCCGAGTGCTTAATTTAAAGCGAACACGTGATTTAATTACTTTCAAATTTCGTCACTTGACTTTTTAACGGATGTTATACCAATTTTTGGTCCCCATAATAGAAGTTGAGACTATGTCCGAAGCAATTTCGGTTTTAATACCTAAAAGGAAAGGGGCATAAAGCCTAGAATTAGAGTCATAATCCCTATAATATTTTCGACTATGCTATTTAAAGTTTTTCTATATACAAATACAATATAATAAATAATAAATCGATCAGAATCCCAATAAAAACGGTCATAATGCCCACTGGTATTGTAACCGTTTGGCAAACGGTTATAACCCTAATTAACATTGTTGGGATTATGGCCGAAAGTTTTTTTTGGATATAATCTTAAAATCGATTGTCGATGTCGGTTAGGGTAAAGTCCGATCAGGCATTTCATAGAACACCTATATTTTAATCTAATCTCTGGGGGAGACCCAGGAATAAAATGTCACGCATGTCGAATATAGAATACCCCACACCAGTCTGGTTAAAAGTTTATAAGTGTTTGGGTCCGAAATTTTAATTTGTCAAAATGGACTTGTGTCCATAAATGGGCAACCAATTAAGAATCAGTTAGAAATTTTGAGCCTAGTGTTGGGTAAATTTATGAGAAAATCGAGAATATGAACTATATGGTGACTAGGTCCAAGGATGGACCATTACTATTCTTATGCTCCCTAATTATTTTTCGGATATTATTTACCAAATATAAGAGAGATACTAATAAATTTTTCAGTTATAATCGCATTAACCCCCATTTTGGGTGGCACTTCAATGCGGGCTGGGTGAAAACAGGGACCGATTTCCACCAGAATTAATACAAACTAAAATATATATAAATCTTTTTTATGAATGCTAATACAAACCCTTAACTCATTACTGAAAATATCGGATCATTGTGCCCGATATAAGCCGATTCACCCGATATTTACACCCAAAAAAACACAATCATGCTAGCAACTAAATTTGTTGCCAACCGAATTTTTCGGTTGATTCAAACGAATTTTTCCGTTATAACTACAGAATTTTTATGACCTGGTACAATGTACAATTTTTGGTTTGAGCGCTATGAACTTGTTTCAGAACTTGTACAACACAAAACTGATTTTTTATCGAAGCAGCAGAAATTCTCTTGTCACAGTCAATGTTGTCTCAACTTATTTTCTATTGTTGCAACTGAAAATTTCGATTACCACAATCGAATATTTTGATTGGCTATAAATGTGGTTGTCACCTCGAATTTGCTTCCTTCGAGTCTTCAAATGCACTTTTTCGTAAATTTTCTTAAATTTTCTCTATATTTTTTGGCCCACTCATATAACACGGTTCAGGTATCTCACCGGAATTTCAACAACTGATACAATTTTTATAATAATGGCGCCCCGGTATGCTAGTTGGTAGCGTGCTAGCTTATTAATGCGGGGGTCGTGGGTTCGATTCCAAGCAGAGGCATGATATATAAATTGTTTTCGCTACAACAAGCCGAAAGCCTTTGTTGCTAGTGCTCGTTTAGGGAATTAAGATATACTTTGTAATTATATCTTTAGATTATATTTATAATTCGTGTCATATCTTAAAGATATATCTAAAATTATGAAAATATGTTTAAACAAATATGTTTCAAGCAACTTTAAAACTCATTTTTCCCCACCTAAATATCAGGTTTATTATCAAAATTTTTTTTCCATATTCACATACTCTAATTTCACCGAAATCTGAGGCAAGCCACAAACAGACTTGCCTTGTAAAAACAAAGTATATCTGAAATATTTGTTTACAGAAAAAAAAAAAAATCCAAATCTTGTTTTATGCTTCAACATTTTTCAAAAATTCAGTTGGTCACATTAATATCGTCGTAGTAAATTTAAAATTTATTGTATTTAGATTTAATTATATGAATTTTATGAACATGATATATAAATTGTTAATAATTCAACTTGCTTTAAACATCATACAAATAAAATTTGACATTAATTATCACAAGAAATTAACACAAAATTATTACATATAAATATTATAACTTGTTAGTATAAAGTAATTTTTATAACATATTTTTTTTTTTAAATATTATTATTTTTTCATTTATTATTTTAGTCAAATGCACTTTAGTAAATTAATTATAAACATAATAATAATTTTCTTTTAAATACATTTTTATTTTTGTATAAATTTTATTATTTTGAATTTTTATTTTTTTTTTATTATTTTTGTTTTATTTTTTTATAATTTTTGCTTTTGTGTTATAATAATTTTATTTGTTGGTTTAATTTATAATTTTTTAATATTTTTATTATTTTTTTTATAATATAATGTTTTTAATTTAAAGTTTTATATAATATATTAGCAATTTTATTATTTTTAATTTTTATTTATATTTTCAAAATTTTGTATTATCTGTGTCCCTTTTAAAATTATTTTTGTAATTATTAAAATTTTTTTATTTCCCTTATTTATTTTTATTATTTTTTTTAATTTTAATTTATTTTTAAAAAATTTGTTTTTATTTTTTTATTAAAAAAACACAATAAAACATTAAAAAAAAAATTGATTACCCTGTTTTATTCCTTTTTTTTTTTGTTTAATAAAATTTTATATTGAAAATAAAACCTCCAAATTTTTTTTTTGTTTTTATTTCATGTGCACCTTTAATTTAAGTGCTTGTTACTGTTGCAACTAACACTATTATTTATTAAGTTGCATAAGATTTATATTATATCTTAATATAAAATATATATATAAAACTTCAACGAGATAATGGGATAACTAACCAAAATCTTAAAACATTGAATTGGTTAAATTTGATTGGAAAAATTAAAGGTTTTGTGGTTTATAATACAAATAAATAAATATTTCCAACACAATCTTATATCTGTACTTTTAAACGTTCACAAGGATGGTACAAAAATATTTAATTAGAATTTGTTTTAGAGTTTTATCTTTAGATTTCTGTTAGTATAAGGCATCGGTATTACACACTGCCCCGATTACCCAACGCCGCTTGATAAACAAAAAAATTACATTTTTTAATTATTTTACTGCAAAAAAGTACACTCACACAATCAAATTATTGAGAATTCGTTAAAAACAGGATTACCTACTTTTGGATAAGAACAATTATATTTTATTGATAAAAAATTAACTGACCATTAATTAATTAATACTCAGTATACTACAAGAACTATTTGTTTTTAATTTTCACTAAATATTTTAATATTTTATAGTAAGACTAATTTAAATGACTTTTCCAAAAGCTTAAAATATATATCTTTATAATTTGAGTAGTTATTTAAATGAAAATAACTTCACTGATTTAGTTTTTAAATAGCCTGGCTTTCTGAATCTGACTCGGGAAATGTAAAAGGTTTATAAGGAGTACAATACAGGTAAGGACGTACCCAGTCAGAAATTCCCAGTGCTACAAAAACTCAATTGTTGGAATTTAAAATTAATTACTGGCAGAACACTTTAATTGGGCTTATAGTCGGAAGGTTTAGAGTTCGAGCCCCGTTGCCATATGCATAAACATTTTGTAAACATGTAAACAAACAACAAATTTTCCTTATGAGACTGTTATAAGAATCCACTAAATGTTTATGCATATGGCTGTAACGATTTAAGGTTTCAAGCAATGTTTGAATTAAATAAAAAACACAGTTTTTTCTTTACATCCCAGCTGAAAATTATCATATATCATGCATGCACTCTCATATACGTTCGGATCCGAAAATTGAGATTATATGGTCATATATGACCATATATTTGAAATCATAATAGTAAAATATTAATATTTATAATTCAATCAAAATATATATGAACACATATATGATCGTACATGGGCTTACATTGTCATATACGTAAATGCATGGTATAATATATGTCCATACATAATCTCATATATGACCGTATATCTTCGGATCCGAAATTTTAGTGTATATGGTCGTATATCATCATATATATGTTTTATGTTTTACCACAAAAATTGTTTTCACTTAGAGGACAGAGATGACAAAGTTTTAACTTAAGTACTTTTTGTGGTACCATTAAAGGTACTCCTATGACTCATTTAGTACTATTCACAAATTTTCCTTTAAATTTTTATTTATTTACAACTTTTCGGAAATAATTTTTTTAAATTCTGTAGAAAGTCACTTTTTGGGGATGATATATTTAAAAATGTAGTACACAGAAAAAATTTGGACCAGCAAAATAATTTTTTATATCAATTAATTTTTTTGTTAATATTTATTAAAATTTTTCCATTTTTTTTAATCATATCAATTAAATTTTTAATCAAAAATCTTCAACATTTTCAACTAAACTTTTAATTATATCAATTAAACCTATAATTAAAGTTCTAACCAAAAATCAATTAAAATTTAAATAAAATTTTCAATATTTTTTTTTTTTTATCAAATATACATATGTTTGTGTGTAATTCATCAATGCATAAAAATTTCTAAATACCTTGTACCAACTACAGGTTGGTTGAAAAGTTCCTGCGCTCGAAATGAAAGAATACTGTTTTTGTTACGAAATATATTTTTTATTCAATATAATCTCCTAGAAGCTCAATACACTTGTTCCAATGATCTTCCAATAATTTTATCCCATCCTTATATTGGTTTTCCGGAAGCTCTGCAAAATAACCGCCTACGGCTGCTATGGCCTCTTCATTCGACGAAAAATGCTTTCCACGAAGGAATTGTTTGAGATTTCTGAAGAGATAGTAGTCACTGGGAGCCAAATCTGGTGAATACGGTGGATGTAAAATAACCGTCTACGGCTGCTATGGCCTCTTCATTCGACGAAAAATGCTTTCCACGAAGGAATTGTTTGAGATCTCTGAAGAGATAGTAGTCACTGGGAGCCAAATCTGGTGAACACGGTGGATGTTCAAGCAATTCGTACTTTAATTCTTTGAATTTAGCCATCGTCAAAACACTTTTGTGAGCAGGTTCATTGTCTTGATGAAAAATGATTTTTTCATCCAGCTGATCCAAAAGGCTGCAATAATATTCAGTATTGATTGTTTTATCCTTCTGAAGATAATCAATCAACAAAATTCCTTTTGCATCCCAAAAAACTGATGCCATAACCTTCTTTGCTGATCGTTGTGACTTCACCTGCTTTCGAGCTGAACAAGCAGCTTCAGTCCACTGTAAACGTACTTGTTTCCATTTAGGATCATGGTGGTAGATCCTAGTCTCATCCATAGTTATAAAACGACGCACGAAGTCGGTTTTATTCGGCTTAAAACGCTCCAAATTACGCTGAGAAATTTGTTTTCGATCCAGTTTTTGTTGAATTATTAATGTGTGCGGCACTAACTTTCCAAACAGTTTTTTCATACGTAATTCTTCATGTAAAATATGGAGTACTCGTTCGTCTGAGATGCCTATGGCATTAGCAATTTCACGCTTAGTCAAACTTGGATCTTCACTAAATATATTATGTACCTGCTCAATGATTTCTGCTGTGGTTGCAGTTTTTGGTCGCCCTTCGCGTGGATCATCTTTAAGGCTGGTACGACCACATTTAAATTCACCAGCCCAAAATTCAACGGTGCGTTTTGAAGATGAGAACTCCTTATACACTTCAATGACTTGCAACTTTTTAGCAAACAAAATCTGCGAAATATAATTTTAGAAAAGAGGAAATTTGATTATTTAACAATTTGCTAAGGATTTTTGGGTATTTCAAAAATGGAAACATGAGAACAAACTTTTTGGCAACACTGCGGATACGCATGCGCCAGTTATGATAAAGTTGGTACCATATTTTTTTTTTTGTGGTGCTATTGGAACCTCTAAAGTACTATGGCACTCCTATGAACTACAGGTTTTTGAAAAGTTCCTGCGCTCCAAACTTTTTTTTTCTCAAGTTGGTATATCTGTCCTGCGAACACATGCAAAGTTGCAAGTCATTCTGTCAATTCTTTCTTTGTTTACAAGCCATTTGAAGTTGACGTGTCATTGATTTTTTTTTAATATGGAAAAAATTGAATATCGTGCAGTCATTAGATTCTTTGTTTTGAAGGGTTTAAAAGCAAAGGAAATTTATGAACAATTGTTAGAAGTGTATAAGGAGTCCTCACCTTCAAAACGCACTGTTGAATTTTGGGCTGGTGAATTTAAACGTGATCGTACAAGCCTTAAAGACGATCCACGCAAAGGACGACCAAAAACTGCAACCATAGCAGAAATCATTGAGCAGGTACATAATATGGTTAGTGAAGATCCAAGTTTGACTAAGCGTGAAATTGCTAATCCCATAGGCATCTCAGACGAACGAGTACTCCATATTTTACATGAAGAATTACGTATGAAAAAACTGTTTGGAAAGTTAGTGCCGCACACATTAATAATTCAACAAAAACTGGATCGAAAACAAATTTCTCAGCGTAATTTGGAGCGTTTTAAGCCGAATAAAACCGACTTCTTGCGTCGTTTTATAACTATGGGTGAGACTTGGATCTACCACCATGATCCTAAATTGAAACAAGAACGTTTCCAGTGTACTGAAGCTGGTTGTTCAGCTCCAAAGCAGGTGAAGTCACAACGATCAGCAAATAAGGTTATGGCATCAGTTTTTTGGGATGCAAAAAGAATTTTGTTGATTGATTATCTTCAGAAAGGCAAAATAATCAACTCTGAATGTTATTGCAGCCTTTTGGATCAGCTGGATGAAAAAATTCTTGAGAAAGGACCTGGTTTAAAAAAGAAAGAATCATTTTTCATCAAGACAATGCACCTGCTCACAAAAGTGTTTTGACGATGGCTAAATTCAAAAAATTTAAGTACGAATTGCTTGAACATCCACCGTGTTCACCAGATTTGGCTCCCAGTGACTACTATCTCTTCAGAAATTTCAAACAATTCCTTCGTGGAAAGCATTTTTCGTCGAATGAAGAGGCCATAGCAGCCGTAGACGGTTATTTTATAATGATGGGATAAAATTATTGGAAGATCATTGGAACAAGTGTATTGAGCTTCTAGGAGATTATATTGAATAAAAAAATATATTTCGTAAAAAAAACAGTATTCTTTCATTTCGAGCGCAGGAACTTTTCAACCAACCTGTATATTAAATCAAATTGTTCAAAGTTTCTACTCAAATGATACAGTTAAATACCATACAAATTTTCTCATTCATTGTTTTAATATACCAATGGACAACATTAAGAAACTAAGAAAAAAAAAATATAAATAAATTATGTACCTCAAAGCTTTTTGTCAATTTGTAAGATCACGTATATATCATTTTTCGGTTTGTTTAAAGCGACAAGTGCTTTCAAATTGTTCCAAAGAAATCTGAACATTGGTCAGTCACTCACTATGTTGTAGACACCAAAATAAAATGAAATAAATGCCTTTAAAAATTCACCAACAACATGTACCCAACAGAGACATATCAAACTCTGTGTTGTAGTAATACATTGGAAACTGAAATTTTATTCCTGCTCCGTTTTCTTCTCCATATTAAACCATTTGTTTAATCGTTTGTACACGAACGTCTTAGTTATTTTGTTTAAAATGTAATGGTTTGTTTTATTTTTCATCATGTAATTTTTTGCATATCGATCAACATGATTTTGTCATTTGTTGCAATTTGGTTGGCCATACAACGAAATAACTGACCAACCATCAACTCAGTTAAGCAATAAAATGTATTACCATCAAAATTTTACCAAATTACATACAAATAAATAATGATTAGCGTTAAAAATTTAAGTAGGTATTTTGTTTCATTTTTTGTGTTTTTTTTTTTAAACTGGATGATTATCATTTATTATGTTTGATAGAAAATAAGGATTGGTAGTGAATTTTAAGTGTAATTTAAATTAAATGAAAGGAAAAATTAGAGTTGATTGTATATAATTGATATGGGTCAAAATATTTAGAAAGTGGGAAACAAAGAAAATTACACATAAACTGTGTTAATAGATAAAAATGGAATAAGGATCGCTGGCCAGGATTTTAACAGAAAATTAATTTGTGTTATTTTAGCAAAAAAGGAACTGCCAAAGAAGCAATAAAAGCATCACTACTATGGCAAAGGCATCACTTCTTTTCTAATGGTTTCATCGATGAATTTAACATTAGCAATGATAATGATTAGGTATTCTGATGCATGAGTGGAAAATGTTCATATACTTTGTAATATTTAAGCTTTGATGAAAATTGATATCATAAGAATGCATAAAAAATAAGTTTAAAGAAGCGAAATTAATGCATTGATATACAAATACTCTTTATTAAAACAAATAAATAATTCTGCATTAGTGAAAAAGCATTTTTGAAACATTTTTCAAAAATTTTAATGAAATTTTAGACAAATTTTAAAATATTTTTGGATAATATAAAACTGGTTGTACAATTTGGAAACATTTTTAGACAATTTTAAAATATTTTTCAACAATTTTAAATAATTTTTACATAATTTTAAAATTATTTTGATAAATTCTAAATTAAAACTGTAAATGGTGTAGTATTAAATAATAAACCTAATGCAGGAATGCACAGATTGCGTGTGTCATAGATATTTAAGGCTGAAAAATTGCAAAACTGCATTAATTCTAACCCTCATGAAATTTTTAACTAAAATATAAAAAATGATTTAATAAAAATATGAAAAAATTTCATCAGAACTATTTTTTCAATTTGAATAAAAGCTTAAGATTCAAAATAAATATACGATATAACTTATACATTATGAAGCAATGAAGAGTGATTGTTTAAGATACGCATCGGGTTTATATCCAGATCACTGCATTTGAAATATGAACACATGAATTCCTTTGGAAGTGCCTTAGAATAACACCAAAAAATTATAAAAGAATGTTAACTGAAGTTTAGGAAGCAATGAAAGAAGTTATAGTTACAGAATTACTACCATTTTTTTGCTGGGTTTAAGTATAAAATCAATGGCCCGTAATCATAGTCCGGCACTAAAGTCGATTTTTTTAAAAAACAACTTTAAATTAAAAACTTGTTATTATCTATTTTGCTATTATATTCAGAATTGAAACCAGTTTTAAGTTGAACCGGCTTTAAATGGGTATCACATCAAATGTACCAAATGCCCGCATACATTTTGTACTAAAAAAGAAGCAGGTGGCAACATTGATCAGCTGATTTTATATTTGTCGAAAAAAATTAAAAGTGTGTAAATAAAAGATTTGCAATTGCAAAATGTGAAAAGGAAAAAACTTTATAAAAAAGGATTGAAAAGTGTATTTTTATTAATAAAAATTTATAAACTTAATAAATGTTATGCAAAATATCGTATTTATTGATATAATTTTCCTTTTAATAATTTGAAATTCAAACATTTTTTTTCTTATCGGAAAACAGCTGTTGTGTGTTGGTAAATTGAATAGAGTCAACTTCAGCTAGTTTTAATTTTAAAGCAGACTTTAGCGATTAAAGTATACTTTTACTTGTCTATAGTATGCCTAAAGTATACTTTTAAGAAAAGTCGACTTTAGAACTCTTAAAGTATACTTTATTTTAACTATGATTATGCGCCAATATTTTTATACTCCCCACCATGGTTAATAAATGAGAACTTCATGTGTGTAACAAACATCGCTTGAAATAGTAATTTTTAGATCTAAAAAGTCAAAAAAAAAATAAATATATATTTTTTCATTTAAAAACTTTTCAAAATATTGAAATAAAATATCAAACACATTTCCTGAACTAATTTTAAAATGTTGTTGTTTTTGAACAGGTACTTACAAACAAGTTCTCAGTTGTATCAGTTGTGCACAAGTTTAAATGTATGGACTATATGAAAAAAATTGCTTAAATTTAAATACAAGTTTTGAAATTCTCATTTCAATTGTATTTGCTTTTAAGAATGTAATCTTAGTTTTCAAATTTAAATTTTTTTAGTGTGAATTGATTGTCTACATGGTTTTCTTTCTGAAACAATAATTTTGAACCAGTCGTGTATTAGTTACAAAAAACTATGATGAGACACAGTGTAAATAAGTGTTTTGAAATTATATATATTTTTCTTGTAAATTTGTTTTTAATAACCCAGCAAAAAAAAAAGGAGCAAAAGAAGAGAAAAAGAAGCAGTGATTTGGATTCCGGTGTTGTGAAAATTTGGATCGGAACCAATTATTTTTACATAGGGGTGTCATAGGGTGGAAGTTTTCTTTTACAATCCTTTTTCATTGCATCTAAAGCCTTCTTATGGTTTAGTAAAAAATTAAATCCTTTGATGCTACCAAAAAAAAATATGAATTTGTAATTTAGATTTTTACAGGGCATCACTAATTGGGCCTTAGTCTCATTTTAACAATCTCCCGTTAGCTTCTACCTAGGAATTTAACTGAAAGATTAATTGTTGTGTCCCATAAAACGTTTCAGTTTTATTGTTGGTTAAATTATACAGGACATTCAGTAATCGGGCCTTATTTATTAAATTACTTTATTCTAAATTCTTGCAATTTTAACTACAATAAATTTTTTACTTTTTCTAAAAAAATTAACTACGATTTTTAGAATTTAAAATCTGGTAAATTGTAAGTTAAAGATTAAAACAAATCACTTAAACTTAAACCATAGTTATTAATGTCAAATTTATATAGAAATATCTGTGTTTAATGCTTGACTTTGAGATTTCTGCAGGATGGGTGCCGCGTTTGCTCACAATCGACAAGAAGAAATGGCTCGGCGGACTGCAACGATGAAATCCTCTCACAGACAAATATCTATTTCGATGTCCTGGACAAATCTTATTTTTCCGAAGGGATAAAAAAATTGGAGAAACTTTGGAAAAAGTGTGTAGAGCTCATAAGAGACTGTGCTGAAAAATAAAATGTTTTTTTATCCAAAAACCTGTGCCCTCATGTATAACTGTTTCTGTACTTTTTTTTAGCTACTGGGACCATCACTATTTTTTTAAAATGTTAATTCGGGCTTTTAAGATTATTTTCATTTATTTTTGAAGATTATATCGGTTTAGTTGGCTTCGCATTGTTGATGGTCACTGGGAGTCTTTTTACTGCATTCTATATTATTCGTGCTATAAATTCTCGCATTCTTCTCTATTATTCTCTTTGAAAGTTGCCAGAGTCTCTAAATCGCCAAAACGAGACATTAGGCCACCTAGAAACAGGTCCTGTTGGAACTACTAAGTCGTCCAGAACCGATTCCTCAGTTTGCGGCAATTAAAACTTGTTAATCATGGTATGTATCCTAATAATGTTATTAGGTACGGCTTCCTTTTTTTATAAAGAGAATCAACCATCAGGAAATTTTCCCTACTTACGCCCGTAATTTTAAGTAATAGATACCTACCAGTGATTAGATACCTCCCGTGTAGATGAACAACAATCAATAGATATATTGATGGTATCCATTGCTTGAAATTACGGGCATTATTAATGCATTGCTTTCTTTGAATTTGGGATAGCGGAGAAATGAAAGATGGTGATAGATGAAGGGCTTGAAATATGGCCCACCGCACGGTGTCTTTGAGAAGATATAATTAATCTTCGTGAACGATACACCCAGAGAAAAGAGAAAATATTGCATTGGGAATTAAAAAAAAAAAAGGAAAAAGGTCTAAAAGAGACTACTATTATCCAATTATTGATATTTACAATAAACTTTAAGAATAAAATTCATTTAGAAGTTGTGTACAGTAGAAGCAACCATTTATTTAGTGAATGTTCTGGAAAATTAGTACAATCTATCAAATTTATTAATAAATTGTCGATATTCGAAAATGGTAACTACAAATACGGTTACCCTGATAAAATATATTATTAAATTAAGATTTCAGTTGAACCAACCGAATTGTGGATTGTATTGATTAAAGAAGCCACTAACGACTGGTATTTGTAAACGAATTTTCTGCTATATTTATTTTCCTAAAAAATTATTTAAATCAAAAATTAGTCATTAAAATTTATAAGTGTTTGTGAGCTAGTGGGTAGAGAGCTAGCCTAGTACTCCTAATTTTCGAGTTCAAATCCCGGTAAAGGCAAAAATTAAAAAAATATATTTTTTTAATTAAAATAAAATAATAAAATGTTTAAATACCAAATATATCAAAGAAAATTAAATGAAATTGTGGTACAGTAAGTAAGAGTGTGAGTTATAAATCTGTTTGCCCAGTTTCGATACCAGAAATATATAAAAACAAAATTTTTGTTTAAATTAAAATTTTGTGGAACGTATTTATATTTATGTGGATTATGAATATTAAATTAGTCAACTGTATTTATTGGCTTTCACAACAAAAAATATAATCTAATATGAAGATAGTTGTCGTAATCGCCAGAATTCGATTGGCAACAAATTCAGTGGCCACAACTGATACTCTTTTCTGAAAAATCTCACAGAAATCTGAATTATTGACCCGCTCTTGTACTTTTTATTAATCTGAGCTCCATTTTTTTTCTCTTTATTGTGTGAAAGCTGCTTTTACACCTACCAAATCTACATATTTACGGTATCTCCCATGTTATTGAAATTAAAAGTTTTAATATGATATTCAAATTAATATACTTATTTTATATTGTAAATTTTTTAGGCACTAAAATACTTTTAATGTTAATTGTACCACAAAAAAAAAAAACTGTTGTACAAACTTTATGATCCACGAAAATATTATTTTCTAGCAAAACAGCATTTACAAAAAAGTTGTAATAAATCAAACAATTTTTAAAAAGGAGATCATTTTGCGTATAACCAAATAAGTCAAAGAAGTGCCACAGTACTTTTAAGGCTCTGGCACTACAAAACTACTTTAGTACCAAATTTGTTGTCCCTGCCCTCCAAAGTGGTTTTGTTGAATACAAATAATGAAAAAAAAAAAAATGTGGATGTAAGAACATTATTAAGGTGAAAAAATAATATTGAAGTAGACATTATTTTGGATACTAAAACAATTTGTGTGGTGAATAAATCCTTTTAAGGTGAAAAAAATTTGTGGGGAAAAAAATTTTTGAGGTGAATACAAAATATTAATCCGTTCTAAGTGTCAGGCAAAAAAATATGGAAAAAAAATTTGCCACGCCATCATTGCCATTTTCAAAGACATACATAGCCATAGATTGACTAAAATAATATAGGGATAATAAATATATACTTTATGGGGCCTTAGACCTATATTTTGATATGTTAGAAACGAAATGACAAAATGGCATGTACCCCCATTAAAGTTTCACCATAAAGTTTGTTGCTTAAGTCTTTTGTTTTCTTAACACTAGGAAGCATATAAAATAGTTTTATATTCGCCTTTATAAAAACAAACATAAATTTTAATAAAAACGCTCTCAACATTTTTTAATTAAATTGTTAAAAAACTTAACAAACACTTTGTTTTAATCACTTTAAACTCCCTATGGTAAAAAACAAAACATATCAACATTAATACATAAATGCCTACCGAAAATATACAAACAAAAATTGGCATACACAAATTTCATTTAACAAATATACTACTCCTTTTTCTTGTAAATATTTTAGTAAGCTTTAAACTAAACTTTTAACAAACTCTGCTGTTTTTATGGCAAATGCACTCGTATATAACAATTGTATCTTTCTTTTAGTTTTTCTTAAAATAATCAAAAAAACATAGAAGGAGATTAATGACCCAAACTATGAATGAGCATGCAGCACTTGTGCATATTAAACAAAATACCTTTAATCAACCAAAATAAAAAAATAAAACAAAAGTTTAACTTTAACTTATTTTAGTTTTGTTTTTTGTTTGTTTACTTGGAATTTTAAATTGTAAGCATTTCATTATTTAACTGCCTTAGTAACGGGGCAGAGGCCGTTTTTATTTTAAGATGGTGTTGTTCATTCATGTTATTTTAGTTGATTTTATAAAATGTATTTATTTTTTGCAACTCCCACTATTAATTTATGCACATATGTTTTCGTTTTTTTGTTTGGAAATACTACATACATGGTATAAAAGAAAATTTTAACGGTTAGACTATAAACGAGAATTTATTATAGTTTTTTTGTTATTTGAAATAGAAAAACAAATAAAAGTTTTTTTTAATGAACATTTAATAAATGTTAAAAGAATTGATTAGAGGTGGAGTGGCTATTTTGTCTAAAAGGTCCTTAGAGTAACAAATTGTATAATTTTTTTTAAGTAATTACAGAAATGTCATAAACAATTTGAATAGATAATAATAGATTAGAAAGGTGCTATGCAGCGCAACCAAATATATATTTTATACAGTTTTGTTTTGCCTTAAATATTTGGATCACAGAATCCCAAATTTTCAAGAGGGACAGAGGGTATTCGATAATAAATTGGATATTTTTTACCGCTTAGACACCCAGAAAACAAATTCGTGCTGGCAACCTAATTTGTTGCCAATTGATTGTTTCAGTTGCAACAACGAAATTTTCTCTGCCGAAATTCTGTTGTCAGAGTCAAATTACATTTGCCTCGATTTGTCGTTACAAAGGCACAATTTTATTACCACAGCTAGACAACAGAGAAAAATTCCATCAAGTTCTCTAAGTCCTCCTTACCCGGGAAAAATATTCTCCTGGAGTTTCCACCTGATTACTCAATGAATTTCTTAAACAGTCGCTGAGCCTAGATGGGAAACTCAGATTCCATCCACGTCCTTAGTTTCTAGCTGATATATCCCACAGATAATCCCCAGAAGGGCTAAGAGCCAAAGAGAGGACAATGGGCTCTGTAGTTAGACAAACATTGAGCTAAATAACTGCCGTCGTGGCACAGTGGTTCAAAACAAAAACTGTCTCATAAAACATCAATTCTTCATCATATTTATTAAGTTTCATAACAATGTACACTCACCAAAAAAGTCTGTAATGGCAACTGAAAATTTTGCTGTTATTACGGGAAATTCTGCTAATTTGAGCCCAGCGGTATTTTTTGCTAATCTTAGCAACACATGTCTGCTGACGTGTAGTACAATTAAATTAGTAGAAAAATTAGTAGCCGCTACTAAATTTAAGTAAACTTTTTGTAAAGTGGAATTTAAAATCCGTTTGCTAAAATCAGCAAAAAAAAAATACTGAATACTATTAATATTAGTACAAAGTTTTAGATTTATTTATTTTATCGAGCATCAAAAATTTTAATTATATTTTTGAAAAGATGTTTTATACAAAATGAAAAAAAAAATTAAAGGCTTAAAAATCTTCAAAATTCTTAAAACATAAAACGAATTTATCATTTTGTTTTAATTTGGTAATTTCTGTTTTGAAAAATATTTTAGTCAATTTTTTTTTTTACTTTTAAGGTGAAATTTAAATTGTTGTTAGGGCTGATTTTTAGAAATAAAAAACTTTAGTGCTATTTTAAGTGGATGTCCTATTTTTAGACATGAGTCGGTATCTTCACTTCCTATCCCTTTTTTAATCCTTTGTAACATTTTAGGGCAATTTAAGTTTGTATGTATAAGTTTAAATTATTAGAAATAACATTTCCATCAATATCCACTTTTTTAAATTAGTAATTTTTTTTTGTTAATTTTAGCAAATCGGTTTTCAAAAATTTGTAAAATGATTTCTGAAATTAGCAACGAAAATTTATAGATATTCTGTAAAAACTCTGTAATTTGTAAAATGTAAATAGCAAAAAGATTTGCTAAATAATAATTTTTTTACTAAAAATTAGTACAAAAATAGTAAAGTGGGATTGAAAACCGTTTACAAATTTTTCTACTAACTTTTTTTTTCTGAGTGTATGACGAATATTTGATAAATTCTCATCATTTAAAAAAAAAAAAAAATAAACAAAAAAAGAGAAGAAATTAATGAAAAAAACAAGTAAAAAAACGTTAAATTCGGGTGTGCCGAATCTTTGAATAGCCTCCACCAATATCCTAAAAAAATGTTCTCAATTGTTTTTGATGCAAATAATGTAAAAAACTTTAAAAGTGAAATTATGGTGGTAAAAAAAAATTTTGAGGTGAAAAACATTTTTGAAAGTGAAAACAAAATATTGTGGTGGAAAAAAAAATTTGGGGTGAAACAATTTTTTTGTAATGGGAAAAATTTTTTGGGGTAAAAAAAAATTAGTGGTGAAAATTTTTTAGGTGAAAAATATTTGAGGTGAATATAATTTATTATCTAATTCTAAGCGACTGGTGAAAAAACAAAAGAAAATATTTTACTTGCCAAACGCTACTATGAAATTGTACTAAAATACAGCAATTTTTATGGAAAATTTAGAGGTACGATACCTTCACTTTTTCACTCAAAACTTTTTAACCGTTGGACTGATTTTGCTTATTTTCAATATCCAACTGCGCGGAAGGATGTCTATTAAATTAGGCAAAAATTAACATGCTCGCTTGCGTGTTAGCGTCGTGATCGCCATTTCAAGAGACGGACATCGCTAAATCGTCATAAAATTGCATAAGGATCATGAATGTATATAAAGGGTGTCCCAAGAAGAACGCAATTTTTAAATCTGGCAACATTCGAAGTGTCATTGTTTGACATTTAAACAATTGTTATTGTTTGCTAGTAGAAGGTACGAGGTTAGTAAAAATGGAGCGCTACACGAATGAACAACGCATTCTCATTGTGAAATTGTTTTACCAAAATGGTGAAAGTTTTGCGGCTACAGTTCGCAAATTGCGATCAATTTGGGGTCACAATAATGCTCCAACAGAGTCAAATGTAAAGAGATTAATGGATAAATTTGCCGAAACTGGGTCCGTTAGTGATGTAAAGACAACAACGCGCCATCGACCAGGTCGATCGACCGAAAATGTCGCAGCTGTATGTGATGATGTCGCTCAAACTCCATCCACCTCAATTCGACACCGAGCTCAGCAAATTGGTGTCTCCAAATCCACTTTGCAGCGAATTTTGACGAAAGATTTGCATCTTCATGCATACAAAGTTCAATTGACTCAGGAACTGAAGCCAGCTGACCATGGACAGCGAAGGGAGTTCGTTAATTGGGTATTGGAGAGACAACATGAAAATGCTGATTTTGCCGATAAAATCATCTTCAGTGACGAGGCCCATTTTCATCATGATGGCTTCGTCAATAGGCAGAATTGTCGCATTTGGGGTGAGGAAAATCCTCGAGTGATTCACGAAAAGCAAATGCATCCTCAACGTGTCACTGTGTGGTGTGGTTTTTGGGCTGGAGGAATCATTGGACCTTTTTTTATGAAAATGAGGCAGGTCAAGCGCAAACAGTCAATGGTGTTCGGTATCGTGAAATGATAACCAGTGTTTTCTTGCCTAGAATTGAAGAAATGAATGTGTAGGGCATGTGGTTCCAACAAGACGGCGCCACATGTCATACAGCCAGAGAAACAATTCAATTGCTGCATCAGTCATTTCCCGGTCGTGTTGTTTCGCGTTTTGGAGATCAGAATTGGCCGCCTAGATCGTGCGATTTAACACCATTAGATTTTTTTCTTTGGGGTTTTTTGAAGTCGATGGTTTACGCGAATAAGCCAACGACGACTCAAGCCTTAAAAGAGGAAATTGGACGCTGCATTACTGAAATACCGCAGCATTCATGCAAAACGATCATTGAAAATTTCATTAAAAGATCGCGTGCATGCCAGCAAAGCCGCGGCGGCCATCTGCACGATATATTGTTCCATACATAACCTCATTCTGTCTACTTTACGATATAATAAAGTTTCACGATTTTTTTTTAAATATCTGTGTTTTATTTAAAATTTAAAAATTGCGTTCTTCTTGGGACACCCTTTACTTTATGGGGTCGGCATATTACAAACGGAATGACAAACTGATATATACCCTCACCATATTATTATTTATTTCTGTTGCAATACACTGCTGTTAATGATTGTCATTAATTTTGCAGTTTTATTTACTTAAATAATTAAGAAATAAAAAATAAATTAAAAGTAAGAACTTCATTATATTAGTGAAACTGAGCAAATTCAAAGAAAAACCGTCAAATAGATAGAGTGAAATCGAAATTAAAAGAATTTAAAATATCCTTATAAATTGTCAAGGAGCAAAATGAAGAAAACGGCTCAACTCAACAGGTTTTAATAAGTGCCTAACACATCGTCTAAAAAGTCCGTAGGACAATATATTTTTTTTTTTTTTTTTTTTTGACAAAATTCGACTTTATTCATCAACATATTCTCCTTCAAGAGCGATACACTCACTTTAACGTCTTTCTAACATTTTGATATCTTTTTTAATAATGATTTATCTTTGGTGCTTGTACGCAAAACCACATCTCTACCATTTGCCTCGCTAGAGTAGAGTCCGAATAATACTTATCAAGCCAAGCTTTGACTTGAGAAGTGTGTTTTGTCCCATTAATAATAAATGATAAATCAAATTACTTTGAATTCATTGTTTTAAAAGTATCGTCACTAAGGCAGCTGCAATTTGTTCACTAATGAACGAATTGTCGTTAAATTTTGGCAGGTATCATCTGAAGTTTGGTAGTTCCAAAAACTCATATGGATATTTCATTCCACAGATTTCTAGCCGATATGTTAAATAAATAAGCCGATATGTGAAATAAATATATATTAAAATTTTTATTACTAATTTCAAAAATTAAAAAAACTTTATTGACCTCGAGCTTGACAATTTATTTATTAAAGTCAAAATTTTACTTTATGAAAAATGTTGCAAAGATTTAATATTTTTCAACTGCCATCAAACGATGTGAATTTAAACAATAAAAACAATACACTCAGAAAAAAAGTTTGTAAAAAATTTGTAAACGGTTTTCAATCCCACTTTACTATTTTTGTACTGATTTTTAGTAAAAAAATTATTATTTAGCAAATCTTTTTACTATTAACATTTTACAAATTACAGAGTTTTTACAGAATATTTACAATTTTTTGAAAACCGATTTGCTAAAATTAGCAAAAAAATCTACTAATTTTAAAAAAGTGGATATAGAAGGGAATGTTAATTCTAATTAAAACTTACACCTACAAACTTAAATTGCCTTACAAAGATTAAAAAATATTAAAAAAAGGGATCGGAATTGAATATACCGACTCATGTCTAAAAATAGGACATCCACTTAAAATAGCACTAAAAAGTTTTTTTAGTTCTAAAAATAAGCCCTAAAAATAATTAAAATTTGACCTTAGAAGTAAAAAAAATTTGCCAAAAAATTGTTGAAAACAGAAATTACCAAATTACAACAAAATGATAAATTCGGTTATGTTTTTATAATATTTAAGCCTTTGATTTTTTTTAGGTTTGTCTAAAATTTTTTTTTGAAAAAAAATAAATAAAATAAAAAATTTTGATTCTCGATAAAAAATAAATTTGAAATTTTACTAAAATTTTTTGCTACAAATTTCATTGTACTACACGTTGCTAAGATTAGCAAAAAATACCGCTGGGCTCAAATAGCGAAATTTCCCGTAATAGCACCATAATTTTCAGTTGCCCTTACAGACTTTTTTTGCTGAACGTATAAGATTATAAATAACGTTTGCTTTTACCCAGCAAAAAATTGTGGAACCTGTTGCTATAGCTATCTGTTCTAGAACAGGTTTTCTGGTAACGAGGCCCCGTTCTATTAATGGTTCTTCTGAATCGGTGGCACTAAACATGTTGTAGAACGCGTTGTAGAACTAGTTCTTCAGAATTAGAACACATCTAGTTTAGAAACATAGCTCCAAAAACACAAAGTAAGGGGTAAAATAGATGCCCATATTTTTCCAAGTTCTTGTTAAGCTTTACGGAATCTATTCCTTTTTTAAAATTCCCATATAAAATTCACCAATGGAACAACATATTCCAGAACAGGTTCCAAAGAACGGGTATATGTTCTACTTTTGCGTTAAAGAATCAGTTGCTTTTGGGACAAACTCAAACAAAAATCATTGATGATAGAACCTAAAGTAGAACAGGTTGCATGCAAGTACAAGTTGTTCTACAACCGGTTCTTTGCAGCCGATATTTTTGCTGGGTACATTAAGCGTTAATGGTTAAAAAAAGGTTTCATAAATAAATTGCCGGTCAATAAGTCCGTGACTTTTTGAATGAAACATAGAATTTTAAAATAAATTTTTTTTTTTATTTTTTAACATAGTCTCCTTTGAGCTCCATGTACTTTGTCCAACGTTTCTTAAATTTTTTTATCCCTTCTAAAAAAAAAGATTTGTGGACGTCATCAAAATAGGTATTTGTTTGTGAGATGATTTCATCCTTGGAGTAAAATCTCTTTCCGCTGAGCCATTTCTTCAGTTTTGGAAACAAGAAATAGTCACTCGGGCCTAAATCCGAAGAATATGGCGGTTGAGGGTGCAATTCGTAGCCTTGTTCATGGATTTTTACTACTGAAGCGAAGTTGTCACACGATTGTGTTTGTGTTGCATTGTAGGCACCCATCTTGCGGAAAGCTTTCTCATACCCAAGTGGTCATTCAAAATTGAAGCCTTTGAGCTATGTGAGATGCCTATAGCTTCCTTAATCTCTCACACTTTCAAATCACCTATCGACCAACACCGTATAGTGAGCTTTTCAATTGTTTTGGGTGTAGAGACCTGAACTGGGTATCCAAAACGTTCGGCATCTTTCGTGTTTGTAAGGCCACAATAAAATTTAGTAAACCATTTATTACTATTGAAATTGATGGTGCAGAGTTCCCATAGTATTTATCAAACTTGGCCTTGGTTTGAGTGATAGTTTTCTTCCGCAAAAAACAATTCTTAATGAGCACACCAAATTCACTTATATCGATTTTCTCCTAAACTCACGTGGTAGTCTGCTATCAATGGCTGTCAAACACAAACTAAATGACAAATGCCTGTTTACAGAAAAAAAAGGTCACAGAATATGTAATTAATTTCAATTTTTATGAGCCATATTTTAACCATATTTTTGCAAAAGCAGGTCGTCCTCTTTAATTCGGTAGTTTAGAATATCTATTATTATTATTATTACGTCCGTCGACTCAATTAAGACACTCGATGCAAACCACAACAAGTAGTCTAGATGACGACACATAGGACAGCAATGACCTAAGTGACGCATAACTGTGCTAAAAGTTAAATAAGACCACTTTTCCAAAGCACATAATCCCCAAAGTTGGGATAGTAAAGTTTTTCTACATAGCTGGTCATTGGCTTGGCTTAGGGGTTCTCAAATCTGCGGTACGTCTGGAGCCGGCCTCGCTAAGTTAAGCTTGTTTACGGCAACGGCATTTCCCTGGCCTGTGGTATGATCCTGTATTAGATCAGGGTAGTCCCAATACCAAAAGTACCTAAAAGTACAATTCATTTTCTACAAAAAAAACAAGTAAAAAAGGCTAAATTCGCCTTTGCCGAATCTTTGAATACCCTCCACCAATATCTTAAAAAAATGTTCTCTACTGTTTTTGATACAAATAATATAAAAAAACTTTTGAAGTAAAATTATGTAGGTGAAACAATTTTTTGAGGTGAAAAGAACTTTTTTGTTGGAAAAAAAATTTAGAAATGAAAAAAATTTTTTGAGGTGAAAAAATTTTTTGTGGTGATCAAAATTTTAGTAGTGAAAAAATGTTTGAGTTGAATACAAAATATTTATTGCTAAGCGACTGGTGAAAAAAATATGAGAAAATGCGTTATGTACCAGTCGCTACTATAAAATTGTACTAAATTTGTATGGGCAATTTAGAGGCACCTTTACATTTTCACTAATTTTTTTAACCATTGACTGCACAAAAAACACAATTTAAGGCATAGTTTTGGCAAACACTCAATTTTGTTACTGATGCGCCACGTATTGATAAATAGTTGCAACGAATGTTCTTTCTTTAAAAAATTAAAGTGTGTTTGTCTAATGGAGAGAATACACCAAAAAATGTGCATCAGAGGGTGCATTCTCTCCATTAGGCATATTTTGCTGCAGAGCTAGTCTTTATTAGCCATATTGTGCTACGATATGCAGTAGAGTATTATTGATTTTCTATTTTCTTCGTAACATAAATGAATATTTGCCAAAAACTATGAAAAATTTATGTTTTATGTGCATATTATACCTTAATTTTTTAAATCAATATTCATTAAGATGTTAAAGAGCACAATATTGCACTTTATTCATGTGTATTTTTTTATAAAATAAAAAATTAACATATACATAGATTTGGCAATCCCTCAATTCTCAAAAATACAAATGGAATAAAAATACAAATACTATTTTCCTCTATGAAAATTTCTTTTTTGACATAAAAATGTGAAACAAATGCTTTTAAATTATGTAATAAGTCTACTAGTAACATCTGAATGCGTTAGAATTTGAAGTATGTAGTTAATTTAATATTTTTGGTAAATAAATTAATTAAAAGCCTAATCCAAGGCTATAGTTTTAATATGATTCTGTGCCACCTATTCAAAAGTAGCGGCACTAAAGCAATTATGCATTTTGCTCTTTCTTTATGTATAAATTTTTTTTTGGTTACAAAAACAAAAAATACATTTTATGGAATGAAACGAAAAACCAACAAAGCTTAACAGAAAAAAATAGATACAGAAAAATTGTACCGATTTGTATGGAAAATTTAGAGGTACCTTCACATTTTCACGATTTTGCTCATTTTCAATACCAAACAGCTCGGGAGGATGGTCAATAATCTGGGTAAAATAGGCACCCCCGCTTGCGTGTTCGCGTCGTGATCGCCATTTTAACAGACGGACAGAGAGACATTGCAAAATCGACTTAAAATTGCATAAGGATCACGAATATACAGGGTGGCGCAAAAATAACCTTCCGATGTTTTTTGGCTGTAATTAAAAAAAAAAAATGAAAAACTTTGATTCTTCTTGTGGATTATTTTTATTTGGTCTTTTAATTTTTTTTACATCAAGTCGAGAATATGATGTCATGTAAATGGCCGCCGCCACAGTTGATTGTCATTTAAGCCCTTTTGATGGCATTTTCCATTACTTTGGCCAAAACTTCCGGCGATAGGTCCTCACATTCTTGACGGATATTGTCTTTAAGAGCTGCAAGATTCTGAGGCTTGTTGACATAAACCCGCGACTTCAAAAAGCCCCACAAAAAGAAGTCTGGAGCGGTCAAATCAGGCGATCTTGCTGGCCAGTGCAAATCGCCAAACGGGAGATTAGGCGCCCGGAAAATGCATCCTGTAGCGCTCACCATTCACAGTAACCGTTTGGCTCGCGACGTCTCCGAAGAAAAAAGGTCCGATGACTCCTCCAGCGAAAACAGCACACCATACAGTGACTTTGAGCGGGTGTAATGGCTCTTCGTGGGTTACACGCGGATTTTCAGTGCCCCAGAAGTGTAAATTTTGCTTATTTACGTATCCGCTAAGATGGAAATGGGCCTCATCACTCATGATTATTTTTGATGAAAAATCATCTTCATTATTGCTCAAATAAATAGTCACCAATATTCCGCGTTTTGGAGCAGTGTAGCGTAACATTGTTTATTAACGTGTATTTCGCATGTGTTTACTACACAAATGTCAAAGCAGAACTGACATTAGGGGCCAATCGCAAAATTTATAGCATTTTCTGATAGGAGGATTACTTTTGCGCCACTTTGTATATACTTTGTGGGGTCTTAAACCTAAATTACGACATGTTACAAACGGAATGACAAACTCATATGTACCCTCAACATATATGGTGGAGGGTATAAAAACTGTAAAATGGATAAGTATTTTCAATATAGAGAAAAATCATTAATAGATTCCTACGTCTCTGTCTTCGGCTATTAAATATATATTAAGCACGCGTGTTTATATTACTCGTAAACTATTTCATTTAGTCATTAGGTCAACATTTTCGAGCTTTTATTTAATTTTTTTTTTTCATAAAGTGTTTGGGCGTTGTCGTCGTCATGCTAAAAATATAAAACATTTGATTGAAAGAAACCACCTGATAGCAACGAAATACGTTTAATTTAAATATAAATTTTTTGCATACAAAACAAATTTTTAGCAGATATAACATAAATCAAAAATTTTGTTTATTAAACAAACTAACAAGAAAAAAAATCATATAAAAATAAACGACACAATAAAATTGAGGATAATAAAGTGTAAATTGTGCAAAAAAAAAAAAAATAATAGTTAATAAACCTATAATAACTGACCTTACTTCACTAATATGAATGCTTAAGTTAAAGTTTGTTAAATTATCAATTTAACAAATGGTCACAATCACGCCCAATTTTAAAAATAATACACACTACACTCACCGAAAAAAGTCTGTAATGGCAACTGAAAATTTTGCTGTTATTACGGGAAATTTTGCTAATTTGAGCCCAGCGGTATTTTTTGCTAATCTTAGCAACACATGTCTGCTGACGTGTAGTACAATGAAATTAGTAGACAAATTAGTAGCCGCTACTAAATTTTAGTAGACTTTTTGTAAAGTGGAATTTAAAATCTGTTTGCTAAAATCAGCAAAAAATTACTAAATTTATTAATATTAGTAAAAAGCTTTAAATTTATTTTTTTTATCGAGCTTAAAAAATTTTGATTATGTTTTTTAAAAAATATTTTATACAAAATGAAAAAAAAAAATCAAATCAAAGGCTTAAAAATCTTAAAAATTGTTGAAATATAAACGAATTAATCATTTTGTTTTAATTTAGTAATTTCTGTTTTAAAAAATATTTTGGTCAATTTTTTTTACTTTTAAGGTTAAATTTTAATTGTTTTTAGGGCGGATTTTTAGAACTAAAAAACCTTTTTAGTGCTATTTTAAGAGGATGTTCTATTTTCAGACATGAGTCGGTATCTTCACATCCGATCCCTTTTTTTAATCTATGTAACATTTTAAGGCAATTTAAGTTTGTAGGTGTAAGTTTTAATTAGAAATAACATTTGCTTCAATATCCACTTTTTTAAAATAAGTAATATTTTTTGCTAATTTAAGCAAATCGGTTTTCAAAAATTTGTAAAATGATTTCTGAAATTAGCAACAAAAATTTGTAAATATTCTGTAATTTGTAAAATGTAAATAGCAAAAAGATTTGCTAAATAATAATTTTTTACTAAAAATCAGTACAAAAATAGTAGAGTGGGATTGAAAACCGTTTACAATATTTTCTACTAACTTTTTTTTCTGAGTGTAATACTAATGTGATTTATATGTTAAAAGTACAAATTGGAAAATTGCCCACAGTTTAAATTTTCAATTGAAAAAAAAAGAAAAAATTTAAATAGAAGACAACAACAACCAAAAAGAAAAATAATCATATTAAACAATTGACGATTGACTTTAAGTGCAGTTACAAGTATAAAATTACGAGGCTACAAAAATATACAAATCGTTTGTTGACTTGACTATATATCAGAATTTGTTCAGTCAAAACAGAGTCAGTCAGTTATGTTATTCATTCATTCATTCAGCCAGCCAGTCACTCACTTCACTTAGTCATCCAACCAACCAACCAGCCAGCCAATTCAGTTAATTTAAACACATTTAACTCTTGTAACTGATAGACAGACGTCCATCATATGGCAGAGCTAAGATAGATTATTTTCTTTTCATACATAAATATTTTACCTCAACCTTCGTCGTCAAGTCTTTGATAATGTGTTGTATTAAATTATTTTACAAGTATTGAACGGTGTTTAACAGCAATCATTTACATACAATTTTAGTTAGTTTTAGTTAAAGATAATCACACTTTTAATGTGCTGCTAATCAATTTTGACTGACTTTTTTGTTTTGGCTATAAATAGAGTGTGGCGTTTACTAAATTTAACTTTGTTAACATTCGTTCCAAATTGGTGGTTGCTGAATGTCTTGTTAGAAGTTGACAAACAGTTAAATGTAAATTTTATATGGGAAACAATAACAATGTGCCATTTAAAGTTCCTGTTAGTACCCAGTAGCAAATGGCCGAACTATTTTTAAAATGTACTAGTTATTATACCAGTAATTACAAAACTAGTTCTCAAAGTGATCATCCTGTACATGTTGTGTACTTGTTTAATAGTATCGATGTAGGGCCTGTCAAAAATATTGCCTAAAATTAAATACAAGTTTTGAAATTCTAATTTTTTTCCATTTGCTTTTAATTACAAAATCTGATTTTGCAAATATTTTGTAAATGGAGGTGCAAATTATTTCTTTATTTATTTATATTTATATTAATCATATAATTACAAATTAACAATTGAACTTTGTATGCATGAAGATGCAAATCTTTCGTCAAAATTCGCTGCAAAGTGGATTTGGAGACACCAATTTGCTGAGCTCGGTGTCGAATTGAGGTGGATGGAGTTTGAGCGACATCATCACGTACAGCTGCGACATTTTCGGTCGATCGACCTGGTCGATGTCGCGTTGTTGTCTTTACATCACTAACAGACCCAGTTTCGGCAAATTTATCCATTAATCTCTTTACAGTTGACTCTTTTGGAGCATTATTGTGACCCCAAATTGATCGCAATTTGCGAACTGTAGCCGCAAAACTTTCACCATTTTGGAAAAAAAATTTCATAATGAGAATGCGTTGTTCATTCGTGTAGCGCTCCATTTTTACTAACCTCGTACCTTCTACTAGCAAACAATAACAATTGTTCAAATGTCAAACAATGACACTTCGAATGTTGCCAAATTTAAAAATTGCGTTCTTCTTGGGATACCCTTTATATATTAATACCCTAACAGAGCACTAGCAACAAAGGCCATCTGCTCGTTGTAGCGAAAACAGACCGGAGCCTCTGGTGGGAATCGAACCCACGACCCCCGCACTGATAAGCTAGCACGCTACCAACTTGCCTACCGGGGCGTTCAGGTGCAAATTTACTGGTACATAAATCGTAGCAAAGAGTTACTCCTGAACTAATTTCGAAAATATTTCATTAGAACCAGTTTGGTCGTCTGATTTAAAAAATATGCATAATCCCTTTTGCATTTTGTCTACCAATTTACTTAGACTCTTCTTAAATATTATTTGAATTCATTTTTTAACGTATATTATATAAACTCATTAATTTTACTTATTTTTCACATGTTATTTTTTCTGTTTCTTAATTTGTTTTAATTTAATATTACTTTAAATATAACTTTATACTTATATCAAAATATAAAATCTATTTTATTTCATCAGATTTTAGATTCGGACTATTGTGATTTTATCACTAGTCAAATAAAATTTCCTTAATCTCAAGTAAAAACTACTCATATAGTACTATTTTTTCTCAATATCTTAGAAAATAGTACCGAACTAGTTCAAAACTGTCAGTTAAGTACCATTGTCCCACCGAATTTTTTGTCCTGCTGTTAGTAATGCTAAACTAATAATGCAACTAGTAATGTTAAACTGGTTCTTAAACTATTCCAAAGTGGTAGTTTGGAGACAATTGCCTTCAGCCCTATGATATCTCCATGTTAAATTCTACAGTTGTTTGTATGGAGAGGCGGTAGAACTGGTACTAGTTGTCTGGTTCAAATAAACTAGTACATAACTGGTTCTGTACTAGTGTTTTTTGCTACTGGGTAATTAAAGAGACATTGGAAAAATAAGATTTAGGCCCTATGCGATAAGAAAATTCTAATTTAAATACAAATTGACAAAATAAAATTTCTTTGAAAAATATTTTAAAGTATTTTCAAATTTCATAAAAATTCGGAAACCTGAATTTAGTTTAGATTTTATTTATTTTAATAAGTAATTTATATTATTAATTAAAAAAAAATTATTATTTGTTTGTTTGTTTGTTTGTTTATACATGCACTGAGCTCCAAGCGGTGCCATAAAGCTAAATTATTGTGCGCTCTCATGTTGCGATGGTTTGGCCTTCTTATCTTCAGTCTTCTCCAGCTTATACCACTAAGGTTATCCAAGGTTGGAATTTTGTCGCTAGATAAGATCGTGTTTTAAGGTCTCATCAGCCTTCTTACAGGCCAACCACAACAGGCCAGTCTGCACGGCCCATTCGGAGTAGGTGTATCCTCAGTGTTTAATGTCTGGTGAGAATACTTACTAAGTTCCCTTTCATCAAGCTTTAAAAGTCTTTAAGTTTCTCCCCTATCCAGATTTCCTCATAGAATCTTAGTGGTCTCACCTATTCTACGAGCAACAACACTCCATTTATATAGTTCAGCCCTAATTCTCTTCTCGAGTTTCGTGTACTTCCACTTGCAGTTTTTGACCTCTCGGAGATCCTGTCAGAATGCAGTTCTGTGAAGTTGTATTCCAGTAATTCGTTTTAAATCTTCTAGTTGTTGGTTATCCAATCACCAAAAATACATTCACCTGTTGCATTTAGCCGAAGAATAGCCATGCATGTCTTAAATTTTAGCAGAATCTCAAAAGGTTCTATTGAAAAAATTGTCTACAATTCCTTAGTGGTTGTCGTTCTGATGGTATCAGTGATGCCTAGGCAACATGAGCGCTGTATATTTTTAAGTGAATTAATATTGCAATTTCTTTCCATTCATGTACAATACTAGCGCTGCATAAGTCAAGATGGCTCTGACTATGCTTGTGTAGAGCCCATGTGCAGGAGGCCCACCCTCGGTGACTCTGCTCTCGATGTGCCAAGAATTACTCTTAGATGCTTCACCGTTTTGAAAACTCTAATGGTTTTACCTAGGAATAAAATGGCTTACATCTATTTTGGTTAAGTTGCATGATAATTCAAATGCTTCTAAAGACCTCCTACTCGTCTGCATACACTCACCGAAAAAAGTCTGTAATGGCAACTGAAAATTTTGCTGTTATTACGGGAAATTTTGCTAATTTGAGCCCAGCGGTATTTTTTTTTTGCTAATCTTATCAACACATGTCTGCTGACGTGTAGTACAATGAAATTAGTAGAAAAATTAGTAGCCGCTACTAAATTTGAAATCTGATTGCTAAAATCAGCAAAAAAAAAATATTAATTATTATTAATATTAGTACAAAATTTTAAATTTATTTTTTTTTTAATCGAGCAACAATGTTTTTTATTTTTTCAAAAAATATTTTATACAAAATTAAAAACAAAATCAAAGGCTTAAAAATCTTAAAAATTTTAATTGGTAATTTCTGTTTTGAAAAATATTTTAGTCAATTTGTTTGTACTTTTAAGGTCAAATTTTAATTGTTTTTAGGGCTGATTATTAGAACTAAAAAAATCTTTTTAGTGCTATTTTAAGTGGTTGCCCTATTTTTAGACATGAGTCGGTATATTCACATCCGATCGCTTTCTTAATCTATTTTAAAGCAATTTAGTATGTAGGTGTAAGTTTTAATTAGAAATAACATTTCTTTCAAAATCGACTTTTTTTAAATTAGTAATTTTGTTTACTAATTTTAGCAAATGGGTTTTCAAAAATTTGTAAAATGATATCTGAAATTAGCAACAAAAATTTGTAAATATTTAGTAAAAATTCTGTAATTTGTAAAATGTAAATAGCAAAAGGATTTACTAAATAATAATTTTTTACAAATTTTTCTACTAAATTTTTTTTCTGAGTGTAGTTAATTAACCGTTTTGAAAACTCTAACGGTTTTACCTAGGAGTAAAATGGCTTACATCTATTTTGGCTAAGTTGTATGATAATTTAAATGCTTCTAAAGACTTCCTACTCGTCTGCATAGCAGATTAGGTTAGAAACCTTCATTGGCTACAATCCATAGAAGACTGTTTATGGTGGAGTGGTGAAACCCACGGAACACCCTGTCTCAAACAATGATGCTGTTGATCTGCCAGTTATCGGTTCTCTAACATAAATTTTAATAAAATGCCCAATTTAACTCAATTATTTTTAGATACACTTGTTACAATTTAAGCTGCTCATTTCTTTTGAAATTGCCTTATGAATTCGGATTTACAAATTTATATGTTTTTAGAAAATTTTTTAAGGGCTGATTTTTAAAACTAGAAAATTTTTAAGTGCTATTTAAAGTGGATATCCTATTTGTGGACATGAGTCGGTTGTGAAAATTATTTTAACCTCCGATACCTTTTTGTCCACCTATGACCATATTAAGGCAAATTTAGTTTGAATGTATAAGTTTTAATTATTAGAAATAACATTTCTTTCAATATCCACTTTTTTAAAAAATTAGTAAATTTTTTTTTGATAATTTTAGCAAATCGGTATTTAAAAAATTGTAAAATAATTTCTGAAGTTAGCAACAAAAATTTGTAAACATTCTGTAAGAATTCTGTTATTTGTAAAATGTAAATAGCAAAAAATTTTACTAAATAATATTTTTTTTAACTAAAAATTAGTACAAAGTTAGTAAAGTGGGATTGAAAACCGTTTAAAAATTTTTTTAATAACTTTTTTCTCTGAGTGTATGTTGAAAAAAGGGATCGGAAGATACTTTTCACAACCGATTCATGCCCAAAAATAATACATCCATCAAAAGTTACTAAAAATCAGCTTTTAAAACTATTATAATTTGACCTTAAAATCAAAAAATTTGACTCTAAAAATATTTTTTAATACAAAAATTAGCAAATTGAAACAAAATGATAAATTTGTTTATTTTTTTACTTTTTTTAATTTTGTATAAAATATTTTTTTTAAATATATAAAATAAAATATGGTGTCCGACAAAACAAATGATTTTTTTTTTTTCGTAATCCAATTTCAAAAGGGATTAGCAGCTTTAAAGTGTAACAAGTGTGCTTTTTTAATAATTTTTTTATAAATTAAAATTTGAGTATATATTTAACAATTAATTGAGTTTGGTTTACTATAATTTATCAAAAGTGTTTGTTAATTAATAAACTTTGAACAGAATTTTACAAATGTTAAGTAGCGGGTATTAAATTTCCTGCTATTTCCATTTCACTAATATTTAATAAAATTTGTTGCTGATTTTAGCAGATCGATTTAAAATTGCAGCTTACAGCAATCTACTAAAATTTAGTAGGGTTTACAGTTTTCAATACTAATTTTATTGTTCTAATATTAATAATATTTTGTAAATTGTTTTGCTGAT
>OX456523.1:52188453-52268453 GCA_949748255.1 Eustalomyia histrio | reverse complement strand
AAAAAGAGAAATTTAATTTGCTAGAAAAAGTTCTAAAAAAGAAGGAACGATTTTCTAAATCAAATTCTTCGAATGAGAGCGCATTTACAGCGTTGAAATTCATTTTGTCGTTATAAAGTACTAATTTAAAAGAAGAAAACTTAAAGAATATATTAATTATAAAATTAAACGAAAATTTATTTGAAAAATACATAAATTTCCTATTGATAAAATATTTGTTCTTTTTTTAAATGTTGAACCCGAACCCTAAACCGAACCCGAACCTGAATTTTTTATTTCGATTTACCCGAACCTGAACCCATTTTTTTCAGGGTTTCAGTCCCTTGGCTAAAAAAATAGCTAAATTTTAAAAAATTAAAAAATTTCTCTATAAATTTCTAAATATTTTAATTTCTGTTGAAAAATTGCAAAAATTTTTACTCAGAATTTTTTTTTTTTTTGTAAATTTTAGGATAATCATTTAACAACATTGCAGAATAAATAAATTAAATAAAAATGCTTAAAAACAAGAAGCCTGACTTATAAAATACAGCTCGATTTTCCGCTAAAGCATAGTATGTTGTCCGGGTTTCAAGTGGAAAAACTGTTATACTTGTAACGTGACGTTACAAATAACCTACTTATTCATATACCTAATATACTTACTGATGCCCATAACCAATATTATATTCTAGTAATTCTCATTCAGTTGGCAAAATTTATTACATATATTAGAGGCCAAAAGGGCGGATTAGGATTCAGTGGGAGTTCAAGTTACACTTCGGCTAGCAGCCGAAGTATAACTTGTAAGCCAACCAGATACTCGTTTCCTTCAACTGACCCGACTCACCTGCCGATTATTCTCGTGAGTCACGTAAACATAGTAAAGGTAGTTAGAACCGATTTAACCCGACTCACCTGCCGATTATTCTCGTGAGTTACTAACCAAAGAACCTCTTCCCGATCTAACCCGACTCACCTGCCGATTATTCTCGTGAGTCACGTAAACATAGTTAACTTAGAACCGACTTAACCCGACTCGCCTGCCGATTATTCTCGTGAGTTATTTAGAGTTAATAACTAATCATAGTTAGAACCTTTTCCTGATTTCCTCATCTAACCCTAGTCCCCTGCCAATTATTTTCGTAGGTAACGTTAACATACTAAACGTAGTTAGAACCGATTTAACTCGACTCACCTGCCGATTATTCTCGTGAGTTATTTAGAAATATTTCCTAACCGTAGTTAAAACCCTTTTCCTGATACTACGACTCACCTGCCGATTATTCTCGTGAGTTAGTTAGGAATATTTACCAAACCTTTTCGTTCGCATTTCACGAATTAACCCGACTCACTTTCGGATTACTTCAGACTCTCTGTCATACTCCGACTCAGGTAATAGTGTCGCTATAACTCTTAAGGAAACTTGTCTATGCCATAAATCGTTCTCCTTACCTACGGAAACGATTATACTGATCATTAAAGGAAGCAGACCTTTAATAGACCCAACCAACCCTGAGTTTTCCCTGGCTGGAAAACAAAACTGCATTACATACTGTTATATAAAAAATTGTTTTTTTCGATATAGAATTTTAGTGAAAATTTAGTACAATTTGTTTTCAGGCAAATTTATTTATTTATTCAATATCAATACAAAGAAAGTCTTCATGGCCATAAAGCTATTATTATATTATTATAACGCTACTATTTGTTTTAGTGAAAAAGTGACATTTTGGGTTAGTTGTGACTGTGTTTTTCTCATTAAATAAAAAGGCTATGAATTTTCAGAATTTAAATTACGATTTAAGGTCATTAAAGTTCTAATGAAATTTTATCACGAAAAGAACAATATACTATTCTTATTCCTAAGCCCCATTATATCAATGACCCATTAGCCACTAATTGAGACTTAAGTGGGAGTTAAATTTAAACGGGACATTCTATAAACAGGCCTAAATCATATTTTATTAAGCTGAATGAGTCCAACCAAACAGTTCGGCCAAAAAATAATATGTGGTGGTTTTTCTTTCTTGGAGACATTTTTGACAAATTCTTTGCTTTACCTCGGACTTTCTCTTAAATTATACACTCAAAATCAAATCCGCTCAACTTACATTTTTGTTAGCAAAATTTGTTCATAATGCTTTAAAATATTTAGTACAGACCAAGTTAAATATTATTAAAAATCTCTGCTAAAGTCTTTAAAAATCTCTGGATTTGACGAGAAAATTGTTTAATTTAACATTTAAAAAATGATAGTTTTAATAAAAAAAATGTCTAGTTATCACAGGGAAATAACATTTTTGCTGCTCCTACACATATTAATATTTAGTTGGTAAAACCTAATTTTGAAGCATATTTTGGATGCTGCAAGAAATAAATTTTGTTAGTACAACCATACGCAGCAAAAAAAAAAGTAACAAAAGAAGAGAAAAAGAAGCAGTGATTTTGATTCCGGTGTTGTGAAAATTTGGATCGGAACCAATGATTTTTACATAGGGGTGTCATTGGGTGGAATTTTTCTTTTATGATCCTTTTTCATTGCACCTAAAGCCCTTCTTATGGTTTAGTAAAAAATGAGATCTTTAGATGTTTCCAAATAAGTTTTGATTTTTTCATTTTAATTTTAACGCATATAGAAACAGTTTTGCAGGATCAATATAAAATTTTCTATATCAATGGTCATAAGTTGACAATTCGTAACAGACAACAGACAACAAACTGACAAATTTAGTTAAGCATACTAAACAATTTCTCCATCTTATAAAAGTTATTTAACATCGTTTTCTTAAGTAAAATTATTTGATACATATTAGTTGGCAACTTATGACCATCGGGATTATACTAAGCTTTCATTAATTCACATTCAGTAATCGATGCAGTATTCGAAATTTAACGTTAAAAATTAATACAAAACACTTAACCAAAGTTTAGTAAAATATATGTTTTCGTTTATCTTTCATAAAAAAACTAAATTTCATTAAAAATCACATTTTTGGAAATTGTAAAAATGAACTGCCTTAGAATGGGAAAATCAGAACTAAATGATACTTTGGAATCAATGAAAAATTGATTCCTTGAGAATCACTTCCATTTATTTTTGCTGGGTATGCGGCCAATAAACCAAATGATGCGCCCTTTATGATTGATGGAAAACCTCAATGTGGCCCTTTGTGTTAAATAAAGGGTGGTTAAATTTTAAGGGCCGATGTTGATTTTGAATAAAAAACAAATTATTTAGGAAATTATTGTCATTTCTTTTTATTATGATAATATGGTATGGTTCAATTATGTATGGAACAAAATATCGGCCAAATGGCCGCCGCAACCTCGGCGGCACACCTCCATCCGATGGTCAAAATTTTCCATGACGCTGAGGCATAATTGAGGTTCTATGCCGTTAATGTGCCGAATTATCTCATCCCAGCAAAAAAAAATGGAAGTGATTCTTAAGGAATTAATTTTTCATTGATTCTAAAGTATCGTTTAGTTCTGATTTTTCTCTTCCAAGGCAGTTCTTTTTCAAAACTTATAAAAATGTGATTTTTAATAAAATTTAACACTTTTCAAATCTATAACGCTACAAAAAGTAAAAAAATGATTGTAGTAAAAATCGCAAGAGTTTCGAATAGAGATAAGTAAGTCCCGATTGCTGAATTTCCCGCCAAACTAAAACGAACAGTAAAACTCAAGCTTTATATAGGAAACAACAACAAATCTGTCAGTTAAATTCCCAGGTAGAAGCTAACGGGAGATTGTGCAAATGAGGCCCGATTACTGATGTCCTGTAGAAATCTAAATTACAAATTCAAAATTTATTTGGGAAGAACAAAAGATTTCATTTTTCACTGAACCATAAGAAGGGCTTTAGATGCAATGAAAAAGGATCATAAAAGAAAACTTCCACCCTATGACACCCATATGTAAAAATCATTGGTTCCGATCCAAATTTTCACAACACCGGAATCAAAATCACTGCTTCTTTTTCTCTTCTTTTGCTACTTTTTTTTGCTGGGATCCTTTAGATCTTGAATTGTTGCTGGCTTATCGACGTTTACCTTTTCTTTCAAATAACCCCAAAGAAAGAAGTTAAACGGTGTCAAATCACATGATAATGGCGGCCAATTGACATCGCCACCACGTGAGATAACACGGCCATTGAATTTGTCGCGCAAAAGAGCCATTGTTTCGTTAGCTGTGTGGTAAGTGGCACCGTCTCGTTAAAACCACATATCGTCCAGGGTCATATCCTCAATTCCTGGCCACAATAAGTTCGTTATCATCTCGCGATAGCGAACACCATTCACGGGAAAAGCTTGGCCGACCTCATGACACACTATCGCGAACAACAGCAATGTTTTCCGCAGAACAAACTGGGCGAGCATGCACAGGTGTTTTCACAGACCCGGTTTGCTGAAATTTGCCCACAATTCTCCCGATTGTGGACACATTTGGTCGATTATGTTGACCAAAAAAAAAAATCACTAAGTGCACGAAATGCATTTTGATTCGAACGCCCATTTTCATTTTAAGCCTGAATAACTTAAACACGTTTCTCGATTGTGTATCTTTCCATGGTTCAAATTGAGTTAGTCTGAAATTGAGAAATGTCAAATGAAATGCAGAAAAAAACTTGACGTTAAGGTGTGGTTCACATTCAATATCGGCCCTTAAAATTTAACTACCCTTTAGACGGCAAATTGTTAAATTACTTTTTTTAATAACCTTATGAAATGTCCTCGTCCCCATGATCTATTAAACTTTTTTTGCATACTAAAAAAAAAAATTAAAAAAAAAACACTTAATCGTTATTACATTGTTTTATACCCCCTGTGAATTTTTCATCTGTTAAACTTAAAAGTGATTCATATATTGATCTAGATTTAAATTTATAAAAAAAACTTTAATAGTTTTACACTTTTCCAAGCTGTCTAAATGTTGACATTCAAATATGCTCTATTTGGCCATTATCTAAAACACACACAAAAAAAAAAACATTTAATAACGATAACGATTTATGATATGAGAATTTATGATATTTTGCCGAAATCACTAGTAACTTTATTAAAAATTGACCCAAATATTGCATAAATTGACCAAAGATAAGAAACCACCAATTCAGTAGTATTGTTGTTGTTTCTTTACCAACAACTATTAAATCGATATTGTAATTTTGTAATCTGTAACGTATCTTCCTAACTTAAATTTTACATACACGAGCTTTTATATACTGGTACATATATAACATAAACAAAACCAGTTAATATAAAACAATTTGTTTAAAATTTACAACTGCAAAAACAAAAAAAATAACCACTTAGTTGCTAAGTATTATAACGAGTACTGTGTATACCCGTCAAATGAATGCCAACTTAAAAGCAAGCGATGAAACCACATTTAACATCTGTTATTAAAAAAAAAACAAAATCACATCATACGTATGGAAGCAAAATAACTGAACAAATATTACAAATCTAAACTTCAAAGAATGAATTTGTTAACTTGTTAAAAGTTTTTCCTCATTTTTCTAAAATATTTTCAGACCCACACAGCAAAAAAAGTACCTGCTGACAAGATTAATACTGACTTGAAATAGGAAGGAAGTATTCCATATAAACTTTCTAAAGAGATATTTTGTGCTCTATCAAACACACCTCTAATAGCTAAAATTATTCACAATATAACTATTTAGAAGTTTTTTTTTTCTAAGGCATCGTGTATAGTACAATAAAAAACACAGTTGATAGTCAGCAAAAAAAAAATGCAAAATTTTAGTCAGGAGGGGGCTTGCAGAAATATTACTAATTTCAATAAAATTGTTTAAAAAATTAGTAAATTCAGCGAAAGTTGTGCTAACATTTAGTTGATTGTAAATAAAAAAAATCCTTGCTAAAACAATAACAAAAAAAAAAAAAACAATTAAGAGCGGCTAAATTCGGCTATGCCGAATCTTATATATACCCTTCACCATGGTTGGGAAAAAACTGAAGTTTATATATGGACATATATGGAATGGACAGATTTATATACGGACGCCTTAGTTTGGTGATAAAACTTGGAATCGGGAAGATTTATGGTTCCAGAAAAGAGGTATTTAAAAAAAATTTATGTTTTGGGCATAACTTTTTTGTATCTGAACCGATATTTCCAAGTTTTTCAGCAAATATGTTATACTAAAGATTTTCGATCTTTTGCTATATAAGACGTATCCATAGGTCATATTACAGCTCTAGAATAGTGTCTGTTGTTTGTGTATAAAAGGTGAAGAGGTGAATGAAAAGAATTTCAACAAATCGTTAAAAGAAATCACTAGAACTGCATGTGTTTTATTTCTACAAAAACGTTTGATTTAGCTGGCAAATTCGCATTTGGGATTTTACTTCGCTTTTTTATTAAAAATATTTTTAATTTATTTAGCTTAATTTTAAAAAATTGAAGGAAAATAGTTTATAATTTTTTTTTTATAAATTATTATAAGTTATGACCTAAAATAGTTGCACTCAAAGGGAAATTATGTATAAAATTTTCTAAATATATGAGAAATAAAATGGTTTAAAAATCTTTTTATTAATTCTTTTTAAAATAAAAATTTTGATGTTTTTAGCCTATTTATGGATTATTTAATTATTAATATAAAATTTTATTTAAAATAATTATTAAATGTTAAAAAAAAAAAATAAACAAAAAAAATTTAAGAAAATAAAAAAAATCTACAAAAAAAAGTGAATTGACCGGGATTCGAACATGCGAACCTTTCACCAGTGGTGAAGGGTATAAAACGTTTGTATTTTGTTTGTATCATAGTGTTTTTTTTTTTTGAATTTTGATGTTTTTAGCCTATTTATGGATTATTTAATTATAAATATAAAATTTTATATAAATTAATTATTAAATGTTAAAAACAAACCAGAAATAAACAAAAAAAAGTCTTAAGAAAATAATAAAAAAAATGTACAAAAAAAAATTTTGATGTTTTTAGCCTATTTATGGATTATTTAATTATTAATATAAAATTTTATATAAATTAATTATTAAATGTTTAAAAAAAAAACCAAAAATAAACAAAAAAAAAAGTCTTAAGAAAATAATAAAAAAATGTACAAAAAAAAAAAAGTGAATTGACCGGGATTCGAACCCGCGGCCTTCGAGAAAAAAAAAATATTTGTGACATAGCGTCTAGACAACTGAGTTATTGAAGCTCACACAAAATCATCGTCAATAGAGGTACATATATAAAAGTCTTCGTTCATTAGGGATTTGTTTAGTTTTTATTTAAATGACAAATCTTTGTATGTGTGTTGTTTGTATATAAAAGGTGGAGATGAAAGAAAAGAATTTTAACACATGGATGTGTTTGTTATGCGTAAAATTCTACATACATATTAAATAAAGGGATTTTAAGGAAAATAATTAGAGGTAGTCCTGGTTTTTTGCTAATATCTCAGCCATTTATTAACCGATCTGTCTGATTTTTAATAGCAAACAGAAATGGATCACATGTAACAAAAAAAAACAATCAAGTCCTCATCATGTCTGAGTTCTTCGGAAAACCCATTTCCACAACACCGACGGACAGACGGACATCGTTAAATTAACTTCGCTCTTTATAAGGACCCAGAATATATATACTTTATAGGGTCTAAGATCATTATTTTTCAAATTACAAACGGAATGACAAACTTATATATACCGTTCTACCTGTGGTGAAGGGTATAAAAAACGCTTGCTATATATTAATAGAATGGAAACTTTATAGAAAAATCCTATTTTAGTTAATTTATTTTCTGAAAATTTAGACTTTGTTTTTTTGTGATTCTGAAAATAATTTAAAATATACAAAATATGAAAAATATCCAAACTATCTAAAAATATTTAAAAATATTTATAAATAAAATAGAAAAAAATTATCTTAATTACTTACATCTGCATAACACATCGGGTGAAACATTTGTAGGTTAATCAATAAAACAACAAATTTTTTTTTTGCAAAATTTGACTATTCATCAGCATAGTTTCCTTCAAGAGCGATGCAATCACTCAAACTTTTTTCTCCCCACCTTTTTTATACGACCAGAGCTTTCGGTATCATTGGTGTTTGTACGACCACTGTTAAAGTCAACAAACCACTCGATGGAGCAGAGTCCGAATAACACTTAACAAGCCAATATTTGGCTTAAGCGATGTTTTTCCCTATTAAAAAAGAACGATAAGTCAACACACGAAATTCCTTTGAATCCATTGTTTTCAAAATCGAAAAAGTAGCGTCATTAAAACATTCACTAAAGCCACTTTTAGACGACATGTATTTGTCATCTGACTTCTCACTTTACCGACCCATTTGTAATTCTGTGTGTCTGTCAAAATGAGCTTATACATAAGATTTATGATTTTTAATTTAAAAAATGTAAATAGCAAAAAAATTTAATATAATAATTTTTTTTTACTAAAAATCAGTACAAAAATAGTAAACTTGGCTTGAAAACTGTTTACAAATTTTTCTAACAAACTTTCTTTCTGAGTGTAAGTTCCATAATTGATCACTATTTCTAAAAAAAAAAAAATTTAATGATTTCGGCGCTGTTCTTCACGAAGTGCATTCTAGATGTCAAATTTTGGGTTACTTTTTCAAGCATTACTGGTCGTATGTCACGAATAACACACTCAGAAAAAAAAGTTAGTAGAAAAATTTATAAACGGTTTTCAATCCCAATTTACTATTTTTGTACTGATTTTTAGTAAAAAAAATTATTATTTAGCAAATCTTTTTGCTATTTACATTTTACAAATTACAGAGTTTTTACAGAATATCTACAAATTTTCGTTGCTAATTTCAGAAATCATTTTACAAATTTTTGAAAACCGATTTGCTAAAATTAGCAAAAAAAATTTCTAATTTTAAAAAAGTCGATATTGATGGAAATGTTCTTTCTAATAATTTAAAATTATACATACAAACTTAAATTGCCCCAAAAATGTTACATAGGATTAAAAAAGGGATCGGAAGTGAAGATACCGACTCATGTCTAAAAAAAAGGACATCCACTTAAAATAGCACTAAAAAGTTTTTTTATTTCTAAAAATCAGCTCTAACAACAATTTAAATTTCACCTTAAAAGTAAAAAAAAAAATTGACTAAAATATTTTTCAAAACAGAAATTACCAAATTAAAACAAAATGATAAATTCGTTTATGTTTTAAGAATTTTTAAGATTTTTAAGCCTTTGATTTTTTTTTTCATTTTGTATAAAAAATCTTTTAAAAAATATGATTAAAATTTTTGATACTCGATAAAAAAAATAAATCTAAAACTTTGTACTAATATTAATAGTATTTAGTATTTTTTTGCTGATTTCAGCAAACAGATTTTAAATTCCACTTTACAAAAAGTCTACTAAAATTTAGTAGCGGCTACTAATTTGTCTACTAATTTCATTGTACTACACGTCAGCAGACATGTGTTGCTAAGATTAGCAAAAAATACCGCTGGGCTCAAATTAGCAGAATTTTCCGTAATAACAGCAAAATTTTCAGTTGCCATAACAGACTTTTTTTAGTGAGTTCACGAACAATGTTGGCCTCCAAAACGTTAATTGTTGCTGGTTTATTAGCATAATTCAGTGACTGCAAATGGCCCCACAGGAAATAATCGAGAGGTATTAAATCGCACAACCTTTAAGACCAATTGACAGGTCCATTTCTCCAAATCAACTTTCACCAAATTTTGATTTCAATGAGACCACCTGACGAAACCACATCTCGCCCGAATCAATGTCATCAGTATTTTTAAACAAAAAATCATTGATCATGGTGCTATAACGATTTCCCAGCAAAAATAAATGGAAGTGATTCTTAAGGAATTAATTTTTCATTGATTCTAAAGTATCGTTTAGTTCTGATTTTTCTCTTCTAAGTCAGTCCTTTTTCACAACTTATAAAAATGAGGTTTTTAATGAAAGTAAACACTTTTCAAATCTATGACGCTACAAAAAGTAAAAAAATTATTGTACTTAAAATTGCAGGAATTTCGAATAGAGATAAATAAGGCCCGATTCCTGAATTTCCCGCTAAACTTTAACGAACAGTAAAACTCAAACTTTATATAGGAAATAACAACAAATGTGTTAGTTAAGTTCCCAGGTAGAAGCTAACGGGAGATTGTGAAAATGAGGCCAAGGCCCGATTACTGATGTCCTGGTAAAATCTAAATTAAAAATTCAAAATTTATTTGGGAAGAACAAAAGATTTAATTTTTCACTAAACCATAAGAAGGGCTTTAGATGCAATGAAGAAGGATCATAAAAGAAAATTTCCACCCTATGACACCCCTATGTAAAAATCATTGGTTCCGATCCAAATTTTCACAACACCGGAATCAAAATCACTGCTTCTTTTTCTCTTCTTTTGCTACTTTTTTTTACTGGGTTTCCATTGATCGACATGCGAGATCCGGCTTCGTTTTTGATGAAATAAGATTCAATGATGCCACCAGCGTATAAACCGCACAAAACGGTGCATTTTTCTGGATGTAATGGAGTTTGTAGGGTCTCTGGTGGATTGGTTTGACTCCATAATAATCAACCTCATCGCTAAACACAACTTGGTCGCCTATAAGTTGCGCAAATTGATAACTGATTTTCAAAGTAAATCTAGATAATTTAGGAGCGTTGTTCAAGCATCACTCTGTTCATGACGATTCGCCAGAGTATATTGATCATAAATGTCAAAAAGTGAGACCAATATGACAGTTCGTAAGTTTTATGGGGATTAAAAAAACACTCCTTACACATTTTTAATTTTAATATGAATTTAAATACGCCTCTACTTAAAATAAACTGTTTCATATTTAACTTAATATTTGAATATATTAAAATTTTATATTTTGTGTTCGCATTCTGAAAGTTAAAAGATATTTAAATTAAAGAGAAAACCGACTTTGTTTGATTTTACAGCTGTTTCTATTCAATTTAATAATGTTTCGTCTGTATTCAAAAACTTTTTTCTGTGTATAACACAAGAAAAATATTTATGTATGTTGCTATTTTTAAGGTTCAATATGATTTTTACAATTTTTGTAAAAACAAATTTTTTAAATGAATTCTTTTGCAGCTCTGTTTTAATACACATAACATAAACTTATGCATAAGTTTATGTGTTTTAATAATAATAATAATATCACTTATTTTACCATAAAATAGTAAGAATTATTATTTCTCTTAATAACAGCAACATGTTATATATTTTTATGTTGAGCAACGTACGTGGATTTAAAAGTTTAAATACAATAATGCAAACATAAAGTTTTAAATCGAAAACATTTAACTCTTTACGATCCGGTAATATGCGAATGTTCCGTTTAAATTTAATGAATTGTTTAGCCTGGTTGACGCAATCCTGTCAATTTTTGTTCTTTAATTTCGCAAAAACTAATCAATATTTTTTAGCAAATCTTCTAATATCTTGACAGTAAAATACGAAGCAAATAAAAAACCTGCTTAATCGACAAACTGTTGCATCGCGGTGTACACTATGCTTATCTGGTTCGAGTTTTATATTTGAGTTATATATGAATCGCAGCCAAAAATTTTAGTAAACTTTTTGTAAAGTGGAATTTAAAATCGGTTTGCTAAAACCAGCAAAAAAAAAATCGCTAAATATTCGAATAATAAAATTAGTAAGCGCTTCTAAATTTTAGTAAATTGCTGTAACCTGCAATTTAAAATCGATCTGCTAAAATCAGCAACAAATTTTACTAAATTTTAGTGAAATGGAAATAGCTGGAAGGTTAATAACCGCTACTACAGATTGGTAAAATTATGTACAAATCTTATTAAAATATATGATCTCGAATTAACAAAAATTTTTGATAAATATTAGTGAACTAAACTCAATGAATTGTAAAATATAGCAAATATTTTATATTATAAAAAAAAATATTCTTTAATTTATAAATAACTCAATTATTTTTAAAAACACTTGTTACACTTTAAAGCTGCTAATTTCTTTTTAAATTGCATTGCGAATTCTTATATATAAATTTATATTTTTTTATCGTGCAATATTTTTTATTTTATTTATTTTTTTTCAAAAATAGTTTACACAAAATTTAAAAAAATTATGGGCTTTAAAATAGTAAAAACAAACGAATTTATCATTTTGTTTTAATTTTTGTTTAGAAAAATATTTTTAGTAAATTTTTAGATTTTAAGGTCAAATTTTAATTGTTTTAAGGGCTGATTCTTAGAACAAAAAAGGTTTTTGAGTTATTTAGATTATAAATTACATCGTGCCCTATGTTTTTGTATGTAAATTTTGTACATATTATTCGATCTATCTGTTTTAATTTTATATTTTTAATTTTTATCAGGCTCGAAATCATAATTTAATGTGCAAATATGTTATAAGAAAAAATATTAGTATGCAAGATTCCCAATTCGTTACCAGAAATGGAAACATTAACAATTGGAATGGCAACCCTGTCAATTTGGGCTTCGAAAATCGGAGGTGGTTGACAAGGAATTTCGCATAGTCATATTCTTTAGGGTGTCTGTTGAAACCCATGAGTTGTTTGTGGCTTGGGTGGTTCTTAAGGATTCTGACGATGACCTGGTTGCTTAGGTCAAAAATGTGCACTCCCTCACAATTTTAGTAAAAAAATTTGTGTTTATGTAGTATTCGTTAGTAAGATTCAATTATGACCTCGAGCCTGATAAAAATTAAAAATATATAATTATTTTGTAAAAGTTCTGTAAATTGTAAAATGTAAATAGCAAAAAAAAAATTCCTAAATACGAGGGTGGATCAATAATATCCGTGACTTTTCGAACTTCCCTCGTAGTTATATGAAATGCAACACCGCTCCCATCCTGTACCACCTGTAATTTTGAGCAAGTTCCGTCATTTACTTTGGGTTTAACAGCTGTTTAAAAAATACAACCTCGTGGATTTTTTAAAAATTGATAAAAGGGAATTTCGAGTGCTCATTAAACATTATTTTTTGCGAAAAAAAAACCGTCAATCAAACTAAGGAAAATCTAAATAAATACTATGGGGACTATGCACCATAGATTTTATGTCAGTGTGGTTTCGACTTTAAATGATCAGTTGGATTTAAGAAAGCTGTCTGCAAGATGGGTGCCGCGTTTGCTCTCAATTGACCATAATGCACGGGTGCACACGTGTGTAGTGTCAATGGCAAAGTTCCATGAATTGGGCTACGAATTGGTACCTTATCCGCCATATTCTCCGGATTTAGCCCCCAGTGACTATTTCCTATTTCCAAACCTAAAGAAATGCCTCGGTGGGACAACAATGAAATTATTGATTAATCAAATGCCTATTTTATGGATCTCGAAAAATCCTTTTTTTTTGGAAGGGATACAAAAATTAGAGAAATGTTGCACTAAGTGTATTGAGGTAAAATTAGATTATGTCGAAAAATATTTTTTTTTTTTGCAAAAAAAAACTGTTTCATTCAAAAGTCACGGTAATATTTTTTTTTACTAAAAATCAGTACAATACTTACTTTTTTTCTGAGTGCAGTTTACATGCTTTTTGTGCGCGGTCACCCGCGACAAGGATTTTATGAATTTAGGGAAAAAACGCTCCATTTTCAGCTTCAAAGAAGCAATAAAATCATTGCTTCAATACTAAGCAATTAGAAGCCATTGCTAATATGTAAAAACAACATGTTTTTATACAATTTGAGAAAAATAACTGAATAATTTTTTTCTTATTTAACCTTTAAAAAGCACAAAAAGAAATTATGAATGATCTTAAAACCAAAAACAGAAAAACGCCTGCCTTCGCATAAAAGTTAATTATACTAAGGGTCATTTGCCCACCTTTAAAATTTATATTAATAAATTTTAAAAACCAAGTATACAATTAAAGGGTTAATACTTCTGTGAAATATGCATAATAGTCATTATTATTATTATTTCAGTAAAACTTATACACCTGTTAGTTTTATACAAAACTAATTTGCATTTCCGTAATTACTCGACACAAATGCTTAATCACAAAAGCATTCATTACACCTCTCACCAATGAATCACTTAAAGTCACGTGTTGGGGTTTAAAGTACTTATACTCAGAGTTTCGAAGAATTAATTCCTTTTTTGAATGCATTCCCTAAAATTTAATTCAATTTTTTTAATTCAAGGCATGAATTTATTGAAAAGAATATATCAGGAATTAATTCCAGTGAATGAATTCTTTAATTAAAAAATTCATATATTAAAATATTAAAACTAAGGAATGCATTTACTAAGCAATTCGTTTAAATTTAATTAATTTAACTTTTGGTCAAAGAATTAATTCCCCAAAGAATGAATTCCTCTTGAATTTATTGAATTTTCACTTAATTCCCTGAGGGAGTTAATTTTTTAAATTAATTCTCTAAGAAATAAAATTTTTCGAAATTAATTTTAATCGAATGAAAAACAAGGAATTCATTCTATACCTTATGTTTGGTTAGGGATTTCATTACCAAAAGATTAACTCAGATCGAAAAAAGAAAGGAGTTAAGGAATTAATTATTTACAGCTCTGCTAATACTAAAGATATTTAAAAATCGATAAAAAAAACAAAGTTTATAACTTTATTGTACATTATATTTCTTTTTTTTTTCATTAAAGGTTCATCATATTTTACAACATCAGCGTTACGGGGAGCTACAACGAGTGGTGCTACATCGTATGCTGAATTTAATTATTATAATTTTCCATATTTACATCGATTTAGTTTTTAGTTATAAATATTTAATGAAGCAAAACCCATACTAACAATAATAAGAATCACCACCATTTGTACTATCAAACACATTCAATTGAAGCCAATAAGTTAAAAGCGAAGTAGCAGCAGCCGCCCGCAACAGCAGTTAGGTGGCAGATTTATTGCAAATGCAAAAACCAGTCATACTTTTAGTATTTGTATTTAAAAATAAGAAAAATATGTAAATTGTTATAAACATTTTTACTTATAAATATTGTAAACAAATAAATATGTGCATAAATCTTTGTTAGTGAAATAGAAAATACATGTAAATTTCTTTTTTGTTCTTTTTAATGTAAATTATTTTTATTCTATTATTTCTTTTCTAATAAATTTTAATTGCTAATTACATAATGTAAATATTTAATTAAACTCTTAGTACACTAAATAAAATATTTAAATAAATTTGAATTGAAAAAATTATATATTTTAGTTTTGTTTACTTTTTTTTAGGCAAAACTATTTCGAATTTTTCGTTTTAAAAATAAATGCTGCATATATAAATACATATATTTTTAAAAAAATAGTGTGCAAAATATATGTACATAAATTTTATGCAATTTTGGCTGACTTTTAAAATACTTTTTTTACTTATTTTTTAAAATGTCAAATTTTTGTTATAACAATTATTTTCTTTCAGGTAACTTACATAGAGAATATTATTTACTATTACTAAAGATATAAATTACGTTTTTTAAATATTTAAATTCAGCATCGCCGAGCATCGATGTCAAATGCAATTTAACAATTCAACATCAAATTGCCAAAATTAAAAAAAAAACCTTTTTCAAGATACGAAAGACATTCCAAATAAATGTTTTTTCTCTGTGAAATGCTTTCGAGATAAGTGCGATCTAAAAATCTAGCCAATCAGATTTGTAGTTCGCTAGGATTTTCCTCTTTAAATAATTTTTTAAACTTTTTTTCTAGCTTAAAAGGCTTGCATAGGTCATTATAGGGACAGTTTCTACCTTTTTTAAAAACCCATTTTTACTACACTTTAATGGAAAATTCCAATTAAAACAGGCTTGGGCAAAAACCATCATCTAATTTTCTTTATTTATATGTATTGTTTACAGTGAAAAGTCATTTGGTTTTCAACTAATTATGTTTATTAGCACTTATAAATGTTGTTTCAATAAGTTAAATAAGTTAAAATAAATGTTAAAATTTTACATAAAAATTCTTTTAAAAATAAATGATTTAATCATTTATTTGAAATTGTTTCTGTTTTTGTATTTTTTTATTTGTTTTTTAAACTACAAAAAGTATGTATAGAAATACTATAGACACATTTTATGTGAATGAGTTTGTGTAAGTATGAGTGTTTATGAAGTTCTTGAATTAAAATAATTTTGTATATAAACAAACAATTTAAATGTAAAAAGAAATTGGAATTTTTTTAAATATTTTTTTTTATCAGACAGCAAACAAAACTTATATTTATTATAACTGTAACGGAAACAAATAAACCACAAATTTACGTTTTGTAGGCAAATTTTCTTTTTCACAAATGTCCAAAACAATATAAATATACGATGAGATTTGCAAAAATGTCACCACTTTTTAATAAGATGATACTTATTGGTCCACCTTTTACATATGTATGGTTGAAGTCAAACATAATAAGCAATATGCCAAAATCGACTTTTTGCGAAAAAAAAATTTTCAGTATTCGACCAAATGATGTTTGGCAACTTTGTACAAATTATTTTGGCGAGTATTTTGCTGAACATATTTGCGAATACAGGGTGTTTTGATGCATTTTTCAATACTAATAAATTTTGCGCCATCCAGTGGCAATAATTTGTACTAACTATATTCAGCAATTAGAAAGGTAAATTGAATACCTTTTTAACAAAAAAAATTTGAAAATTGGTTGAAAAATAACCGAATGAGAAAGAAAAGAGCTATAAGATAATGAAATAGTTTCAAATTTATATTGATTTTAAATAAAACAGAAATTATTTAGGAAATTATTGTCTTTTTTTATGATAATATGGTATGGTTGTATGGAACAAAATATCGGCCATATGGCCGCCGCGACCTCGGCGGCAAACCTCCATCCGATGGTCCAAATTTTGGATGACGCTAAGGCATAATTGAGGTTCTTTGCAGTTAATGTGACGAATAATCTCATCCTTTAGCTCTTCGATTGTTGCTGGCTTATCGAAGTACACCTTTTCTTTTAAATAACCCCAAAGAAAGAAGTCCAACGGTGTCAAATCACATGATCTTGGCGGCCAATTGACATCGCCACCACGTGAGATAACACGGCCATTGTTTCGTTAGCTATGTGGCAATTGGCACCGTCCTGTTGAAACCACATATCGTTCAGGGTCATATCCTCAATACCTGGTCACAATAAGTTCTTGGCCGATCTCATGACACACTATCGCGAACAACAGCAATGTTTTCCGCAGAACGAACTGGGCGAGCAGGTGTTTTCACAGACCCGGTTTGCTGAAATTTGCCCACAATTCTCCAGATTGTGGACACATTTGGTCAATAATGCTGAACAAAAAAAATCAAGAAGTGCACGAAATGCATTTTAATTTGAACGCCCATTTTCATAATAAGCCTGAATAACTTTAACGCGTTACTCGATTGTGTATCTTTCCATGGTTCAAATTGAGTTAGTGAGAAATGTCAAATGAAATGCAGAAAAAAACTTGACGTTAAGGTGTGGTTCACATTCAACATCGGCCCTTAAAATTTAACCACACTTTATAAGGCGTTGAATTTTCACTTACATCTTTTTAGAAAATTTGGATATTTTGACTAAAAATGTGTTTTTTAAATAAATCGCGAACTGCTTTAAAGCTACTATTTTTTTTTTTTTAATATTGATATCATATTCCTTTTATGCAAATTAATTAAGGCTATATTGGACAATTTTTTTAAATTATGTCGTATAGTTTAAAAAATAATTAAATTTAAAGTTTAATTACTCTAACGACAAATTCCATATTCTTAAAAGTTAACTTCTTGTGCTACCTCTAAATATAAATTATGTTGGAACTTGGCACATTAAGAAATAGGGGCAGCATTGTGCAGATTGCGAATTCAAACTTTAATGTTTTTTTTTGACGACTCTATTGTATATGCTTTGCCGATGTATACATTCCAGTTGAGCCAAACATATTGCGAATATGCAGGCAAATATATTGTATTTATTAGAAACACGGCAAATATATTTTATAGAATTTATCAGGAATATTATATTTCTGATTGGGGATAAATATATAATATATTAAAAATAACTTGCTAAAGTTTTCTTTATTTTATTTGTATTTCATGAAACAATAAATACTGTAAGTTTAAAATTGATTGACCAACTGTCACATGAAATGCCTCTCATATATTTTAGTATAAAACATAAAACGTTTTTGAACTTCATTATGAAAATGTTGTTGGTTTTTTTTTTCTTCTTAATGTGCACATTTGCTTAGAGATTTTTATTCTACAATAAACATTTAAATTATTTAACAATACATATTTATGAGTTTTAAACTTTAAACTTATTTTAAACGCCTGTTTGCTGTCACGATTAATTGTTTTGTCATTTTGACTGAAGTTCATGTATGGTACCAAAAGCATTACACAACAAAAAAAAATAAACTGAAACAAAACGAACTAAAACAAAAAACAATAACAACACACCTTACAAGTTTAAGTCAAGAACAATCATGGTCAAAACAATAAGAAATATAACTGCTAAAACTATTTAGAAAAAAAAATTAAATAAAAATATATTAAATAAGAGTGATTGTTAAATAAAAATAATTAAATATGTCTGATAAATGTTTTTTTTAACAAATATAACCAAAATCTTAAAAAAAACAAGTAAGAGCGGCTAAATTCGGCTATGCCGAATCTTATATACCCTTCACCATGGTTGGGAAAAAACTGAAGTTTATATATGGACATATATGAAATGGACAGATTTATATACGGACGCCTTTAAGAGGAAATTAACCATTTAGTTTGGAGATAAAACTTGGACTCGGGAAGATTTATGGTTCCAGAAAATATGTATTTTAAAAAAATGTATGTTTTGGGCATAACTTTTTTGTATCTGAACCGATATTTCCGAGTTTTTCAGCAAATATGTTATACTAAAGATTTTCGATCTTTTGCTATATAAGACGTATCCATAGGTCATAATACAGCTCTAGAATAGTGTTTGTTGTTTGTGTATAAAAGGTTAAGAGGTGAAAGAAAAGAATTTCAACAAATCGTTAAAAGAAATCACTAGAACTGCATGTGTTTTATTTCTACAAAATAGTTTGATTTAGCTGGCAAATTTGCATTTAGGATTTTATTTCGCTTTTTTATTAGAAATATTTGTAATTTCTTTAGCTTAATTTTAAAAATTTGAAGGAAAATAGTTTATAATTTTTTTTATAAATTATTATAAGTTATGACCTAAAATAGTTGCACTCAAAGGTAAATTATGTATAAAATTTTCTTAATATGTGAGAAATAAAATGGTTTAAAAATCTTTTTATAAATTCTTTTAAATCGGTGCAAAAAATAGAAATAAAACCGTTTGTATTTTTTTTGTATCAGAGGGTTTTTATACAAATTTTGATGTTTTTAGCCTATTTATGGATTATTTAATTATTAATATAAAATTTTATTTAAATTAATTATTAAATGTAAAAAAAAAAAACAAAAAATAAACAAAAAAAAAATCTTAACGAACCCGCGACCCTTCCACCTGTGGTGAAAGGTATAAAAACGTTTGTATTTTGTTTGTATCAGAGGGTTTTTATAAAAATGTTGATGTTTTTAGCCTATTTATGGATTATTTAATTATTAATATAAAATTTTATATAAATTAATTATTAAATGTTAAAAAAAACCAAAAATAAGCAAAAAAAAAAAAGTCTTAAGAAAATAATAAAAAAAAAATGTAAAAAAAAAGTGAATTGACCTCACCGAGATTTGAACCTCGAACCCCACGGCCTTAGAGAAAAAAAAAGTATTTGTGACACAGCGTCTAGACAACTGAGCTATTGAAGCTCACACAAAATCATCGTCAATAGAGAGAAAAGAATTTTAACACATGGATGTGTTGTTATGCTCAAAATTCTACATACATATTAAACAAAAGGGTGTGAAGATAAATACGTAGGTTAAATACGTTTCACAACTATTGTGAATGATATAAATAAAAAACAAATAGTAGTGTCGCCAACTTTTTTTTGCCTAGAAAATGCCAAATTTGACAAGAAAAGCGCTGAAACATATGGAAAAATAAAAATTTGAGATTTTACATGACATATTATTTTGGACTAAAATTTTTGGACATTTAAGAAAAAATAAATGGGGATACCGCTTGTCTGTGGAGAGATATGAGGTAGTGGATTCCAACGATGTATTCATCTCCTCCAGAATCGCTCTAGGTTTCGAGTTTTGCATTTGACAAGAAAATTTATTTTTGAAATTTCTCATAACATTATTTAAAATTAAAATTTTTGGACATTTAAGAAAAAATAAATGGGGGTACCGCTTGTTTGTGGAGAGCTATGTGGGAGTAGATTCCAACGATGTATTCATCTCCTCCAGAATCACTCTAGGTTTCGAGTTTTGCATTTGACAAGAAAATTAATTTTTGAAATTTCTCATAACATTATTTAAAATTAAAATTTTTGGACATTTAAGAAAAAAATAAATGGGGGTACCGCTTGTTTGTGGAGAGCTATGAGGTAGTTGATTCCAACGATGTATTCATCTCCTTCAGAATCACTCTAGGTTTCGAGTTTTGCATTTTAAAGAAAATTTATTTTTGAAATTCCACATAACATTATTTGAAATTAAAATTTTTGGTCATTTAAGAAAAAAATAAATGGGAGTACCGCTTGTTTGTGGAGAGCTATGAGGAAGTAGATTCCAACGATGTATTCATCTCCTCCAGAATCACTCTAGGTTTCGAGTTTTGCATTTGACAAGAAAATTTATTTTTGAAATTTCTCATAACATTATTTAAAATTAAATTTGTTGGACATTTAAGAAAAAAATAAATGGGGGTACCGCTTGTTTGTGGAGAGCTATGAGGTAGTAGATTCCAACGATGTATTCATCTCCTCCAGAATCACTCTAGGTTTAGAGTTTTGCATTTGACAAGAAAATTTATTTTTGAAATTTCTCATAACATTATTTAAAATTAAAATTTTTGGACATTTAAGAAAAAAATAAATGGGGGTACCGCTTGTTTGTGGAGAGCTATGAGGTAGTTGATTCCAATGATGTATTCCAACGATGAATGAATCAACTACCTCATAGCTCTCCACAAACAAGCGGTACCCCCATTTATTTTTTTCTTAAATGTCCAAAAATTTTAATTTTAAATAATGTTATGTGGAATTTCAAAAATAAATTTCCTTTAAAATGCAAAACTCGAATCCTAGAGTGATTCTGGAGGAGATGAATACATCATTGGAATCAACTACCTCATAGCTCTCCACAAACAAGCGGTACCCCCATTTATTTTTTTCTTAAATGTCCAAAAATTTTAATTTTAAATAATGTTGTGAGAAATTTCAAAAATAAATTTTCTTGTCAAATGCAAAACTCTAAACCTAGAGTGATTCTGGAGGAGATGAATACATCGTTGGAAGCTACTACCTCATAGCTCTCCACAAATAAGCGGTAACCCCATTTATTTTTTTCTTAAATGTCCAACAATTTTAATTTTAAATAATGTTATGAGAAATTTCAAAAATAAATTTTCTTTAAAATGCAAAACTCGAATCCTAGAGTGATTCTGGAGGAGATGAATACATCGTTGGAATCAACTACCTCATAGCTCTCCACAAACAAGCGGTACCCCCATTTATTTTTTTCTTAAATGTCCAAAAATTTTAATTTTAAATAATGTTATGTGGAATTTCAAAAATAAATTTTCTTTAAAATGCAAAACTCGAAACCTAGAGTGATTCTGAAGGAGATGAATACATCGTTGGAATCTACTACCTCATAGCTCTCCACAAACAAGCGGTATCCCCATTTATTTTTTCTGAAATGTCCAAAAATTTTAATCCAAAGTAATATGTCATGTAAAATCTCAAATTTATATTTTTCCATATGTTTCAGCGCTTTTCTTGTCAAATTTGGCATTTTCTAGGCAAAAAAAAGTTGGCGACACTACTATTTGTTTTTTATTTATATCATTCACAATAGTTGTGAAACGTATTTAACCTACGTATTTATCTTCACACTCTTATTAAACAAAGGGATTTTACTGGAAAAATTAGAGGTAGTCCTGGTTTTTTGCTAATATCTCAGCCATTTATTAACCGATCTGTCTGATTTTTAATAGCAAACAGAAATGGATCACATGTAACAGAAATAAAAAAGAATCAAGTCCTCATCATGTCTGGGTTCTTCGGAAAACCCATTTCAACACACAGACGGACAGACGGACAGACGGACAGACGGACATCGTTAAATCAACTTCGCTCTTCATATGGACCCAGAATATATATACTTTATAGGGTCTAAGATCAATATTGTAGAAATTACAAACGGAATGACAAACTTATATATACCCTTCCACCTATGGTGAAGGGTATAATAACTTTAAATTAATACAATTCTAAGCTTCCATCAATGTATACAAAGAAATCACCATTCTAACTATTTGTTTCTTTTTTTTATATTTTTTCAAATCTCATGCTGATTTAAGAATCAATGAATTGAATATATTGTAAAATTTACCATATGTTGAATATTATTTTACTCTATTTCTTACTATTACCGAAACATATAAATTATGATGTTATTTTTTGGTTTTTTTTTACCAAATATAGTTTAAATTAAACTTAAATTATAACACTTCTTTTAAATATGACCATATTTAGGATTTCTTTAAAAACCTACTAATCTAAATGAAACCACAATGTGTTTTTGTATTTGTTTTTGTTTTATTAAAAGAAAAAAAACGACCCGAAAACAATAGAAATCACATAATGAATTCATTTGATATTTGGTAATATCTTTGTTGTTTTTTTTTTTCAATTTAAGTTTTTCCAAACACAGAAATACACACAAACGCCAATTTTTTGCTTGTGGTTAAAATATGTTTTAGTTGCACAAATTATACACTCAAAGAAAAATTTTGAGAATTTTCAAAACAGCCTAAAAACTGTGTAGGAGTCCAAAAACAAAAAGATGTAAAAATTTTAAAATCGGGCATATATTCTGTCGGTAAGGTCAGATATTTTAGTTTCAGAATTGATACATTGTGTGAATATCGGCCAATAATTTCCGAGAAAAATGGATTTTCAGCATAATAAAGTTCTTACAGTCGGTCCAAATACAGGGTATCCGTTGGGAAGGTATACTACTTTGTTTGTTTATAATTTTTGATTAAATGAAAGAGAATGAATCTTATATTGATAAATGTTTTATTTAATGTCGGCAATTATGTATGGAAAACAGTATCAGATAAATGTCCGCCACTGTTAGCCTCACAAATGCGAGCCCTTTTGAGCACATTTTTCATTACATTCTCACACATTTCACGCGGTATTTCATTAATTTCCTCACGAATATTTTGTTTGAGTTGCTCAAGCGTTTCTGGTTTGTTTGCATAAACCTTGCTTTTCATATATCCCCACAAAAAGAAGTCCGGAGCTGTCAAATCAGGCGACCGTGAAGGCCAATCAACATCACTATTTCTTGAAATAATTTGTTGTGGAAAGAGGTCCCGCAGTAATTCCATTGTAATCCTGGCTGTATAAGATGTGGCACCGTCTTGTTGATACCACATGTAAATCAAGACCAAAGCATGCAGTTGTGGCTCCCCATTCACAGTTACCGTTACGCCGTTTTCATTTTCAAAAAAGTAAGGTTCAATGATTCCTCCTGACCAAATTGCACACCAGACTGTTACTTTTAATGGATGCAAAGGTGACTGATGAATAATTTGAGAGTTTTCCATTGCCCAGAACCGACTATTCTGTTTATTCACATATCCATTCAAATAAAAATGTAAATCGTCACTCATTATGATTTTTTCATGAAAATCGGGGTTGTCATGGGCGAGCTGTAACATCCTATTGGCATATGTACGGCGGGGTTTTTGGTCTTGTGGAAGAAGCTCTTGTGTCAACTGAATCTGCAATGGAAACAAATGCAAATCCTTGTGCAAAATTGTGGCCAAAGTTGTTCTTTGAAGACGAAGCTCAGGAGCACGTCGTCGAATTGAGTTTGATGGATTGTTTTGAACACTTTCTTGAGCAGCAGTAATGTTTTCAGCCGATCTTGCAGTACGTTGTGGTCCATGCTTAAGCCTATCACCTACAAACCCTCTTTCATCGAAATCATTCACTACACGATAAATAGTGCGTTTGTTGGCACGTTGTTTCTCCCAAAAATTTCACTTATCTTTCTCATCGTCACAGTAATCGATGATTGATTTTGGTAAAATGTTTTAACGATTAAAACACCTTGGTTTATCAAATATTTTTCCATAATAAATTTGCCACGTGTATACTTCACGACTGCCAAATATGAACTGTCAAGACTAATGTTTACCAAAATGGCGGCAAAACAAAGTTGTATACCTTCCCGGCGGACACCCTGCAAGGTGTCCGCATAAAATTAGAATTAGTCTACTTTCCTGAATTTGAACCGCTTCCCGGAATATGTTTCAAATTATTTTGATGTAGTCGTCCGTTATTTTTTCATAAATGTTTCTAATTTTTTACTTTATTCGACCCTGTCGCATTAGTCGTCTAGGTCATTATTCGAAAAATTATTAAAATTGATAAATTGGTTATTCGGGTCGATTAATTGGAAAAATTGGCGATTAATCGATTAATTGTTTCATGCAAAAGAAATGTATGTCTTTCATCGATAAGAATAAGATTGTTTTCTAGGGTGTTTGCTTAGGACAATTCAAAGCATCCTGAGATTTTTTTTCTTTAAAAAGAAAATGTCAGACTTGTTCAGTGGAAGTAAACACTTAAAAACGCAGTGTAGATAGTCGATAAAGTTGTTTTTTATAAAAATATGCCTAAATAAACAAAAGCTACCTTTAAAAAAATTAAATAACAAATTCTTAAAAATATAGTATGAATAGTTTTCACAAAATACCCAAATAAAGTTTGATAGAACTCCCACTGTTCCCAAACACTTGCACTACCTGGTTTAAGCTCTAGATATAAAGAGATTATCTATTAAAAAAGATATAAAAATCACGCAAATTCTTGACAAGTCCTCACCGATTTTTCTGTGTTTGAATTCAAATAAGCGAATTCTAAAATATTTTTGACTAAACAACTTAATTCTACTAAAGTTCCTACTTCATCAAAATTTGTTGATAAATCAAATTAGAAATAAAATTCATGCTATTTTTTAGTTTTTAGAATTTTAAATGAAACTGCTTTTTAGAAAATACAGTTCTCGAATTTAATGCATTATTATTTTATAACATAACTAACGTCATGGTGCTTGTTAGGAATATACCTAGTCACGTGCTTCATTGATAAGGAGAAAAATATATGTTTTAATAGGTTTTTTTGTTAAAACTCTACTTAGAGCTTTTCTAAACCTTCGCGTTCTGATGAGATCTTTTGTCAGCTCGAAATACATGTAAAAGGAGGTTAAAAGCTCTACTTCAATTTTTTTGATTTAAAATTTATTTGCTAAAGGAATTGAAAAAAACTTAAAAATTATCTATCATATTTCCTAAAATCTATTCAGTCGATTTGAAAATAATTTGATTGTATTTTAGTTCATGTTTTTTTCTACGATTTTCTTGCCAAAGTTAAGAAAATTAGGAAGTTTTAAGAAAAATGAAAGAAAAATTCATACTAAAAATTAACTGGTTAATCGACATATTTAATCGAATATGTAGGTCGAAAATTATTTGAGTTTTAAATTATTTGTTTCAACATTATACGAAATAAAGGCGAACAATCAAACCGAAATAAAGGCAAACAAACTAACAGTAGTAAGTATATGGCAGGTAAAGCTTAGAAGAGATCTCTACACTCACCAAAAAAGTCTGTTGACGTGTAGTACAATGAAATTAGTAGAAAAAATTAGTAGCCGCTACTAAATTTTAGAAAACTTTTTGTAAAATGGAATTTAAGTTCGGTTTGATAAAATCAGCAAAAAATTTACTAAATATTGAGAATATTAGTACAATCAAATTAGTATACTAAATTAGTAAGCGCTATTCAATTTTAGTAAATTGCTGTCAACACAATTAATTATAAAATATAGCAAAATTTTAATTTATAAAAAATTATTAAAATGCAAAAATTAACTCCATTATTTTTAAATACACTTAAAAGTTGCTAAATTATTGTCAAGTTGCCTTACGACTTCGAATATACAAATTTATATTTTTAAAAAATGTTTAATTTTTTTTTTCAAAAAATATTTAACAGAAAATTAAAAAAAAAAAATTAAAGGCTTAAAAAATAGTAAAAACATAAACGAATTTCTCATTTTGTTTTAATTTGCTAATTTTTGATTTGAAAAAAAATTTTAGTTAATTTTTTAAATTTTAAGGTCAAATTTTAATTGTTTTAAGGGCTGATTTTAAGAACTAAAAAGATTTTTAGTGGTATTTTAAGTGGATGTCCTATGTTTGGACATGAGTCGGTTCTGAAAAAGTATATTTACTTCCGATCTCTTCTTTCAACCTATTCCAATATACCATACTGCAATACAACTTGAGAATAAGCTTATATAAATAGTGCGTTTTAAGCTTTTCTTAATTTCGCTTATTATAATGTTTATAAAATATGAATTCACAAGCAATATTTAACAATGTTTGAGAAAAGATTATTATACATAACTTTTTCTAAAGTATGCTTATAAACAACATGCACATATTGAACAACGCAATATGACGATTGAAATATAAATATTTTTCAATACATTCTAGTCTTGTTGTCTTTGTTCTACGCTTATAATGCATACAACAAGTGCGATTACTTTTTTTAAATTTGTCAAATGTGTTTTGCGTGTACATTTAGTTGGAAATTTTATAAAGTGAACGTGCAATTGCATATTAAATTTAATTATTTTTATTATAATTTTTATTTATGGTTAAAATGAGTTATTATTATTTATATTTAAAATTAAAATACAAAATATATAAAATTAAAGAAAATAATTATGATTTCTCTTTTTCAACATTTAATAATATATTATATGTAAAGCTTATTCTACAGTTATGAAAAAAAGCTTATAAATATATTGAGTCAAATAAGCTTTTCTATACGCAAGTTGATACAATATTATTTTTGTAAGCTTATTCTACAATTGCAAGAATAAGCTTATTGTAATCATATTTTCACGAGGGTTCCGTTTTGATTTATCTACAATTGTTACGATAGCCTTTTTCAATATATTCTCAAGTCTTTTTCTAGCTTAAGGCTTGTGTTTGTAAGCTTATAATAATATTTTTCTCAAGTCATTTGGTATGTTGGGATGTAGCATTTTAGCAAATCGGTTTTAAAAAATTTGTAGAATAATTTCTGAAGCTAGCATCAAAAATTTGTTAAAATTCTGTAAAAATTCTGTAAAATGTAAATAACAAAAAATTAACTAAATAATAATTTTTTTGTACTAATCAGTTCAGAAAAAGTTAAGTTAAAAACCGTTTACAAAATTTTCTGAGTCCACAGCTATGTATATGTGTGTATATATATTATATACATATACACGACCATAATTTTAATTTAACTTTTAATAAGCATTTTTTAATGCTTTTGTTTTTTCTCTAGCAGTTAAATTTAGGGTCATTTAAATATTGGGTGCATTTATTTTTCATTCACATACTACACACTTTTTGTGAGTGTACCAAACTGCAACATGTAAATTAAACGCATTTTCATTGTAACGTTAAAATTTGCATTTGGTGTTGTTCATTGTTGTTGTTGTTGTAATGCATGTTGTTGCGATGTTTAAATCTTTTACACATGTGAACAAAAATTTGTTCATTCTTTAAAAAGTTTAAATTTGAATTTGTTTAAATTTGGATTTTGTGTATATTCCTTAAAATGCTGCATTGTTTAGAAGTGAATATAAAAACTGTGACTGCATAAATGTTGTGTTTTAATTCAGCTAAAATAGGTGCTGCAAATCATGTTTAACATTCTTTTTGTTTGTTTTTGTTTTAACAATTATTTATATGGTATTTTTTAATAATGTGTTAAAATTGTGACACTTTTGTTGTATTGTACATATTTCTGTAAATATTTTGTAGGTTAAATGAACTTTTAGAAAGAACAAAAAAATTAATGTGTGAAAAAAGTTTTGTAAAATGATTAAATCAAGGTTGAGGTTGAAGTGTTGTTAATTAAACTAAGATTTATATATATTTTAAGTCAAGGGCCAGTAATATAGTCAGCACTTTGTAGGACTTTTTAACTAAATTTTTACTTATTTTGTTTGAAAATTTTGTATTTAAATAAAATTTTCGTAAACAATAATAATTATTGCTAACTACTTGTATTGGAATATTTTTAACCTTTTATTAAAATTTTTGAAACTACTGAACTGATATGTCATCAGCCAATTTTGACATTATTTTAAGGGGCCTTTTAAATGTATAAACTTGTTTTGTTACTGTTATTCGAGTCAAAATTCAAAAGTTTAGTTTTGACCATGAATAACTGCTAAGCCGATTGTAAAGGCGTTAAAGTTTCTTCTTTAACCTGTTGGTGCACCATGTCGGTACACCAAAAAAAAATTAACTAGAATTAAGAAAAAATAACTTATATGGAGTAAAAATTTAAATCGAAACGGCGCCAAAGACACTTACCAAAATTTAATAAAATTTTCCTTAAAATTAAGAAATAATTTTTTTTGGTCAATATTTCTAAATTATAGAAAAATTTTACTATTGAGAAATTAATTTTTATTAGAAAATATAGTAAAATTTCGTTTTAATTAGTTCATATTTCATCCAACATTTTACTTTTAGTCAGGAAATGTTTCCTTGGTTTTAAGAAAAATTTTATTTTATTTAAATTTAAATTTACTAGTTTTTTTTACTAAAAACTTAACTGCCCATGTAAAAATCGAAATATATATGAACATACATGATCATACATGGGCTTGTATATGATCATACATGGTCATATACGTCCATACATGATCTAATATATGACCATATATCTTCGGATCCAAAATTTGAGGGTATTTGGTGATATATGTGCATATATTATCATACATGCTCATATATTATTCATGTATGCTCGTATATGATCATATACGTCCATATACCCTCAAATTTCAAATCCGAAGATATATGATCATATATGACATCATGTATGGTCATATATTAAACAATGTATGGACGTATATGACCATGTATGCCCATGTATGATCATATATAACCCATGTATGATCATGTATGCTCATATATATTTCGATTTTTACATGGGTGCTTTAAAATCAGAAAATATTTTCTAGAATTAAGTTAAATATAATTTATTTTAAGTGAAAATTATCCTTAAATTTCATTAAAACTTTCTAATAAATATGAAACTGTTTAAATGATAAATGTAATATATTTTATCATATATTTTAAAGTACTTAACACTCACTGTGTAAGTATTTTCACACCCAGAGAAAAGATTGGATGAAAACCTTTAAAATTTATTTGTTATCACGTTTTTAATTTGGACTTGCCTATACTCCATTAATAAAGCAAAAATGTTGTATTCAAAATAATATTCGGTCAGTAACTGCGTACAGTAGAGGCAACCAATTATTTAGTGAATATATTAGAAAATTGGTGGAATATATTGATAATAGACGTAACTACCCAGCAAAAATGATGCTGCCAAAGAAGCAATAAAAGCATCACTACTATGGGAAAGGCATCACTTCTTTTCTGATGGTTTCATCGATGAATTTAACGTTAGCGTGTTATAGGATGGAAGTATTCAAATGAAGCTACTAGCATTACTCATACTTTACTCTAAGGAAGCAATGATAATACAATTATTAGATATTCTGAAGCATGGGTGGAAAATGTTTATACACTCAGAAAAAAAGTTAGTAGAAAAATTTTTAAAAGGTTTTCAATCCCACTTTATTATTTTTGTACTGATTTTTAGTAAAAACATTATTATTTAGCAAATCATTTTGCTATTTACATTTTACAAATTACAGAGTTTTTACAGAATATTTACAAATTTTTGTTGCTAATTTCAGAAATCATTTTACAAATTTTTGAAAACCGATTTGCTAAAATTAGCAAAAAAATTACTAATTTTAAAAAAGTGGATATTGAAGGAAATGTTATTTCTAATAATTAAAACTTATACATACAAACTTAAATTGCCCTAAAATGTTACATAGGATTAAAAAAGGGATCGGAAGTGAAGATACCGACTCATGTCTAAAAAGAGGACATCCACGTAAAATAGCACTAAAAAGTTTTTTAGTTCTTAAAAACAGCCCTAAAAACAATTAAAATTTAACCTTAAAAGCAAAAAAAAAATTGAATTAAATACACTTAAAAAAGTTTGTAAGTTAAAATAACTGAAAATATCATTTAAAAGAAATGATATTTCATTTAAAAACCGGTCTACTTAATTTTCATTTAAATTAAATGCCATTTGTTATTTATTTTTAAATGTTGATTAATCAACTGACACATCCGTAAGAAACAAATGATATTATCAGTTAAATTAAATGTCAAAATTTTACCTACCAATCCTTAAAAAATAAATGTTTTTTTCATTTATTTGAAATTATTTCCGTTTTTGTATTTTTTTTTTTTTTTTTAATATGCTCGTACAATACAAAATGTATGTATGCATATGAAGCTATAAACACTTTATGTGTGAATGTATTTGTATATGTATGTGTGTTTATGAAGTTCTTGTAATTTGTATTGAAAATTTTTGTATATATACAACCAATTTAAATAAAAAAACAAATTGAAATTTTTTGAATATTTTTTTTTTTTGAAACAGACAGCAAACAAAATTTAAATTTGTAATAACTGTTACGGACACAAATAAACCACAAGTTTCCGTTTTGTGGGTAAATTTTTATTAAATTTCAAACAAATGAAAAAAATAAATGAAACTGAAAAAATCGGTAAATGATAGTAAATTATTTCGAATAAATGTATAAAAAAGTTAATATAGATATTTCTTTGAAAAATAAATGTATCTTCCTTTATTTTTAAATGGAACGGAAAACTTTTTTATTAAACTACAAACAGTTAACTACATAATATTCTGAGTGTATTTTTCAAAACAGAAACTACCAAATTTAAACAAAATAATAAATTCGTTAAAAATTTAAAACTTTGTACTAATATTAATAATATTTAGTATTTTTTTTTTTTGCTGCAAACAGATTTTAAATTCCACTTTACTAAAAGTCTACTAAAATTTAGTAGCGGCTACTAATTTTTCTACTAATTTCATTGTACTACACGTCAGCAGACATGTGTTGTTAAGATTAGCAAAAAATACCGCTGGGCTCAAATTATCAGAATTTCCCGCAATAACAGCAAAATTTTCAGTTGCCATTACAGACTTTTTTTGGTGAGTGTATACTTTGTAGTATTTAAGCTTTGATGAAAATTTAATTCATAAGAATGCAGAAAAATAAGTTAAAAGAAGCGAAATTTATGCATTGATTTACAAATACTTTTTATTAAAAAAAATAATTCTGCATTAGTGAAAAAGCATTTTTAAAACATTTTTCAAACATTTTAATGAATTTTTATACAAATTTTAAAATATTTTTGGATAATTTACAAACTGGTTGTACAATTTGGAAACATTTTTAGACAATTTCAAAATATTTTTGAACAATTTTAAATATTTTTTGCACAATTTTAAAACATTTTTGGGCAATTTGAAATAATTTTTACACAATTTTAAAATTATTTTGGTAATCTCTGAATTAAAACTGGGAATGATGTAGTGTTAAATAAGAAACATAATGCAAAATGCACAGATTGCATCGCCATGAATATTTAAGGCTGAAAAACGCAAATGATAGGCCAGCTGGTTTCAATTAAATGTCAAACAAAATTTGTTTTTCCTGATTTTTCAAAATTTTTATAAAAATTGAAAACCTGCATAAATTCTAATCCTCATGGAATTTTAAACTAAAATATAAAAAATGATTTAATAAAAAACAAGTAAGAGCGGCTAAATTCGGCTATGCTGAATCTTATATACCCTTCACCATGGTTGGGAAAAAACTGAAGTTTATATATGGACATATATGGAATGGACAGATTTATATACGGACGCCTTTAAGAGGAAATTGACCATTTAGTTTCGTGATAAAACTTGGACTCGGGAAGATTTATGGTTCCAGAAAATAGGTATTTAAAAAAAATTTATGTTTTGGGCATAACTTTTTTGTATCTGAACCGATATTGCCGAGTTTTTCAGCAAATATGTTATACTAAAGATTTTCGATCTTTTGCTATATAAGACGTATCCATAGGTCATATTACAGTTCTAGAATAGTGTTTGTTGTTTGTGTATAAAAGGTGAAGACGTGAAAGAAAAGAATTTCAACAAATCGTTAAAAGAAATCACTAGAACTGCATGTGTTTTATTTCTACAAAAACGTTTGATTTAGCTGGCAAATTTGCATTTGGGATTTTATTTCGCTTTTTTATTAAAAATATTTTTAATTTCTTTAGCTTAATTTTAAAAATTTTAAGGAAAATAGTTTATAATTTTTATTTATAATTTATTATTATAAGTTATGACCTAAAATAGTTGCACTCAAAGGTAAATTATGTATACAATTTTCTTAATATGTGAGAAATAAAATGGTTTAAAAATCTTTTTATAAATTCTTTTCAATCGGAGCAAAAAATAGTAATAAAACCGTTTGTATTTTGTTTGTATCAGAGGGTTTTTATAAAAATTTGATGTTTTTAGCCTATTTATGGATTATTAAATTATTAATATAAAATTTTATTTAAATTAATTAATAAATGTTAAAAAAACAAAAAATAAACTAAAAAAAAATCTTAAGAAAATAAAAAAAAAATGTACGAAAAAAAAGTGAATTGACCGGGATTCGAACCCGCGACCCCTCCACCTGTGGTGAAGGGTATAAAAACGTTTGTATTTTGTTTGTATCAGAGGATTTTTATAAAAATGTTGATGTTTTTAGCATATTTATAAATTATTTAATTATTAATATAAAATTTTATATAAATTAATTATTAAATGTTAAAAAAAAACAAAAATAAACAAAAAAAAGTCTTAAGAAAATAATAAAAAAAATGTACAAAAAAAAAGTAAATTGACCGGGATTCGAACCTCGAACCCGCGGCCTTAGAGAAAAAAAGTATTTGTGACATAGCGTCTAGACAACTGAACTATTGAAGCTCACACAAAATCATCGTTAATAGATGTACATATATAAAAATCTTCGCTCATTAGAGATTTGTTTAGTTTTTATTGAAATGACAAATCTTTGTATGTGTGTTGTTTGTGTATAAAAGGTGGAGATGAAAGAAAAGAATTTTAACACATGGATGTGTTGTTATGCGTAAAATTCTACATACATATTAAACAAAGGGATTTTACTGGAAAAATTATAGGTAGTCCTGGTTTTTTGCTAATATCTCAGCCATTTATTAACCAATCTGTCTGATTTTTAATAGCAAACAGAAACGGATCACATGTAACAGAAATAAAAAACAATCAAGTCCTCATCATGTCTGGGTTCTTCGGAAAACCCATTTCAGCACACAGACGGACATCGTTAAATCAACTTCGCTCTTCATAAGGACCCAGAATATATATAATTTATAGGGTCTAAGATCAATATTGTAGAAATTACTTTGTGGGGACACAGCTTTTAACAAGGTTTTTTGCTACACATTTTTATCTTTGAATTTTATTGAATTATACTAAACTCATGTATTTAAAATATAACTTAAACTTCATTAACAGAAAGGTAAACAAATTAAAAAAAAAATGTACTGCGGGATATCCTAAAACGTAATAAATTGTGACAAAGTCAGATCCTTTGGTTGTTAATAAATAGTTCTCCTTGAGAGAACTACAAAAAGGACGCCCTAAGTTATACACGGCATCTGGAACACTGGGCACACGGAATACTGGGGGTCCTTTGTCTTCTTTAATTGACTTATTTAAGGAAATTGTTGCAAAAATACAAATTACATTTCTTGCTATTATTGGAAAATGGAAAAATGTAATAAGTTTATTCAATGACTTTTTTAGCTTAAACTTTAATTGACATATAAAAAATTTTGACTTTTTTTATTAAGTGAAAAATAGTTTTAGTGCCTTCGATATATACAAAGATTAATCGGCGTAAAGTCAATTATAAGAAAGCCATTATGCCGTAATATATAAAATGTGCTTGCGCAATTTTGTATTATAGTTACGATAGCAAACAAAATTATTCCATAAAAGCGCATATTCGAAATTTTTACCTTTTGCTAATAAAATTTTAAAATATATATTAAGCTACTTTAAATTCAATATTTGAAAATGTTAAGATTAGAGATAAAATCATGCACGATAATTTTTTTTAAGGGTTTTAATGAATTTGTTTCCTGAAATAATATTGTTTCTTTAAAATTAAGAAAATTAAGCAGTTTGTTTTTAAAAAATTGTTTTTTTTTTATTTTGGAGCAAAATATTGAAAATAAGTTAAACGTTTTGCCACAAAAAGAAATTTTTCCTCGATTTAAGAAAAATATACTGGTTTTTTTTTTTTTATTTATCTGAACAAATTATTAGGAAAAAAAATCCTATACCAAAGTTTTTTCTAAAAAATTAAAAAACTTTTACTTCAAAAAAAAAAAAAAAAAATATTTAATAAAAATTAAATTTTTTAAAATTTATCTGAACTAAGTTGCATAAAAAGTTTCCTCAAAAATAGTTCATCAATTTCTAAAATCAATTAAATTTTTATTATTGTATAGGAAAAGATTTATTAGTTTTTGTTTTTAATTATCTGAACTAATTTTTAGAAAACAATTCTTAAAAATTAGATAGTGATTGACTTAAAAACTGAATTTAGAAATGGCTTTCTAAAATTTTGTTAATGTTACTACTCGCGAAAAAAATTAAAATCAAATAAATTTTTATTATTATATAGGAAAAGATTTATTAGTTTTTGTTTTTAATTGTCTGAACTTATTTTTGGAAAATAATTCTTAAAAATTAGATAGTGATTGACTTAAAAACTGAATTTAGAAATGGCTTTCTAAAATTAAGTTAATGTTACTACTCGCGAAAAAAATTAACACACATTAAGTTCAAATACTTTCTCATTTTAAGTTAGACACGCTTTTTGAACAAAATGGGAGTCAATTATGTTCAAATTGCTTTTTTTTTTTCTTTTTTTTGAACTAAACTTAGTGTTATTATATTTTTGAATGCAAATTTCTTAAAACTAAGTTATTTTTCTTAAAAATTGAAAAATTTTTGTTTAATATACAGGTTGGTTGAAAAGTTTCTGCGCTCACCAAGAGATGGCTCTGCTAGCTCCAAACTTTTTTTCCTCAAGTTAATATAACTGTCCTGAGAACACATGCAAAGTTGCAAGTCATTCTGTCAATTCTTTCCTTGATTACAAGCCATTTGAAGTTGACGTGTTATTGATTTTTTTTAATATAGAAAAAATTGAATATCGTGCAGTCATTAGATTCTTTGTTTTGAAGGGTTTGAAAGCAAAGGAAATTTATGAACAATTGAAATCCTCACCTTCAAAACGCACCGTTGAATTTCGGGCTTATGAATTTAAACTTGGTCGTACCAGCCTTAAAGACGATCCACGCGTAGGACGACCAAAAACTGCAACCACAGCAGAAATCATTGAGCAGGTACATAATATGGTTAGTGAAGACCCAAGTTTGACTAAGCGTGAAATCGCTAATGCCATAGGCATCTCAGACGAACGAGTACTCCATATTTAACATGAAGAATTACGTATGAAAAAACTGTTTGGAAAGTTAGTGCCGCACACATTAACAATTCAACAAAAACTGGATCGAAAACAAATTTCTCAGCGTAATTTGGAGCGTTTTAAGCCGAATAAAACCGACTTCTTGCGTCGTTTTATAACTATGGATGAGACTTAGATCTACCACCATGATCCTAAATTGAAACAAGAACGTTTACAGAAATCTCAAACAATTCCTTCGTGGAAAGTATTTTTCGTCGAATGAAGAGGCCATAGCAGCCGTAGATGGTTATTTTGCAGAGCTTCCGGAAAACCATTATAAGGATGGGATACAATTATTGGAAGATCATTGGAACAAGTGTATTGAGCTTCTAGGACATTATATTGATTAAAAAAATATATTTCGTAACAAAAACGGAATTCTTTCATTTCGAGCGCAGGAACTTTTCAACCAACCTGTGCTTGTTTTTTTTCAGAAATCAAGAAATATTACTTAGGAAAGATATGAACTATTTCTGAGTATATAAACTATTTAATTTTTACTCAAACTTAGGAATTTTGATTATTTAAGAAAAATGTTCTGAGTAAAATTTAACTTAAATTAAGGAAAATTTTTAAACTATTTTAAAGGATATTTTTGATTAATTTTTAGTTAATTTTTTATATCTCATCCTACATAGTATACAATGCCATTTATTCTAACATAATATTTAACATTGTGTTATCGGGCATTAGCTAATGTTTATATAAAAAAAAATACGCTCCTAGAACGAAAACTGCCGAAATTTGTAATCACTTGTAAAGTTTACAAAAAAACATACTTTTAACGACCTTGAATCAGTTTTGTTTTATTAAGTCAAACCTATTTTTCGTGTTTTATTAATAATTTTCTATTGCATATTAACATGTATGTACAGTCGAACTTCTCTATAGTGAACTTCTATACAATGAAGCTTTCCCTATAAAGAACTAATTTTAAAAACACAGCTTTTTCCTTTCAATTTTAGTGTTTTTTGATCTCCTTATAATGAATTTCCCTACAGTGAATTTTTCTTTACAATGAACAAATTTTGCTGATGTAAATTTGAGTCACATGCGTTTTTGTCTCCGTATAATGAATTATTTCAAAAAAAAATTCTGTTACGCAACACTGTGTACTTAGAAGAAAGAAAAATATATTGAGGGAAATCCCCAAAATATAAAAACTAGATCAAACAAAAACAAAAAAGTTCCATCAATAACAATCAATAACATTTTGATAGCAGTTAAACGTGTTCAGTGAACGAAAATGACGCAGCGAAATAGCATTTCTCTTGAAAAAAATTATTAATAATTAATAAAGCTAAAGAAGGAGTAACAAAAAAAAAGAGATTGCTAAGCAATTTGGAATTCTTCCCAGCACTTTATCAAATATTTTAAAAAACAAGGAATTAATTCTAAAAAATGTAGAAGACGAGCAATTAAACACTAAACGCAAAAGGCTTCGAACCTGCCTTTTTGAGGATATTGATGAAGCAATGCTCAAATGGATAAACGCGGCACGTGGCAGGAATCTTCCTATATCTGGACCATTAATGAAGCAAAAAGCTAAAGAATTCGCTGATTCATTGGGACACGAAGATTTTGAAGCAAGTACAGGATGGTTGGACAAATTTAAAAAACGTCATGGTATTGTTGCAAAAACCTTATGTGGGGAAAGCGCTGATGTCAACATAAGAGATCGTGATGAATGGGTAATGAACGTTTTACCGAGATTGATACAAAATTATAATCCAAATGACATCTTTAATGCCAGGTTTGTTTTACAAATGTTTACCAAATAAAACACTAACATTCAAAAATGAGAAATGCTTTGGTGGAAAACAGAGCAAAGATAGAATAACTGTCCTAGTAGCAAGCAATATGACTGGTTCGGAGAAGCTTAAACTGCTTTTTATAGGAAAAGCCAAAAATCCTAGGTGCTTTAAAGGAGTAAAATCTCTCGATGTGCATTATGAGTTCAACAAAAAAGCGTGGATGACAGGCGATATTTTTACGAAATGGCTTTTGCAACTTGATAAAAAATTCGGTTCTCAAAAAAGGAAGATTTTACTTCTTGTGGATAACTGCACTGCGCATCCTAAGCAGGTAAAAGATAAATTGCAAAATATTGAGCTTGCCTATTTTCCTCCCAACATGACTTCGTTACTTCAACCAATGGACCAAGGCATTATCTACAACACAAAACAACTTTACAGAAAACGAATTTTGACAGACATATTGACACATATGGAGGAGAACAAACCTGTTATGGTCATAGATTTGCTTCAAGCCATTCGAAACTTAAGCGCAGTTTGGAATGTCTATGTAAAACAAGAAACAATTGCAAACTGTTTCCGAAAGGCAGGATTTTTGAAAGATGGCATGCAGACTCAACCTGACCATTGGGATGAAGAAGACTTTCTTTCATTATCTGATTTGGCTGCTCTACAGGCTTCATTTAGGAAAGCAACGAACATTGATGCATCATTTGAAGACTATGTCAATGTTGATATGAAGATATTCTAACCAGTGTTCTGGAAAGTCGTGGAGTTCCGGCTATCCCAGGTATTTATTAATTAGTTTTATATACATAAAATAAATAAAAGTGTGATGTACATTACTTTTACATCTACAGATTCAGATAACGATGAAGAAGAACTTGCCGATGAAGAATTGGCCGATGTCAATAAGACGTTACCTACATTGGAACGAGTTTCTTCATCAATTGACGTACTTCGAACCTTTGTGGAGATGAAATGTAACGTGCCGAGCAATGTATTTAAATCTCTAAATGTATTAGAAGGTTTTATTGAGGATTAAAAATGGAAAACTGTAATCCAAACTAAAATACCTGATTATTTTAAATAAAAATTAAAAAAATATATAATTTCTGTATAATGAAGTTTCTATATAATGAAGTGATTTTCTGGTCCCGTGCAGATTCATTATAGGGAAGTTCGACTGTATATGTATAATTTGTTTAACAACATTAACATATTACTCATACGTACGCATAGTGCGTACAATTAATATCAATCATACGCGTCATTAACCTTTGAGTTAATAATGCTCATACGCACATGTTTTTAAAATACACTGTTTAAATAATTCAATCTAATTTCTTAGGCTTAATAATAATAAAATAATAATCTTATAAATTTTTATTTAATTATTATTTTTGTTTTTGTGTTTTTTAATAAATGTTGTAGCCAATTAAGTTATAACTATAAATTTTTCTTAAATTTCATAGATTTTTTTTTTGTACTTCAAAGAATAAATTCCCATAAAATAACAATTAGTTATTTTTTTTAACATGAAAGACCCACCCAGAAAAATATTACAAAGAACTACAAAAAACCTACATATAAAAATTGCAATTTAAAGACAATATTACAACACTTTTCGGAACATTCATTCATCGGCAATCGACACGTATGGAAATTATATCAAACTTAAATTCAAACCCATAACGAAATGGTAGCAAAACTCAAAACCGACAAAATGTGAAACATATGTTTGTTATGTATTGATTACTGATTGAGTACAAATTGAGGGCATTAATTAATTAAGAATATAAATTCCCAAAAGCATAAATTGAATTTTTCTGCAAGTCATGTTCATATAAATATATAAATGTTCGCCTTCTGTTATTAGGAAATATTTATTGTTTAAAAAAGTTTAACCAAATTTTTCTTACTCTAAGGGAAGTATTAAAAAAATGTGTATGAGTTAAAAAAAAAAAAAAATTTCAAAAAGTCATTGGTCTATTTGAAAATTTACAATATTATTTTTAAGCTAATTAAAATTAATATCCTACAATGTTAAATTCATAATTTGCATAGGAATTCTTCCCTAGTTAATGAAAATTTTTTAGACAAAACAAAATCTGCATATATAAAAATAAAATTAAAAAATATGATTTACAGCCTTTAACAAAAGTCAATCAAGGTGTTTTACAGAAGCAAATGTTAAACGACCAGTAACATAATCTTTAACTGTATTCAAATATATGCCAAAATTGATTTATTAAACAATCACCGATCGCATAGCGCCCTATACATTTTAAGTGTTTAGCATTTATTTTATCACAGTGCAGTAATAGTGCAAGTTCATTATTTATATCTATTACACAGAAAAAATTATTGCAAAAAAATTTAAAATTATTTTCTTTTTTCGATTTTTTGTTCATTTTCAATTAAAAGTTTATTCATATCAATACAATTTTTAATTAGAGTCTATTCAGTATTGTGATAAGATTTTGCTTCATATTCGAAAATTTATTAATAAAAAAAAACTAATAATTATTACTTGAGCCCGAGTATACCAAAAAAAAAAAATATTTTTATTTTTTCTGTAAAAATATAACATTTTTGGTCTTTTTTAATTTTAGTATCTACATTGTGCCCATAAGGAATACAAGTCAACCACATGTGTTGATTGCTAAAAAGACATAAATGTGTCAAACAATTCGTTTTTAATAGGTTTTTAGTTCAGGCTCTGCCTTTTTTTAGAGGCTCTAGCTTGTCCAAAACTTTGGGTTCTGAAGAGATCTTTTGCCGGAATGAAATACATGTATCAACCTAGCTAAAAATCGGTTATTTGCTTTGTTTTTGTAATATACGGAGGTTGAAAGCTCACTATGAACTAGAAAAAAAAATTAAATTTGTATAGATTTTTCAGGTCGATAATCGAAAGCTTTTTCTGCTAAATTAATGACGTATTGGTTTTAATGCGAAGAAATTATAATCATTTAATATCAATTTCATCAAAATTTTGATTGATTTTTGGTTAGAACTTTAGTTAAAGTTTTAATTGATATAATTAAAACTTTAATTGAAAATGTTTAAGAATTTTGATTAAAAATTTAATGGATATGATTACCAAAATAATAGAAAAATTTCAATTAAAAAAAATTAATTGATATAATAAATTCTTTTGCTGGTCCAAATTCAATTAAATTTATAATTTTATTTTCACATATTTTAATTGAAACTCGATTTCAGTTTTTTCTGTGTACAACCGTTCCACAAGGCAGCATTGAACATTAAAACTAAAAAGTTATCTACATCTTAAAACTAAAATAAATAACAAGTTATAAAATCTGTTTTAGTATACATCTTTTGACATTAAGGCTTTATAATGGAAAGCATTTAAGACTCTAAACACATTTTTCGATACAAATAGATTCAAATTGTATCTCATGTCAGGTACTGTTTCTTAATAAAGTTCTGAGGCGTAAATGTCAAGGTGTTTAGAATTAAAACCCATTAATCCATATTTTAGGTACTTTTTTCTACTGATAAAATGTAACATTTTAAAAACTCGAATATTTTAACAAGAAAGGTCTGTTGAACTGCGTTTACATCACGTTCAAAAACTAGTGATAGTGGCGAAAAAAGGAACTAATAAACTTTTGGTAATAAACATACCGGCCCATGTTCGAATTTCGCGTGTAGTTTTTATGATTATGTAAAGGCATTAAATTCGGTTTTAATTTTAATTAAATTTTTCTTAACGCCAGGAATGATAAGAATTACAATTGGCTACCAAATATTAATAACACTTTTTCCCCTTAAAGTGTCACAAATATATTTACTGTAGATTTGTCGAATTTTAAAAAATTCAGAGAATTCAGAAATAAAATATGAAAGCTATTTGACAATGATAACTAGAGAAGACAAATTTGTTTTTTGGATTTTCCTGTTTTTAGCTTTAAAGCAGCCCAGCGTGAATTTTTTAGGCACAAAACTGCTTTTGATATTTAAATTGTGGCACAAAAAGTACGATTTATTAAGTCAAGGTCTGGCCCCACGGCCGGCACTGCGACACATATGGATCTTTTTTCCCACGAGTCATAAAGCTAAATCAAATTCTGTATTATATTCCGTATGAACTTTAATATATAAGATGGAGAAGAGTTCATTACATCATCTGGACTTTACAATTCCCTATTGAAAACTTTCCTTCTGTTCCTATGCAATACAACACACTCACACAAAATGTAAATGATTGTTTAGTCTCCCTCAAGACATAGCCGACACAGAGGCGATTCCAACAGATTCATCTTCCACAAATGGTAGTTCAATCCGAAGTGTCCGGTAAGAAACCCTGTTAGTAACCTAATGTTCACGATGACCTGGTATCCAGTAAAGAGTAACCCTGTTACGCGCGGCCAACTGTTGAGGGTATCAAAACACTCTAGAGCTGTTCCCGGCTATCAGAGAAGATCGAAATATATGCACCCTTTAGACCCTTACCAATATTCAGTCTAGCGCATATGAGTATAGCCTGTAGTTCAGCTTGGAATACCGTTAGCCACTTGCCCATTGGCTCCGATATCCTCGTGTTGGCTCCCACCCCGAAGTTCATTTTCGACCCGTCAGTGTACCAGTTTATACTACGAGTGTCTACTACCGGACCACCCGCTGCCCATTCCGACCTGCATGCATTTCCTACCGAATCTCAATTCAGTGTCAATACAGTCTGTCGGCATACCTAAAAAGTCCTTGTTCCCTAAAGAATTCAAGATATTCGTATGACCCTCAACATAAAAAGAACCATCATGTTTAAAGTTCAATCTACGTGCAGCCAATGATGCTGAAGTTCTAATGAAGATATTTAAGGGGATTATGCCAACAATGGCTTGCATGGCCAATGTTGAGCAGGTTCGCATAGCCCCTTGCGATGAGTAAACAAGCTAAGCGTTGTACCTTCGCAAAACTTAGCTATAGCCGTTGATTGAAGTTTTTTCGGCCACCAAACAATTGTCGCATGCGTAATAAAAGTACTATAGCACCAACTTTATCATCTCTGAACAAATTAATTTCTACTCAAACAGTATTTACAAGAATTTGTTCATAAAAAACTTGACTTAAATAAAAAATTCATAAAACAAGGGAACATTTGGGAATAGTACCAAGAAGTGCCATAATACTTTTAAGGCTGTTATATTAAAAAATTTATCATTCCTGTCCTCCACAGTGGTTTTATTAAAAAAATCAATTTTTGAGGAGAAAAAAAATTTGTGTGCCCATGTAAAAAACGAAATATATATGAACATACATGATCATACATGGGCTTGTATATGATCATACATGGGCATACATGGTCATATACGTTCATACATGATCTCATATATGACCATATATCTTCGGATCCGAAATTTGAGGGTATATGGAGATATATGTGCATAATTATCAAACATGCTCATATATTATTCATGTATGCTCGTATATGATCATATACGTCCATATACCCTCAAATTTCAGATCCGAAAATATATGATTATATATGAGATCATGTATGTTCATATATTGAATAATGTATGGACGTATATGACCATGTATGCCCATGTATGATCATATACAGGCCCATGTATGATCATGTATGCTCATATATATTTCGATTTTTAGATGGGTGGTGAAAAAAAATGTATGATGAATAAAAAAAGTTTTGAAGTAAAAACTATTTGAGGTGAATACAAAATACAAGTTGAATGGCAAACTGTTACCCTCATCGCATATGATGGGCACTAAAATTGTTTATAAAATTGTATCTTATTGGAAAGATGTTTAACATAACTTTTCATTAATACCTAAATTTTATATAGTTTCTTTGAATATTGGCTACAACCCTTCAATTTTATACCTAATTTTTATAAAGTTCATTGTGATATTTCGTTGTGATACTGTATATAAGCAGTTTGTTGCAAAATATTTGAAATAGTTTTTATAACTTCTCTGGATAGATATTTTACACATAGAAAACAGATTCATCGTGACAATCGAATTTCTTGCCAACTGAATACTTTAGTTGCAGCAACCGAATTATTAAGTTGTCCCAACCAAATGTTTTCCTGATACAATTGAAATATTTGGTTTCATTAAATTGAAGCTCCAACTAAAATATTCGGTTAACAAGAAATTCGGTTTGTACAATGAATATGTTTTCTCTGTGTAGGGTACATCAAGAGAGAATAAAAGAGCTATTTTGATATATTTGTTGATGAAATCAAAAACTATTTTTTAGTTGTCTTAACACTATAAGCATGCAAAGGTTATAAATCATGTTTTTGGAATAAACATAAAATATTATTCGTATTATTAGAAACATAGAAAACCCCTTTAAACAAACATAAGCCAAATAGAGCATGCAAACTGACCAATTTTGTGTGTATTTTATATATTTTTTTGTTACTCTATCTCTACTAAGTCATCGTTCTTAATGATCTAGCAGCATATGTTAACACAAAATACTATAAAGATTGTACATACAATAGTTTTTAGAAAGCACAACATTTTAATATTTGTAAGGAAAAAATACAAGTTAATTTTAATATTAATTCAAATTTAAATTTGATTAATTATTTAATTTCAATTAATAAATTTAGAAAAATATTTGATCACATCGGTTAAGATCTAATAAGATATGAGTGCATTACAGAAAAAACTTACACAAATAATATATTAAAAATATTAAAAATAAAAGTTGGCTGTGCCGAATTTCGAATACTCTCCACCAACATTATAAAAAAAATTGCTCTACTATTTTTGATACTAATGTAAAAAAAACTTTAAAAGTGAAATTATGGAGGCGAGAAAATTTTTTTTTTTTTAAGGTGAAAAACTTTTTTGGATGTTAAAATAAATTTTGTGGTGAAAAAAAATTTGAGGTGAACATAATTTTTTGAGGTTAAATATATTTGAGATGAATATAAAATATTATTCAATTATAAGCGACTGGTGAAAACAATAGAAAATTTTTTACTTGTTAGACGCTACAATGAAATTGTACTAAAATACACCAATTTGTATATGTTCAGATAAAAAGTAAAAAAAAAATCAACAAAAAATAAAAAATTCGACAATTACAAAAAAGTCCACTCGCGTCGATATTGAAATATTGCTGAGTGTCCCCTGTTTTTACATATAACTTATAAACAACTGAAGCGTCGTAAATCGAATGGCGACGCAAATCGCAGCTGAAAGAAACAAACAATTTTGCAACGCAAATCGAATGAACATAACTCGATACAACTTAAATCGAGGGATACTAATTAATTTTTTCATCTAAATTTATTTTTAACAGATTTGCTACCAGATCCTAACCATTGGAGCCGTTGCAGAGGGCACCAAATTAAAAATTCATATTAATATTTTGTTAAAATTAAAAAAACAAAAATTTTTCATAGATATAATTCTTAAAATTTTATTTTAAAGTATTTGTTTTATCGATACATATTGAACATATAATCAAACAAAAAGCTTCATCATCTCTATGAAATGTTTCATGAAATTGTTTCATTGGACGAAATTTGAAGAGACTTAACACTGGCTGTAAGGTGCATAGATTTTATAACATCTCATTAGATCTCAAATTTGTCCCCAACTTGCAAATATAAACTGATTTTGTATCATCAGGCCTTCACCCAAAGTAAAAGAGTTTTGTTTAATATAAGACTTCATAAAGAAACCGTTTTATAAAAATATTACTGATATGACCTGGCCCAGTTTTATTATTGAAGAGTGTTAGTACTCCACTGGACTAGAAAATGTATCAATTTTACTGATTTTCTCCCAGTTTTCGTGACATTTAAAAAAAAATATATATATACAGATGACATCTGTCCATAAGAAAAGGAAGATGTTATAAAATTTTCAGAAATGTCTCATCGCAGTAATGAAAACTTCATAAAAATTATAAAGAATTTATGTTTAATGAGTTATGAAACAGTTTCATCAATATAACAATACGTTTTTCCCTGAGTGTAATAAAATCAGGTCAGCCTGTAATTTTCTTTATATGATTTTGGCCCCATGCGAATTAAACTGTAAACAAGGTATTCCAGGGAAGAAAATGCAATAAAATTTTGGTATTTTATTAACTATATGTATGCATCAAAGTTTGGAATTCTATTGATTTTTATTTTATTTATAAAAGAATAATCATGTCCTTAAGGTGGGGCAATAATTATCACCCTAATGGTAAGAGCTACAAATTACGCAAATGTCATCGTACATCAGTTTGGTTTTGACATTCGTGAAGTAGAAACGTGTAAAATTTATATTGAATATTAATGAATTTCTGTACGCCTCAAGCACAGGGTATACAGTGATGTCAAAAGTGACAGCTGTCAAACGAGTGATCAAAAACCGTATGGTGGGGGTTGTTGTTGTATTTCATGTCCTAGGCGAGAAAGAGATTTAAAAACAATGTATACAAAAAATAATGTGTAAAAGTGAACAACTACACAGCATTTTTTTAAAACATATGATCGCCAAAAATATCAAAAAGATACATGACTGTATTTACTAAAATTGTTGTTTTATAAACTTAGTACAAACTCACAACAAATTTTATACTTGGGTTACATATTGTAATAACAAAAACTGTTTTATGTTTTTATAACATTTTGGCACATAATTAATGTATTTTTTTAATTTTATCTCAGTATTCAAAAGAACACAACATACAACAAAGTTTCACATTTATATGATCTGTGAAATGTATAAGCAAATAAACACACTCACAAAACACATTTAATTAATCGTCAGCTTATTATTAGTTTGCCCAATGATTTAAAAGAAAAACAATGAAAATGGTTTTCATTCTTAATTTTATATCAAAGTTGATATTAGTTATCTCAGTTATGATGCCAGATATCGAAAAACGAGTTTCAGAAATAGAAAGAGGATATTCATATTATATATAATGGTGAGTGGGCCAAACGAATAATAAGCTGACGAAGTGGAAAATCAGACGCAATAAAGAGAGACAGAATAATTTGTCATACAGTTGTTTCACCTACAGTTAGTCATAGCGCAGTTGCTTTTATAGTGTATTAAAATAGTAGTTTCCACGTATTTTTCTAAAAGGCCGTAAAAAAAAGGCCCTCTGATCACCGTGTCTTCGCTGTGTACGCTGTGACAAAGTTTGTGCACAATAATTCGTCAGTTAGGCGTTAGGATTTTAGGAGAGCGGCTAAATCATCGAAGCAGTGCTTAAAAATGTGGTAGATTAGCCCAAATCATAAACATTTCGCGGCATTCTTTGCTCCGCATTTTGATATTAGACTTGAAAATTTTCCCACAAAAAATTCAGGTGGTCCAAAATTTGTTACCAAACGACTGCGGCACCCGTTAAGAATAAAGCTATAAGATTTTTGAAGCAAAATTTTCGTTTCTGGGGGACGGAAAATTAAGGCATAATTCATAAAGCACCTGTATAACCTTTCAAACACACCTTGAAAAAGATAAATCTTTATGGAATTAATTCGCGAAAAAATAATTCTTTTTGAAAATCAGCGAGTTGCTTCAATATTTTATAAATCAATTTATTAAATTAGATTTAAAATCATAGTTGATAAAATAATTACATTTGAATCTTCTTGATTCAATTGAATCAAATCATTTCAAACTTAATTCTTTTTTTAATTCGCGAATTAAAAAAATATTGATTTGATTTGCGAATTAAAACAAAATAAAAAAACATAAAAATTAATTTGCAAATCTCGCTTAGTTTTCTAGATATTCGCCATTTTGCAAAATAGTATTTTTTTAAAATGACCGGTATCTCGAAAACTAAGGCAGGTAGGGCAAAACGATAATAAAAATAGGCTTGGTATGAAATACATCCCGAGGTATATATTTTTATAAAACAGATTCAAATCAAAATTTATTTTATTTTTTTATAGAAAATTTAATGATTCAAATTGAATTATTTTGTTTGATTTATAAAAAGAATTATTTAAATCCACTTGATTCTTAAGATAAAGATTGAATTATGGTAGTAAATAATTCAATCAGAAATATTAATTCGTGAATTTATTCGTCAAAACTTAAATCAGATCTGAAAATTGATTTAAGGAATTATGTTTTTAAAGGTCCGCTTGCAAAGTCACCGTGGTGTGCAATTATTGGGCCATATTTTTGCGAAGCAACTGACGGTTACACTATTTGAAGTCGTTGGTGTACGCGAACATATCCCCCACCTTAAAGCACTTAACGAACAACATTCGAGCCGTAATTGACAACGTGACACCACAAATGCTGCGCACAATTATACAAAATGTTATCAAAATAGTCCAAATTTGCATCAACGCACACAGCGACCATTTGTCGTACATGATTTTCCACAATTACAATAATTGAAGTAAAATTTATAAAAATGTGAATAAACATAATCAGTCAAAAAACAAATGGATTTTTACTTTAAACAATATTTATAACGAACGAAAATCAAATGATGGTTTTTTGCCCCACTCTGTAGTATGTAAAAACTATTTCATGTTTAGTCTTTACTATAGTTGAGTTTAATGTTTTGTAGATTTTTGTCTATGAAGTCTTGTTGCAGTTATTCCTGTGAAACAATTGCTTTTTACTGGTAACATTCTGGTAGTTAGTGCTAAAACAACAAATTATTTCTAACAACCACAAAAAAAAAATCTTTTATTTGTTCATTCAAAACTTGTGTATAAATATTTGGCAATAGTTTAATTTTTCATAACAAAAAGGTTAGTAAGGTTATCGTTAGCAATTTTTACTTCTTATTATTATTTTTTTTTTTTTTTTTTGTTTCATTTACAACACGCAAATTTATGTAAATTATTAAAAAATCCAGAAGTTATGACAAGCACCCACCACAAAAATTCCCGTAAGGTGTTACATATAGAACTGATATAAAGAAAACTAAGTTGCAAATAATGTCATTTTGTAAAAAAAAAAAAAATAAAAAATATGAATTATTGTTGCAATTTTTATTTAGAAATGAATAAATGAATGATTCATATTTGGTGTTTTTTTGTTTGTGGTAATAAAGAATGAAAAACCAATTTTGTAATACTCCAATTACCAAAAATAAAAAATATAAACGCCAAATTTGCATGACCTTAAGCTTTTATCCAGTTACAATTTTTGTAACAATTTGTTAAGTTTTTTAGAAAAAAAATTGTTTTTGTAATGTGATGCAATCACAATTTAATTCAATTTTTATATTTTGTATTCAGGTATGATTGTCAAGCGTAAACAAAAGAAAATTCTCATGGTTTTCAAAATTTAACGAACAAAAGAAAATGTTGAAAATTTTTAAATTGTAATGTTTTTTGCAATAATATTGCAATATTAATTATGCATTGCATATAGTTATTAAGCATAATAAGATATTTCAACACTTCCTGCATTTTCAAAACCTTTTTATACCCTTCACCATAGGTGGAAGGGTATATATAAGTTTGTCATTCCGTTTGTAATTTCTACTATAAAGTACACTCAGAATATTATGTCGTTAACTGTTTGTAGTTTAATAAAAAAGTTTTCTGTTCCATTTAAAAATAAAGGAAGATACATTTATTTTTCAAAGAAATATCAATATTAACTTTTATTAACATTTATTCGAAATAATTTACTATCATTTACCGATTTTTTTCAGTTTCATTTATTTTGTTCATTTGTTTGAAATTTAATAAAAATTTACCCCACAAAACGGAAACTTGTGGTTTATTTGTGTCCGTAACAGTTATTACAAATTTAAATTTTGTTTGCTGTCTGTTTCAAAAAAAAATATTCAAAAAATTTCAATTTGTTTTTTTATTTAAATTGGTTGTATATATACAAATTTTTTCAATACAAATTACAAGAAATTCATAAACACACATACATACACAAACATATTCACAAAAAAAAATTTTTAAATTTTAAATTAAACACAGATATTTAAAAAAAAATCGTGAAACTTTATTATATCGTAAAGTAGACAGAATGAGGTTATGTATGGAACAATATATCGTGCAGATGGCCGCCGCGGCTTTGCTGGCATGCACGCGATCTTTTAATGAAATTTTCAATGACCGTTTTGCATGAATGCTGCGGTATTTCATACCGAACACCATTGACTGTTTGCGCTTGACCTGCCTCATTTTCATAAAAAAAAGGTCCAATGATTCCTCCAGCCCAAAAACCACACCACACAGTGACACGTTGAGGATGCATTTGCTTCTCGTGAATCACTCGAGGATTTTCCTCACCCCAAATGCGACAATTCTGCCTATTGACGAAGCCATCAAGATGAAAATGGGCCTCGTCACTGAAGATGATTTTATCGGCAAAATCAGCATTTTCATGTTGTCTCTCCAATACCCAATTAACGAACTCCCTTCGCTGTCCATGGTCAGCTGGCTTCAGTTCCTGAGTCAATTGAACTTTGTATGCATGAAGATGCAAATCTTTCGTCAAAATTCGCTGCAAAGTGGATTTGGAGACACCAATTTGCTGAGCTCGGTGTCGAATTGAGGTGGATGGAGTTTGAGCGACATCATCACGTACAGCTGCGACATTTTCGGTCGATCGACCTGGTCGATAGGGCGTTGATGTCTTTACCTCACTAACAGACCCAGTTTCGGCAAATTTATCCATTAATCTCTTTACAGTTGACTCTTTTGGAGCATTATTGTGACCCCAAATTTATCGCAATTTGCGAACTGTAGCCGCAAAACTTTCACCATTTTGGTAAAACAATTTCACAATGAGAATGCGTTGTTCATTCGTGTAGCGCTCCATTTTTACTAACCTCGTACCTTCTACTAGCAAACAATAACAATTGTTCAAATGTCAAACAATGACACTTCGAATGTTGCCAGATTTAAAAATTGCGTTCTTCTTGGGACACCCTTTAGCTTCATATGCATACATACATTTTGTATTGTACGAGTAAATTAAAAAAAAAAAATACAAAAACGGAAATAATTTCAAATAAATGAAAAAACATTTATTTTTTAAGGATTGGGGTAAAATTTTGACATTTATTTTAACTGATTATATCATTTGTTTCTTACGGATGTGTCAGTTGATTAATCAACATTTAAAAATAAATAACAAATGGTATTTATTTTAAATGAAAATTAAGTAGACCGGTTTTTAAAGGAAATATCATTTCTTTTAAATGATATTTTCAGTGATTTTAACTTACAAATATATATTCTGGGTCCTTATGAAGAGCGAAGTTGATTTAAAGATGTCCATCTGTCTGTATGTCCGTCTGTGTGTTGAAATGGGTTTTCTGAAGACCCCAGACATGATGAGGACTTGATTGTTATATATTTCTGTTACATGTGATCCATTTCTGCTTGCTATTGAAAATCAGCCAGATCGGTTGATAAATGGCTGAGATATTAGCAAAAAACCAGGACTACCTCTAAGTTTTTTCGTAAAATCCCTTTGTTTTTTGTGTATGTTGAATATTACGCATAACAAACACGTCCATTTCTTGAAATTCTTTTCTTTCACCTCTTCACCTTTTATACACAAACAACAAACCAATACAAAGATGTGTCATTTAAATAAAAACCCAACAAATCCCTATTGAACGAAAACTGTTTATTTAATTCTATTAACGATGATTCCATATGACCTTAATAGCCCAGTTGTCTAAGCGGTATGTCACAAATACTTTTTTTCTCTAAGAACGCGGGTTCGATTCCTACACAAGACACAATTCAACTTTTTTTTGTACATTTTTTTTTATTTTCTTAAGATTTTTTTTTTTTTTTTTTGTTTATTTTTTGTTTTTTTTTAACATTTAATAATTAATTTAAATAAAATTTTATATAAATAATTAAATAATCCATAAATAGGCTAAAAACATCAAAATTTGTATAAAAACCCTCTGATACAAACAAAATACAAACGGTTTTATTTCTATTTTTTGCTCCGATTTAAAAGAATTTATAAAAAGATTTTTAAACCAATTTATTTCTCATATATTATTTTAGAGTTGTAATATGACCTATGGATACGTCTTATATAGCAAAGGATCGAAATTCTTTAGTATAACATATTTACAAAAAAAAAAAAAAACTCGGAAATATCGGTTCAGATACAAAAAAGTTATGCCCAAAACATATTTTTTTTAAATACCTATTTTCTGGAACCATAAATCTTCCCGAGTTCAAGTTTTATCACCAAACTAAATGGTTAATTTACTCTTAAAGACGTCCATATATAAATCTGTCCATTCCATATATGTCCATATATAAACTTCACTTTTCTCCCAACCATGAAGAAGGGTATATAAGATTCGGCATAGCCGAATTTAGCCGCTCTTACTTGTTTTAACTGGTTTTAAGTTAGTTATGTCAAATTTGTATGGAAATGACATAAGTAAAATTTATTAGTTTACCGCACAAACACAGCTTTTATAGAGTGGAGTACTCCAGCATTGTGAATTTAGCTTTATAGCTGACATTTCCCAGATTTTAGGTTCGAATTTGTATGAACCAACAGCTGTACTTATTACCGATTTTAATAGTTACAGCTGAATTTGAGTTGAAAACTGACAAAAATTTTATCTGTGTGTATACTCAAAAAAAAAAAGACACCAACTAAAAATGAATCAAAAATTTCCTTTAAATAATTTAAAAAATATCCTCAATTTAATTCAAATTTTATTTAAACTTAGAAAAATTTTATTAAAATGACTAATATTCCTATGTTTGGGTAAAAAAGAGCTCAGAAATAGTTCATATATTTCTTAAGTAATATTTCTTGAATTTAGGAAAAAAACATAAATATATTAAACAAAAATTTATAAATTTTTAAGAAAAACATCTTAGTTTTAAGAAATTTGCATACTAAAATATACAAAAACTAAATTTAGTTCAAAAATAAAAACTTAGGACATAATTTACGCCCATTTAGTTCGAAAAATGTGTCTAACTTAAAATGAGAAAGTACTTGAATTTAATGTGTATTCAGTTTTTGTTCGCGAGTAGTAAAATTAACTGAATTTTAGAAAGCCATTTCTAAATTCAGTTTTTAAGTCTACCACATTCTAACTTTTAAGAATTGTTTTCTTAAAATTAGTTCAGGCAATTAAAAACAAAAAGTAATATATTTTTTCCTATCCCACGTAAAAATCGAAATATATATGAACATACATGATCATACATGGGCTTGTATATGATCATACATGGGCATACATGGTCATATACGTCCATAGATGATCTCATATATGACCATATGTCTTCGGATCCGAAATTGATGGGTATATAGTGATATATGTGCATATATTATCATACATGCTCATATACCCTCAAATTTCAGATCCGAAGATATATGATCATATATGAGATCATGTATGGTCATATATTGAACAATGTATGGACGTATATGACCATGTATGCCCATGTATGATCAATACAGGCCCATGTATGATCATGTATGCTCATATATATTTCGATTTTTACATGGGATGTTATAATAAAAATTTATTTAATTTTAGAAACTGATGAACTAATTCTAGGGAAAATTTTCATGCAACTTAGATATATTTTAAATTATTTTTTTTTTTTCAAGAAAAAGTTTTCTAATTTTTGAAAAATAAAAACTTTAGGTATAGGATTTTTTTCCTAAAAATTTCTTCAGAAAAATTAAAAAAAAAAATTAGTAAATTTTTCTCTAATCGGGGAAAAATTAAGTTTTTGTTTAACTTATTTTCAATATTTTTTTCCAAAAAAAAAAATAACAATAAAGTAAAATCAAACTAGTGCATGATTTTTCTTTTTTGTTTGTAGTCGTGCGTGAGTAAAAAATCGCTCAAGTGCATATTTCTAATCTTAACAGTCCTAAATCTTGAACTTAAAGTAGATTATAATATATTTTAAAATTTTTTTAGCAAAAGGTAAAAAATTTCGAATTGGCGCTTTTATGTTATAATTTTGTTTGCTGACTACAATACAAAATACCGCAAGCACATTTATATATAACGTCATAATGGTTTTCTTATAATTGACATTGCACCTATTAAACTTTATATTTATCGAAGGGTACTACTATTTTTTTCCTTAATAAAAAAAGTCAACATTTTTTATGTGAATTAAAGTTTAAGCTAAAATGCCATAAAATAAACTTATGACATTTTTCCATTTTCCAATAATAACAAGAAATGTAACTGTGATATTTTGTATTTTTGCAACAATTTCCTTAAATTAGTTAATTTAAGAAGACAAAGGATCCCCATTGTTTCTTAGCCATAGATGCCGTGTGTCACTTAGGCCGTCTCTTTTTGTAGTTATCTCAAGGATAACCATTAATTAACAACGAAAAGGATCTGACTTTTTCACAATTTATTACGTTTCAGGATATCCAGCAGTAAATTTTTTTAATTTGTTTACCTTTTTGCTAATGAAATTTAATACATCAAATTAGTTTAATTCAATTTAATTTAAAGATAAAAATGTATAGCGAAAAGCTTGTTAAAAGCAGTGTTCCCTCAAAGCGGAATTTCTCCGAAAGTACACAATGAGTGTAAAGTAATTTAAAATAATTCATGATAATAAATATTCAAACCCAGGGTCAATTTTATAAAAGAAAACATTTGTTTTTAATACAATATTTCGCTATCTTAATGGATAGCTTTTTCTTATTTTAATTTTTAACAAACAAAAAAAAATATTAAAAATTAAAATAAGAAAAAATCCCATTGAGATAGCGAAATATTGGATTAAAAATAAATATTTTCTTTAATAAAATTGACCTTGGGCTTGAGTATTTATTATACAGAGTTAATATTAAAAAGGTCGAAGAAATTAAACTGAGTACTTTAAAGTATATGGTTAAATATATTATCTTTATCATAGAAACAGTTTCATATTTATTTGAAAATTTAAGGATAATTTTCAACTAAAAGAAGTGGTATTTAACTTGAACTTAAATAAAAAAAAATGTTTTCTTAAAACCAAGGAAACATTTCCTAACTAAAGGTAAAATTTAAGTAAAATTAGTAGGAAATTTTACTGTTTTAAAATAAAAATTTAGTTCTCAATAGTCAATTTTTTTTATAATCTGAAAATTTTGACCAAATTTTAAGAAAAAATTGTTTCTTAATTTCAAGGACAATTTTATTTAATATTGGTAAAAAGTTTCTTTGGCGCTTAATGGTGTTTAGTTCAATGCACAATATTTTATGATTTCTCTTATAAAGGGTGTCCCAAGAAGAACGCAATTTTTAAATCTGGCAACATTCGAAGTGTCATTGTTTGACATTTGAACAATTGTTATTGTTTGCTAGTAGAAGGTACGAGGTTAGTAAAAATGGAGCGCTACACGAATGAACAACGCATTCTCATTGTGAAATTGTTTTACCAAAATGGTGAAAGTTTTGCGGCTACAGTTCGCAAATTGCGATCAATTTGGGGTCACAATAATGCTCCAAAAGAGTCAACTGTAAAGAGATTAATGGATAAATTTGCCGAAACTGGGTCTGTTAGTGATGTAAAGACAACAACGCGCCATCGACCAGGTCGATCGACCGAAAATGTCGCAGCTGTACGTGATGATGTCGCTCAAACTCCATCCACCTCAATTCGACACCGAGCTCGGCAAATTGGTGTCTCCAAATCCACTTTGCAGCGAATTTTGACGAAAGATTTGCATCTTCATGCATACAAAGTTCAATTGACTCAGGAACTGAAGCCAGCTGACCATGGACAGCGAAGGGAGTTCGTTAATTGGGTATTGGAGAGACAACATGAAAATGCTGATTTTGCCGATAAAATCATCTTCAGTGACGAGGCCCATTTTCATCTTGATGGCTTCGTCAATAGGCAGAATTGTCGCATTTGGGGTGAGGAAAATCCTCGAGTGATTCACGAGAAGCAAATGCATCCTCAACGTGTCACTGTGTGGTGTGGTTTTTGGGCTGGAGGAATCATTGGACCTTTTTTTATGAAAATGAGGCAGGTCAAGCGCAAACAGTCAATGGTGTTCGGTATCGTGAAATGATAACCAGTGTTTTCTTGCCTAGAATTGAAGAAATGAATGTGTAGGGCATGTGGTTCCAACAAGACGGCGCCACATGTCATACAGCCAGAGAAACAATTCAATTGCTGCATCAGTCATTTCCCGGTCGTGTTATTTCGCGTTTTGGAGATCAGAATTGGTGATTTAACACCATTAGATTTTTTTCTTTGGGGTTTTTTGAAGTCGATGTTTTACGCGAATAAGCCGACGACGACTGAAGCCTTAAAAGAGGAAATTGGACGCTGCATTAATGAAATACCGCAGCATTCATGCAAAACGGTCATTGAAAATTTCATTAAAAGATCGCGTGCATGCCAGCAAAGCCACGGCGGCCACGATATATTGTTCCATACATAACCTCATTCTGTCTACTTTACGATATAATAAAGTTTCACGATTTTTTTTTAAATATCTGAGTTTTATTTAAAATTTAAAAATTGCGTTCTTCTTGGGACACTCTTTAGTAGACGTTGCAAGAAGAATGCTTATTTTCAACCATAACCGCTGTTAAGGGAAATTTCGGTGAAATGCAATCTCTAGTTAGTCTTGTAGATAAACACTCAAAATCCTACACTTAACCAAAAACTGAAGCAAATTAAACTAAAATCCATATTAAATCGATAAATTAGTAACACTATACAGATAACAAAATCCGTCCGTTGATTTGACACATTCTTAGAAAATCTTTATTTTGACGCTAAATTATTTGAGCAGATGTTGTTTTGAAATAAAAAAAAAACATTTGTTTGATAAACAATTCTATTTAATCGATTTGAATAATTTTTTTGTGTGTTTAACGAATTTATTTTATTTCATTTACCGATTTATTTAATTCAACCCTATTTTATCTACTAATTAAAAATGTTAAATTTTATATTTCGCTATTATTATATACTCCACCATATATGGTGAGGGTATACATCAGTTTGTTATACCGTATGTAACATGTCGAAATACAGGTGTAAGGGCTTATAAAGTATATATATTCGTGATCCTTATTTCTTAAGTCGATTTAGCGATGTGGGTCTTTCTGTTAAAATGGCGATCACAACACGAAGACACAAGCGGGGATGGTTATTTTTATCTAGATTAGTGGACATCCTGCCGAGAAGTTTGGTATTAAAAATAAGCGGTTAAAAAGTTATGATTGAAAATGTGAAGGAACCTCGAAGTTTTTCATAAAAGTTGGTGTATTTTAGTAAAATATCATAGTAAAGAGTAAAATATTTTCACTTGTTTTTTCACCTGTCGCTTAGTTAAATAATATTTTTTATTCACCACCAATATTTTTCACCTCAAACATTTTTTTTCACCAAACAAAATATTTTTCACCTCAAAAATTGTTTCCACCACAAAATTTGTTTTCACATCCAAAAGAGTTATTCATCTTTTTCACAAAAAAAAAATTGTTCACCTTAAAAAATTTTTTTACACCACAAAATTTGTTTTCACATTCAAAAAAAGTTCCTCACCCTAATGGACATTCTCCTGGGAAGTTTGGTATTGAAGGGAGCTAAATCGGTCCAGCGGTTAAAAAGTTATGAGCGAAAATGTGAAGGTACCCTCTGTATTTTCAATACATATTGGTGTATTGGTATTGGGTATTCAAGTAAAATTTCTTAGTAGCGATTAGTAAATAAAATATTTTCTTATATATTTTCACCAGTCACTTTGAAGGAAATAATATTTTATATTCACCTCAATAATTTTTTCACCACTAACATTTTTTTTCACACAAAAATTTTTTTTCACCACTAAAATATTTTTTTCACCTCAAAAAAAAATTTTTTTTCAACTTCATAATTTCACTTTTAATTTTTTTACATTATTTTAACATTTAAAATTTCTTAAAATTAATTACTATTAAAGGAAAATAGCTATAAGCGGCTTTAACACTTACAATTCGTTTACATAACTTTAACAAGTTTCTTTGTTAATTCTTTTGTGTATAGCAAAAGTAAAAATCTTAAACAATTACTCATTCTAAATAGTTTCAAAAACTAATATCCGTTATAATTTGTTTATACCATATTTAAAAAAAAAATATTAAAAGTTGAAAAAAAACTCATTTATCAATCAATTGATTACTTTCATTTTTATTATTTAATATCTGTACGTGTGACTGGCTGGCAATCGTTTTTTAAAATGACCTTGAATTAATAATTTTTACATTAAAAATAATTTAAATAAATGTATAAAAAATGATCCATATTAATTCCGTGTTAATTTTTACTTTTATTTTAATTATAAATATTTGAACTCTTTAGCTTTATTATAACTGTTTCTTTTTTCTTTCATTATTGTTAATAAAAGTTTAAAGATCGTTGTCATACATATGTGTTTTTAATTCAATATAAATTTATTTAAGTTTTGTGGTTGTGATTTTTTAATTTTATTATATAAAGTTTATTTTTCAATATTGTTTTAATTTATTTATATATTTTAATAAAATTTATTTTATTAATTTATTTATAAATAAGCTAATTATTTTATTACACAGGGTGGGGATTTCTATAAGCTATAAGTTTTGTTGAAGTATATCTCATTTCGTTTTTAACTTATTATTTCTATTCGTATTTATATAATTTGTTTTAATTAATTGTGGAAAATTATTATAGACAAATGGCCGATGTCGGCGTTGATGCAAATTTGGGCTCTTTTGATTACATTTTACAAGCAGCATTTGTGGTGTCACGCTGTGAATTTCGAGACGAATGTAGTTGTTGAACTCCTCCAAGGAGCAGGGCTTGTTGTCGCCGGAGGAAGAAGTCACTTACAGTCAAAACGGGATACGCAAGATTACATGCACTTTGAAGCCATCCTTGAAAATACGCATTGTGTTGGGTGCAGTGTGACAAGTGGCCCCCTTCCCGTTAGAACCACATATACTTCAAATTCTGATCCTGAACTTCTAAGAATTATCATCTCTTGCAACTACAGTATGGCCACATTTGAAGCCCTTTTTCTTTCACCGCCTTTCATCTCTTTATTACCCCCTTTCAAAAGAAAGCAACATATAAATTAGTAGGAATATTGTTGCTTTTTTGAAAATAAAAAAAAAAAACTGAACAAATTTTTAACAGTCAATTGAAATTTGAATATCAGTCTCGTGGCAGGTGAAAACCGAACGGGTTTGAAAGTACATATTCTCACGTGGTTCGATCTTTTTAATACAAAGATTCTAATTTATTTTTTAAGTTCTACTTTAAATCCCATAAAAGTAAAATAAAATCATACTGTTCGTTTTTGTTTTAAAAAAGTAAAACAAAAAACCTGGAAGACAAACATGTTATAAATTGCATGATAAAAAAAACATTGAACAAATATTCTACTTACATATGAAATATTTAGCAGTAACAATATAATTACTCGAGGAAAAAAGTTTACACATAAGCATATGAGGCCTCATTTATTTTTTTATTTTATTTTATTTATATTAATCATATAATTACAAATTATATCCTAATACCCTAACCCAGCACTAGCAACAAAGGCTATCGGCTCGTTGTAGCGACCCCCGCACTGATTAGATTATCAGTGCACGCTACCAACTACCCTACCGAGACGCTCATGAGGCCTCATTTAAAAATATATTATCATATATAAATACATATGCCAGTATGCATAACCATATATAATTATATATTACTTTAATTTTTTTTTAAATTGCACAGAAAAAATTATTGCCAAACAATTTTAATTAAATGTTTTTTTTTTTTTTTTGATTTTTATTCATTTTCAATTAAAAGTTTAATTATATCAATTAAATTTTTAATTCATAATGAACTTGGTGTAAAAAATATTCTAGTTTACAATTATTATTTTAGTTTTCTTCGATCTTCTCTATTCACATAATATTCTTTATTGAGCCAAAGATCCTTTATTTATAAAAATTTAATTATAAATCTTTATTTATCCCAATATAGATTGGTATCAGCAACAAACAGCTTCTGGAAGAGTTATTAACTATTTTTCTAAACACCCGAAAAGAATCATACTTAATACGGCTAAGAATTTGATTGAAAGGATATTAAAGATTAGCGATACAAAATTTCATAAAACTAATATAGAAAAGATTAAAAATATTTTGTTAAATAATAATTACCCAATTCAATTAATCTGTAGATTGATAAGACAATGTAAAAAACAGAATAATTTAGTTACGAGAACGGTTACTGAACCTAAAATTTAAAAATCTCTAACTTATGTTCCTCTTATATCTGAAAGATTAGAAAAATCGATAATTTATGATAATAAGAAATATATAGTAGCACATAGAACATATTACACATTAGGTAGATTATTTAGCAAAACGAAAGATAAAATAGATAAATTTGAAATGTCCAATTTAGTTTATAAAATACTTTGTAGTGGAAATGATAATGAGAATTGTAGTAATGCATATGTAGGTACAACAAAGAATAAATTAAAAACAAGAATTGCAGGACACAGATCTGATCAAAAATACAGGAACACTACTTCTACACAAAAAACAGCATTATCATTACATTGCACGAATTTTAATCATTATCCTGATTTTGATAGGACGTCAATTTTAAACACGGAAAATAATTACAGACGCAGATATATGTTAGAAATGTTACAAATTATGAAAGTACCATCTACACAACGAATTAATTATAAAACAGATATAGCAAATATTGCACAAAATTACAGACATTTAGTTAATAAAAACTAGGATAAATATTATTATGTTAAATGAAATGTATATAAAATATTTTTGTTCATGTAATATTTTAATTTTTCAAATATTGTTATTTTTGTTTTCTGTGATATTTTAATTATTTTTTAATATTGACAAAAAATAATTTTTGATTTACCGCCTTTTTTAAAAAAATTGTTTTATATAAGTTTTCATTTTATAATTTTAATTGATTAATTATAAAAAAAGACAATTTCCCCTGAAGAAGTCACCCAATGTGGTGACGAAATATTGGGATAAATAAAGATTTATAATTAAATTTTTATAAATAAAGGATCTTTGGCTCAATAAAGAATATTATGTATTCTAGTTTACAATAAACAGTATTAATTAAAGTGTAAATTTAATTGATTTTATAAAAAGAATCCACAAAAAACAAATTGATTTTCTGAGTTTGATATTAATTAGAAAAAGTAAATAATTATTTAAATAAAGATCAAAATTTTGCAAATCGATTCGTTAAAAATTGAATAAGATTTAAACATTAAATCAAGGATTCCTATCTTTTAAGGTCGATTTTAAAATTTAAAAAAATTGTTGTAATTTGATTTTTTTTTTATGAGGCCTCTTTATTTTCTAGAATATTTTTTTTTTTTTTTTTCAAAAGTACTATGGTCCTCCTACAAACTATTTGGTACAAAGTATTAAAAAATGTTCATGCGTTGAAAAATTACACACAAACATATGTATATTTGACAAAATCCAAAATTTTATTAAAATTTTAATTGCTTGATGCTGTAATTTCAATTAAAAATTTGATTAAAATTAAAGATTAAAGTTTTTATTGTATAATTAAAACTTTTAAATGATTAAAAAATAATTGAAAAATTTCAATTAATTTTAACAATAAAAATTAATTGACATAACAAATTCTTTTGCTGGTCCAAATTCAATTAAATTTTTAACTGTATTTAGAAATATTTTAATTGAAACTCGATTTTGGTTTTTTCTGTGTAGTTTATATTATGTCATATATAACCATATCTGTTTATATATTAATGTTTATAAAATAAGATATGATTTATGTGATAATATATGGTATATATTACGAGTATATCATATACAATTATATATAGATCTGTATATAATTATACATGACTTACACGGGTCTGTATAAATTTAGACATGACTTATACAGAACCATATATACTTTTATATGGCTTATACAGAGCCATTTATAATTATATATGCTAATATTTGAGATATACACTCACAATATATTTTTCGTTACCCACTATAGTTTATTTAAAAAGTTATACATATAGTTTATTTAAAAAGTTATTGAAATTCACAGAAATATATTTTTTAACTAATTGAACCAGTCGTTCAAAAAACAAACAATAAAAATTTACAAACATTCAGTAGGAGTTGATATTGGGCATGTTCGGAAATGCATCACTGCGCTGCATCTGATGCACATCGCGTTCGTAAAAGCATAAGTTGGCATCACTGCAAATGTCAGATGTTCGAAAAAGCATCACTAAAGCAGATGATGCGCAAATAAATGTCAAACACGCATCACAAAAATGGCTGATGCAATTCAAGAGTAAGTAAAAAATTTGATATTTATTTATGTTTTTCTTCAATTTATTTTTGTTTTTTTACTTTTTAGGATCGAGGCTGATGCCAAATTTAATAAATTTTTAATTAGTGTTCGATTGGACATGGAGGAGGATTTTGCATCTGGGAGGAAAAAAGTCTGTGTTATGGGGAAGAGTTCTAGAAAAAATTAAAGATAAAGAAAAATTATCAAAAAAAAAATGTCATCCGGATATTCTTGGATAGTTTTAAAGTAGTCCAAGACTTTTATAATGCGCCTTTTCTTGGTCTATATATTTTTCAAAAATAAATTTCTTTTTTTGTACTTTAAAAATCTTTTTTTTTTTTTTTTTGTAAATTTCTTAGGATCAATTTTACTTTCATCCAACTCACAAAACAAATTTATTATTAACTTTTCCATTTAAATGCTCATGCGTTCGAAATTTTTTACAAACTGCTCAACAAACTAAGCATCAGTTGATTCGCATTAGCATCGCAAACTAATCATCCCTGCGCATCAGATGCAGAGCAGTGATGTATTTCCGAACAGGCCCATTTTCCGTTAAATCTAAAATTTTATGTTTTATATTTCGAAAAATATAAATTCATATAATTCCTTTTTGTTTTTTTTTTATCAAAATAGTTTGTTTATATACAAAATTATTTCAATGAAAATTACAAGAAATCATTTAAATATACATGCACACAAAGCCAATAAAAATATATACATCTGTGTGTGTTGTGTTTTGTAATTACATACAAATAAAAAAAACTTTCAATTTGAAAAATAAACCACAAAAGTAGTTTTTTCTTCTACCTTTTTTTCAGTTAAAAATTGATGGTTATTTTAAACGACTTTCTATTGTTTTTACTACTTTTGGCGATTATTAAACAATGATTTAAAATAAACAATAAAATGGGCTGAATATACTTAAAAATCAGTTGTCCTCATTTTGATTGTATTTTCGATTAATTTAATATGTATTTTAAGTTGTTTTTAACGAAATAATATTGTGAGTGTAATAACATATGGTACGATATTGCAAATAATTTTGAGATATTGTTATATATAAATAATTCCATATCTTGAGTAAAATATAATAACATATAATTATATGTGGCTTCATGTCAATGGTTTAAAATTCCAACCAGGAAGATACATTTTTTAATTTTTTTTTTGTTCTATATATGCATTTTTTACAAAACTTTTTTTACAAAACTTTCAAATTTAACCCATTCCGGGGCAAGACCTAAAAATTTATATAATATATGATTTTTTTTTTTTGCAAAATTCCTATAAGTTGTGAAAATTTATGTATTTTTTTTTTTTTTTTTTTTTTTGTTTTAAATATTATAATTATTTTTTCACGTTTTTCCTTACTCCATAAGACATGATTATATATAATATTCCAAAAACTTAAAATAGTTTGTAAGTTAAAATAACAGAAAATATCATTTACAAGAAATGATATTTCATTTAACAAGTAAGAGCGGCTAAATTCTGCTATGCCGAATCTTATATACCCTTCACCATGGTTGGGAAAATAGTGAAGTTTATATATGGACATATATGGAATGGACAGATTTATATACGGACATCTTTAAGTGGAAATTTACCATTTAGTTTAGTGATAAAACTTGGACTCTGAGAGATTTATGGTTCCCGAAAATAGGTATTTAAAAAAATGTATTTTTTGGTCATAACTACTTTCAGCAAATATGTTCTACTAAAGATTTTCGATCCATAGGTCATATTACATTTTAGATTTTATAAAAATTTTGATGTTTTTAGCCCATTTATGGAGTATTTAATTACGGTCTTACCGTTCTTAAGATATAAATTAATCTATTTTGTGCCACGCCTAATTCAAGGATCCCGCCCACATTTGGTCAGATGTTGTGTATTGATAACCAAGATGCTTGCACCTTATTTGGAAACTTTTTCTTTTTCCGTTCTCCAATTATACAGAAAAGCTGACCAACATCGTTAAGACAACTGTGCTGGAAGCATTTGTTTTGTTATAAAAAAATAAAACAAATAACAAAAAGTCTTAAGAAAATAAAAAAAAGTGTTAAAAAATATAAAAATAAAAAAAGTTGAAAAAGTATTTGTGACAAAGCGCTTAGACCACTGAGCCATTGAACGACATAAGCAAATGTCGTTAATAGAAGTAAATAAAGAGTTTTCGTAAAAAAACAGATTTGTTTGGGTTTTATTTAAATGACAAACCTTTGTATGGATTTGTTGTTTGTGGATAAAAGGTGAGGAGGTGAAAGACAAAAAGTTCAACAAATAAAATAAAAACAACAACAATCACGATCATAATGCCAATCAGTGTTGTCATATTTTTTTTCAAAAATCTTTTTAGTTCTAAAAAAAGCTTTTTTCGACCAAAAAAATATTTTTTTACAAATCGTTAAAAGAAATCACTAGAACTGCATGTGTTTTATTTCTACAAATATGTTTGATTTAGCTGGCAAATTTGCATTTGGAATATTTTTAATTTATTTAGCTTAATTTTAAAAATTTAAAGGAAAATAGTTTATAAATTTTTTTTTTATAAATTATTATAAGTTATGACCTGAAATAGTTGCACACAAAGGGAAATTATGTATAAAATTTTCTTAATATATGAGAAAATGGTTTAAAAATCTGTTTATAAATTCTTTTAAATCGGAGCAGAAAATAGAAATAAAACCGTTTGTATTTTGTTTGTATCAGAGGGTTTTTATACAAATTTTGATGTTTTTAGCCTATTTATGGATTATTTAATTATTAATATAAAATTTTATTTAAATTAATTATTTAATGTTAAAAAAAACAAAAAATAAAAAAAGTCTAGCAAATAAAAAAAATGTACAAAAAAAGAAGTTGAATTGTGTCTTGATTAGGATTCGAACTCGCGTTCTTAGAGAAAAAAAAGTATTTGTGACATAGCGTTTAGACGACTCGGCTATGAAGGCTATATGGAATCATCGTTTATAGAGTTAAATGAACAGTTTTCGTTCAATTGGGATTTGTTTGGTTTTTATTTAAATGAGAAATCTTTTTATGTGTTTGTTGTGTGTATAAAAGGTGAAGAGGTGAAAGAAAAGAAATTGTGTTTGTCTGGCTGATTTTTAATAGCAAGCAGAAATATATAACAATCAAGTCCTCATCATGTCTGGGGTCTTCGGAAAACCCATTTCAACACACAGACGGACAGACGGACAGACGGACATCGTTAAATCGACTTCGCTCTTCATAAGGACCCAGAATATATATACTTTATAGGGTCTAAGATCAATATTGTAGAAATTACAAACGGAATGACAAACTTATATATACCCTTCCACCTGTGGTGAAGGGTATAAAAACCGGTCTTCTTAATTTTCATTTAAATTAAATGCCTTTTGTTATTTATTTTTAAATGTTGATTAATCAACTGACACATCCGTAAGAAAGCAATTCCTTAAAAAATAAATGTTTTTATCATTTATTTGAAATGAAGAAAATGTCGATAGTGAAACTGTACTGATTCACTATTGGTTTTGTCACCAGTACTACTGACTAATTATGCCCCAGCCAACCAGAGATTCACTAGTACATTTTAGTAATTCTAGTCTACACTTTTGAAACTTTTTACTTGATTTCGACACTAGGAAGGAAATAAGATTAAACAATTGCATTTATTTTGTTAAATTAGATATTTTATTAATAAAAGTTTTTTTTTATAATTTTCATTAAAGTAAAAAAAATAATGTTTGTACAAATTTATTTTTGGAGTAGACAAATCTTCAAAAGACTGCACAAAATCATCCGTAGGCTCCGTAAAATCTTCATCAGTCTCCACAAAATCTCTAGAGTTGCAATTTTCACTAAAAATTGTTGCCTCTTTCTTGTTATTTTTATTTTTATACAAAATTGATTGTTTTTGTTTTCACAAGTTTTTTGTAATTTCTTTTGCTCATTATATATTTTGTTCAAATTTGTATATTTAACTTTTAAAATCATTTTTCTTTATATTTTTATTAAAAACTTTAATTTTGCATGCAGCTATGCACATGTATTTTCAACAAAACAATAAAAAATCAAGAACAAGCACAGTTTTGCAGCTGTAAAAAAGAAATGTAAAAAGTATAGACGCTTTTTAGACATGTCACCAAAAAGTCACCCAAAATAGTCGACAAAAGTGTTGACTTTTAGACACTTGACCCCAGGCTTCCTACAGGGTAGCTATATACACTTTTTGTTTAAATGTGTTTGTGTATGTATGTGTGTTTATGAAGTTCTTGTAATTTGAATTGAAATAATTTTGTATATATACAACCAATTTTAATAAAAAACAAATTGAAATTTTTTGAATATTTTTTTTTTTTTTTGAAACAGACAGCAAACAAAATTTAAATTTGTAATAACTGTTACGGACACAAATAAATCACAAATTTCTGTTTTGTGGGTAAATTTTTATTAAATTTCAAACAAATGAAAAAAAAAAAATAAATGAAACTGAAAAAAATCGGTAAATGATAGTAAATAATTTCGAATAAATGTATAAAAAACTAATATAGATATTCCTTTGAAAAATAAATGTATGTTCCTTTATTTTTAAATGGAACGGAAAACTTTTTTATTAATATTCTGAGTGTAGTTATAAATAATTATATATAAGTGAAAAACCAATTTAATCTTATTAATTCAGCCATGATATGTAGAAATTTTTCCCATTTTTCCCAAATTCCTGAATTATAATATAATTATACACAAGTGCCGAAGATATAATTAAATATAACACAATTATATGAAACTTGTAGTGTAATAAAGTCAGTTACACACTGGTTAGTGCTTAACTTACTACAACTCTGACAGACCAAGTTCAAATCCTGGCAAAAGCATTGTTTTTTTTTAGAATTTTATATTGTTGGATCTAATTTGATACAAATCGATCTGATAAATTTTTCGGATAAATTTGGATCTTACTTATCCCCAAATATATTACTGGATCCTTCTAAATACCCAAATATATATTGCTGGATCAAATTTGATCAGTCATTTTTCGGATAAATTTAGATCCTTCTAAATTTACAAATGTATATTGCTGGATCAAATTTGATCTGCAATTTTTCGGATCAATTTAGATCCTTCTAAAAACCCAAATATATATTGCTGGATCAAATTTGATCAGTCATTTTTCGAATAAATTTAGATCCTTCTAAATTCACAAATGTATATTGCTGGATCAAATTTGATCTGCAATTTTTCGGATCAATTTAGATCCTTCTATATACCCAAATATATATTGCTGGATCAAATTTGATCAGTCATTTTTCGGATAAATTTAGATCCTTCTAAATTCACAAATGTATATTGCTGGATCAAATTTGATCTGCAATTGTTCGGATCAATTTAGATCCTTCTAAATACCCAAATATATATTGCTGGATCAAATTTGATCAGTCATTTTTCGGATAAATTTAGATCCTTCTAAATTCACAAATGTATATTGCTGGATCAAATTTGATCTGTAATTTTTCGGATCAATTTAGATCCTTCTAAATACCCAAATATATATTGCTGGATCAAATTTGATCAGTCATTTTTCGGATAAATTTAGATCCTTCTAAATTCACAAATGTATATTGCTGGATCAAATTTGATCTGTAATTTTTCGGATCAATTTAGATCCTTCTAAATACCCAAATATATATTGCTGGATCAAATTTGATCAGTCATTTTTCGGATAAATTTAGATCCTTCTAAATCCACAAATGTACATTGCTGGATCAAATTTGATCTGCAATTTTTCGGATCAATTTAGATCCTTCTAAATACCCAAATATATATTGCTGGATCATATTTGATCAGTCATTTTTCGGATAAATTTAGATCCTTCTAAATTCACAAATGTATATTGCTGGATCAATTTTGATCTGTAATTTTTCGGATCAATTTAGATCCTTCTAAATACCCAAATATATATTGCTGGATCAAATTTGATCAGTCATTTTTCGGATAAATTTAGATCCTTCTAAATTCACAAATGTATATTGCTGGATCAAATTTGATCTGTAATTTTTCGGATCAATTTAGATCCTTCTAAATACCCAAATATATATTGCTGGATCAAATTTGATCAGTCATTTTTCGGATAAATTTAGATCCTTCTAAATTCACAAATGTATATTGCTGGATCTAATTTGATCTGCAATTTTTCTGATCAATTAAGATCTAACTTAATCCCCAAATAAATTGATGGATCTAATATGATCAGTCATTTTTCGGATTAATTTAGATCCTTCTAAATTCACAAATGTATATTGCTGGATCAAATTTGATCTGCAATTTTTCGGATCAATTTAGATCCTTCTTAATACCCAAATATATATTGCTGGATCAAATTTGATCAGTCATTTTTCGGATAAATTTAGATCCTTCTAAATTCACAAATGTATATTGCTGGATCTAATTTGATCTGCAATTTTTCTGATCAATTAAGATCTAACTTAATCCCCAAATAAATTGATGAATCTAATATGATCTGCCAATTCTCGGATCAAATAAGATCAGCTGAATATTAAAGAATATCAAATTGGATCTGATCAATCTTTTTTATTCGGGTATATAAGAATCAAGTCATTTGATTTGATTAATATTTGCTGCAGTCTAGTGACTGCAAGTAAAATCTATTATATTTCTAATTACAAACATGCAAGTATCTGCATGTTTCTACATTTGTTTAATTTTTCTATTATTTTGATTTGTACAAACAATTATTTAATATGAATATTATGTAATTATTTCAACAATTCATATTTATATGTATGTTATGTATATTTTTTTCTATTTCAATGCCAATGTAGGTTTTCTGTCAATCTTTTACTTGGTTAGCACAACAAACAAAAAAAACATACATATATCAACGACAACCACAAGAATTATAGAAACTGTAACAGAAAAGTCAAAGTATTGTGTGGTGTAAGAAAATAAAAATAAGATTTGACACGCCATGTACGAGTAGTTTTTTTTTACACAAAAGTGGCACTAATTATCTAAAGCCTTAAGCATTTACCATGAGAATATGAATATGAAATTGTATAAAAAGAATACGGTTGAAATATAACAATATCAACACAGCTTAACCAAGTGCCAAAATGCTATTAAATGCCAACACGTATTTCAATATTATAACAACTGGTAACTAAACAGATTTTATAAACATTTTACTAGCCAAATAGTACTATAAAAAAAAGAGACAATTGCATTCTTTTAAAAGGCGTGAAATATTTTACAAAAAAAAATCTTTAGATATTAAAATTTTGTATTAAAATTAAAAATATTAATAACAGTAGCTGAAAAAATACTCCTTTGTTGAGTTGTTGTTTTTATAAAAACCACAATTTAAAAATTAAAAATCATAAAGATAAAAATTGTTATTTCCTTTTCAATTTTCATACTTAAACCACATTAACGTCATTATTTGTTTTTTTTTATTATTATTGAAACAGCATCAAGGCAGTTAAATTTTTATCAATGTTAATATTTTATTTTTTTATTTCTATATGTGACAACTAAATAGATTGAAGTTCAAAAAAAAAATATCAAAATTGTATTTATTTTTTAAAGGTGGTCACGTACGCCACAACACTTGTCATGGTATTGAAATTAGTTAAATATTATTTTTTTCTATTAACTACAATAATTCTTGAATTCGTTTTTATAAAACAAAATAATAACTGTATGTCTGTTAAGCATTAAATTATTTTTTTATTACCTTATAATTGCTGTCCATTAAATTTAAATTAAATTTTGTAAAACAATCAAACTTTTATTTTAACATAAAAATCATTCAAATTAAAATAAAAAAGACACAAATAGATCACATTTAAGAATTTTTAATTAGGTCAAGGCGTTTCAAGGCTAAAAATTAAATCGTTGCAATTTGTTAATTACGAGTACAAAAAAGAAACGAGTTTACTTTGAAAAAGCTATCTTGTTAATAAATAGCAAAATAACATGTTGTTTACTTAAATAGTAAACTAAAAAAAAAATATCTATAGCATTTTTCATTTACACGAGTACGAATAAATATTAATTTATGCATATTTTATGCAAAAAAAACAAAATCAGATTATAATCGAAATATTTCAAATCTTAACTGGATTACAATTAATTATTATTTTTAATAATTTTAAACTCATAAAAGGAACAAATCTTATAAGAAATCGTTAGCTTATAAGTTTGACACGCTGCATATATTAACCCTTCGTCAGGCACATATTTTGAGCCCTTAGTTCTGGCACATGGTGTCTGGCCAGACCCCTATACATTTACATGCATTTGTATGGAAATAAGGGCGGTTTGCCGTTAAATTTTTTACTAAGATAGGAAAATATTTGTTATATTTTGTGTTTCTATTTCTTTTTACTATGTTATTAGCTACCTGAGGAAGAAAAAATAGACCTGAAAAATTCTTTGGAATGAAAAGGGCGACAATTTTTTTGTTCTATATATAATAAATGTTTATGACAAAATAGAAAGTTATTATGAAGAATACATTGATTTTTTTATTCAGAATTTTGCGGAAGGCAACAAAAACATAAATAATCTACTTTTGAATGTTGCTGACAAACAGGATTGTTGCATTTGCAGCAAAAAAAGCGTGTCTTACGGCGTATTTTGTCACCTTGCTGCAGGCAAATTCTGCAATTTTTTTGGCAGCTAGTGTGTCTGGACCACTGCGTGAAGCCACATTACGGTTTGCTATATTGAGAGGTCTCCCAAAGTACGCTTCAAATGCTATACGAGTTGTTGGTTGAGCCACAATGTGCGGATTATTGATGCGATTTTCAACGTTGGCCAGTACCAATTGCTTTGCAAGTTTATATAAAAATATGCGACTTCTTTCTTTTCTTGTATTTTCATCATTTAGCTTACATATAATGTAACTTGCCAATGCCATCACATCAATCATGTTGCAGAAAAACGCGTATGTCCAGCGTCTGGTTGACCGTTTTGTTGTGTAATGAGTTAGCATTTGATCCATCGTATCGACTCCGGCTTTAGATGAATTATAAAATAAAATTGCTTCCGGTTTCATGGCTACGCCTTCAACATATTTCGTGTAATGCACGGTTGAAATTAAATTGACTGCCTTATTATTTTTTGGGCACGTAGCTGCAAAGTGCAACAAGATTTTCATGAAAACCAAACACACTTGAAAGAATTGGTCGTCTGGTGCTCTTCATAACTACCTTAGGAAGACATCTTTTGTTTGCTCGAATGGTGCCAACAAATGCCAGTCCCATAGCAGCCAGTCGTTTAGCACCGTTCAATGAGGTGAAAAAATTATCAGAAATAATTGTTCTGCCGCTGTTTGCGTAACAATTTGCGAAATACATTAGAACGTTTTCACCTTGATTTATCTCCCGATTGTCTCCTTCCTTTCCAGTGTATAGTTTTCCTTTCAATGGAAATTTAGTCTTAGCATCGCATGCCCACCAAACTTTGATCCCATACCATGCAGGTTTTGATGGGATATATTGGGTCAACTTTGTGCGCCCACGATACGGAAACAACTGCTCATCGATGGTGATATTTTCATAAGGATCATAATAATTTAGCAGATTTTCATTGAGAAATTTCCAAAGGTCCCGGATAGGAGCTGCTTTATCTGTTTGCTGTCGGAATGCCCGCGTACGACTATTATCGAAACGAATATATCTGGACAGAGTAATGAATCGTTTGTGCGACATAGCCGCACGGAAAATGGGCAGCGAATCAGAACGCCACAATATACTGGAGTCTTGCATATTATTATGGCTGAGACCAGAAGCCAACAAAATCCCAATGAATGCATCTAGCTCAGAGCTTGTCAAATTAATCCATTTTCTTTGGGTAGACTCTGGATCTTCTTCATTCCATTTTCTAATTGATTCTCGCCCATGCCGATTTGTTTCACAAATGATGACGAACGTAATATTGGTTGAGAAAAATAGCTTGAATACCTCAACTGGATTGGTGAGCCTTGTTTTTGTTCCAGATCGAAAACGCATGATATTATGCTGGCGCAAACGAGATGCAGGGGGTTCAGTTTCGTTCCATTTAGTACCGTCTTTACCATAAAAACAGCCTGAGTCGACTTAATTTGCTGCTTCAGCATCATTTCCACTTTCTTCTTCTTCATCTACGTCTTCATCACTATCATAAAGTTCGTTAGGTTCAATTTCCAAATCATTTTTTATGTCTGATGCATCATCTTCTGGCACATAATCAGCAGTGTCGTCACCATCGTTTTCAAAAACATCATAATTTTTATCAGCTTCTACCTGACTTTGAAAATCACGCACTAATGCCTCTGACAATTGGGGTTGCAAATTCGCGCTACGCAAGCGTGCATTATAAATAAATTCCAGTTCATCAGCCATAATATACTAACAACGCACAAGTTCAAAATTACCGCACAAAAACTAGATTACTTCTTCACTGTTCAACGTTCAATGAATAACTAACTCACAAACAAAATCAGAAGAAAGAAAGAAGCATAAAAGAATAAAGTAAATACAAATTTCCAACTCGTGCCATGTGCTTTGCCTATGCGTTCATGCAAAATGCATAGGGGTCTGGCCAGACACCATGTACCAAAAGTAAGGTGAAGATTTTTTATTTGGCTTTTTTGCCTGTTCCAAAGACTTTTTTCAATTATCAATTTATACATCGAAAGCCAACAATATTTTGGGAGATTACCTGAAATTACAGTCATGTACCTAAAATAGAAGTATGCTAAATTGAAGCATGAAAATTAAATATGTCTGGCCAGAACCATGTGCCACTTCGAGGGTTAAGTATAATTCATAAAGCACGATTTCACTCTCTTACAATCACACTGTGTGCAGCTACGTCGGAAAAGGTAATTGGATCTTATTTTTAGATGATACCGACGGTAACGCGATAACGGTAAACGGCGACCGCTATAGAGCCATGCTGACTAAAATCTTCTTAGCAAAAGTTGACTGTATGGATTTGAAGGACATCTTAATATTTTTTTTTTAATGTAACGATAACTATTATCGATATGTTTACTCTTCAGCAAAAACATGGTATCAACTACTTACCAGCCTATTTACGCACTTATTTACTTTTGTTCGCGATGTCCAAAAAGTAATGGGTATTCATTATTTTTTGGCTTTTGCCGAGAGGGTGAACTCCAGTGTCGGCGCTAATGAATATAAAAGCATAATAATTCTCAGATACAAATTAGACATGTCGGAGAAAAATACAAAATTAAAATTGGCTCAATCTGGCAACTCGTTATAAAAAAATCGTTACTTGAAATTTTGAAATTATGAAAATTTGCATATTTCAGGCTACAATTTGGTCATGTCTCTTAGCAGATACAAACTTGAAAATTACAGAGTACTTACTCCCTACTTTTAACTTTATAACACTTCAAAAACCCGTTTAGTTATTTTCACTCCTTTCGGACTTACAGGGTTTTAGAGAAAAGGCTTTTTGATTTTTTGTATGTATTTTTATACTTTCCTCAATTGTTATATACAGAGAAATTAAAATAAAAACAAGTAGTATTATGAAGTAACAAATATTAATTATGGACTAAAAAATATATTTAATAAATTCAGTAGATTTTTTATGTTTAAAAAATTTTACAGTGGTGGCAGAAAATAGGCACATGGTATATTTTTATCATTTAAAATAGAAAAGTTATAGTTTAAATGTGGGTAATTAAGAATCGTGGAATAAGTTTTTTTTTTTTAATAAAGTACTTATTCTTATAATATTCTGAGTTTCAATGTTATTAGAAGCTGAATACTTTCGTACTTTAAACTGACTGTGAGAAATCGGAGAGAAACTGTGGTAGCTTCTTGTATTTTTAATTGTGCAGACATCAATAAATCTTTTTTACAAAAAGTTTTCGATAGCATCAACATCAGAAATGGATACAAAAAAAAAAACAGAAATAGATATAAAAAAAAATGTAAACCTGGAATTTGGGTGGAACAAAAAACAAACATTGCTCTAGCTATTAGGATATGATGATCCACAGTTCGCTGTAGATTTGCTTTCCTTACAGTTCGCTTAATTGTACCTCCTGCACTGTCACAAGGACTTTTGCCATGAGAAGTGGAAAAAAAAATGCCACTCTGCTTCTAGGCCGAAATCGTCTTTGTGATGACAAATGTTGATATTTTTCTTTATTTTTGTCTTGAGCTGCCGATCCATCGCTAAAGTAATGGATTTTTTTAAACTGGGGATTCATTTTTTTTATATAATCGATGGAAGCTTTTTGAAATGATTAAAATTATATGGTATCGTGGTTCAAAGACTCACTAGTTACGCACAATGTTTCAGTTTTGATTGATCCATTTTCTTTATAATAAATTAGAAAAGGATGTAGAGTAGCTTGATCATTTGTCCAGGGGAACGATTGTACTTCGTCCTGTATTACAAATGTATAGTTTTCGGAAAAATCAACTAATGCTATACACTCTACATTATTTTTAAAGTTTCTTTTGAATTATTTAGGTATTCAGATTTTTTTTTTTTCAAAAAAATGATAAGACTTTAAAGCTTTTAAATTTTCTTTCAATTCACTTATTAACTCGTCAGTTGTTTTAACTAAAGTCACTAAATTGCAACGATCTGTTGAAATCCACTGCTTGTATCTTATCTCAGATAATATTTCACTTTCGTCCCATAGTGAAGAGCTTACATGAAGTATATTCTCTTCATGTGCCTATTTTCTGCCACTACTGTAAAATTTTTTAACATAAAAAATCTACTGAATTTATTAAATATATTTTTTAGTCCATAATTAATCTTTGTTACTTCATAATACTACTTGTTTTTATTTTAATTTCTCTGTATATAACAATTGAGGAAAGTATAAAAATACATACAAAAAATCAAAAAGGCTTTTCTTTAAAACCCTGTAAATCCGAGAGGAGTGAAAATAACTAAAAGGGTTTTGAAGAGTTATAAAGTTAAAAGTAGGGAGTAAGTACTCTGTAATTTTCAAGTTTGTATCTGCTAACAGACATGACCAAATTGTAGCCTGAAATATGCAAATTTTCATAATTTCAAAATTTTAAGAAACGATTTTTTCATAACGAGTTGCCAGATTGAGCCAATTTTAATTTTGTATTTTTCTCCGACATGTCTAATTTGTATCTGAGAATTATTATGTTTTTATATTCATTAGCGCCGACACTGGAGTTCATTGAAAAACACAAAAAACCAATGAAAAATGCTTATTTTCAATACCACGTTATTTTTCGGGTGTGTAAATTAAGTTAAATTTTATATTTTTTATAGAAACTATAATCCTTCATCTTTAAATCGATGCCTTGATCATGTAATTATCTCTAGCAGAAAAATTTTAACAGCTTAAACCACTACGCACAAAAACAAGACTTTTTAGTTTTTTATTTTGCGTGAACCGGTAGTGCCGAGTGCAAAAATTAAATCCTCTTGAATTTTGGTTCTGGGAACCCTTAGGAACATTTCCACAAAATTTTAACAAAATCTAAAATAGTCCACCAACAATTTTTAATTTTTTTTCGGTGTTTTCATATATAATGACTCATTTATTCAGCTGTAAAAAAACAAAAGAAAAGGACGCATATTTTTTGTTAAAAATAAAAAATGGATTTGGAGAAAGCATTAATCATTGGAGTAGTTGTTGCTTTGCAAGAACAAACCCGAATTTCAATGCAGTACATTGAAATATTAAAGGAAGAAGATGATGATGAAGAAGTATTTTTAGTAGACATAAGAATGAAATTCTTACATGTGCCGCTCATTTTCCTTTGTTAAATAATTTTTTTTGTTTATTTTCTGCAGTCAGTTTGCTGGCACAAATAAAATCGATTTTTTTTTTGTATTTTTTTTAAGTGATGACACTTAAAATAACGAAAGATGTAAGATGGAACAAAATGAGAAAGGATCATATTTTGTAGATGTAGAAAGATGTAGATTTTTTTGCCTGTATAATTCTTATGGGAAAATGTTAACATCTTTGCAAATTGATGAAAGATGATCTAAAAATAGATTTCTTTACACCTTACTTCATTGATGAATTTTACAGGCGATCAGCCTAAAAAAAATGGGTTCATTCCTACAGTTGCGCTTATTAAAAAATTAAAAGTAATGGTTTACCTATTTTCAGATAGGGAGTAAAAAAATAATTGGTTAACTAACTTTAACTCTTCACTTAAAATATTTAATTTTTCAAACCAGTTTAGGCTTTTCTACAGAAATACAAACTAATAAAAATAGGAATGCTAGAGTTTCTGATATGTGGACATACATTGCAGCAAACATCCAAATTATCTTACCTTCTGTGTGGATGACTCGATTTTGTAAATATTTATTGCCAGCAATTTATGTTGCAATAATTCTCCGGCAATAGTCGTGATCAATTATTGGTATTACGTTAAACTCAGCTGTCATTTTCATAAAAAATGGCGACACAAAAAAAAATCAAACAAAATATGATGAAATTTTAAAGAATTGAATAAATTTTAACAAATTATTAGGAAAACCAAAAAAAAAATAAGCTCGGCGATGAACAATTTTGTGCCGTTATTCTACCAACACTTTGTACTTATTGCTAAGATTTTTTTCTCTTATATAGATGGGATGGGATACAAATTATTTATCAAATATTGATTTTTATGCTACGTATGATTTCAATTAATTTATCTGTTTTAAGAGTCATTATTATATTTTAAATTGTAATGCATTACGTAACCAACTATCGCTAACTTATGACTTTATGTTTCGAAATAATGCTAAAGGTAAAGAGTATACATTACAAAGTAATTCACTATTTAACCAACTATTGGTAACTCATTACCTTATATTTCATAATAATGCTGAAGGTGAGGAATATACATTGCATGTACCCAAATATCGGTAATAAATTACTTTTTGTTGAATTATAATGATACAGGTAAGGAGTATACATTACAAAGTAATGCATTATGTATCCAATTATATAGGTAAGAAGTACATGAGTTTAACACACCCATTTCCAAAGTTTTCCTGGGTATTAGTAATGCTTTTATTGCTTCTTTGGCAGCTTCATTTTTGCTGGCTAATAGTTGATAGTTAAGTTGTTAAAAAAAATCACTTGCTTAACTTTCAAGCAAAATTATTTCATTGAATAACTTTTGAAAATTTGAATTAAAAATAAATAAATAACACGCTCTATGAAATTTCTTAAGACATCAATTTGGCTGCATCTCGCAAAACGTGTAATTTTGTAGCATAATTTTATGATTTACTGTCAAATTATCAATCCCAGTTATGAGTGATATATTGTCTATGTAGGCCGTTCCCCTTTAACGGCCTACGTAAATCGCTGCGACTGGTTCCTTCTCCGGTGTAGGGGGAGGGTCAAAAAAGAGGAAATTCCCCCCTTAACGACCTGCCAAAACCGCTCGAGCAAGGAATTTTAAATTTAGTATGGAAGTTTCTCCTCCGTAAACATCGCCTATATCGTGTGACCTCTTTATTCTGCTTCAACGCCTCAGGAAATCGGATGTTAAACTTTTTACTTGTAAATCGAGCTCTAAAACAAATGTGGATGAAAGGCGTAAATGTCAATAGCTGTTCACTGGGCAGCTAATAAAAGGACCTAAGTAACAACTGAGCTTTTTACCGCATGGTTTCTTAAATATTTTGAAAGGGATTTGATTTTAAACCTCTGTTATAGACATGGTGCAGTGTCTATAATCCATATTTGGAGCATACACATGTCCAATTTTCTTTTCTGCCTCCAAGTACAGCAACGTTAATACAATCGCTGGATTCAGGAATTATTGAAATCATCGATACTAATGAAAGGAGTGAAAATGATGAAGAGGTTCCTACCCTTAATGTATCCCTAGTTAAATAAGGCATCCAAATGGCAACTAAATTAAGAGATAAATTTTGCAAGCATGATCGTAATGAAAATGAGAGTCGAGCGAAATTTCAACGTGTTGTGGAATTATTAATGGGTAATTATCGTGAATTACATAACAGCTCAATTGAGCACAAATTTGACAATATTTCTTGCGATGAAAGTGATCGTAAACCAATGCGATTATCAGAAAGGGATATTAATTAAAAATTAATTTTTATGATATGTTTAAAAGTTTTATAATTTTTGTCATGTGTTTTTCTGAATAAACTATTTATTTTTCTATTATTTTTGGTTATTTTTTATTCAAATAAAATTAATTTGAATTATATGCACTTGATCATATTCTAGCTTATATTTAATATGTGGAACTAATCCTCTCATTTTATATCAGTACTTTATACAGGTTGGTTGAAAAGTTCCTGCGCTCGAAATGAAAGAATACTGTTTTTGTTACGAAATATATTTTTTTATTCAATATAATCTCCTAGAAGCTAAATACACGTGTTCCAATGATCTTCCAATAATTTTATCCCATCCTTATTATGGTTTTCCGGAAGCTCTGCAAAATAACCGTCTACGGCTGCTATGGCCTATTCATTCGACGAAAAATGCTTTCCACGAAGGAATTGTTTGAGATTTCTGAAGAGATAGTAGTCACTGGGAGCCAAATCTGGTGAATACTGTGGATGTTCAAGCAATTCGTACTTTAATTCTTTGAATTTAGCCATCGTCAAAACACTTTTGTGAGCATTTGCATTGTCTTGATGAAAAATGATTTTTTTCTTCTTTAAACCAGGTCTTTTCTCACGAATTTTTTCATCCAGCTGATCGAAAACGGCTGCAATAATATTCAGAGTTGATTGTTTTACCTTTCTGAGAAAATCAATCAACCTAATTCCTTTTGCATCCAAAAAACTGATGCCATAACCTTCTTTGCTGACCGTTGTTACTTCACCTGCTTTGGAGCTGAACAACCAGCTTCAGTTCACTGTAAACGTTCTTGTTTCAATTTAGGATCATGGTGGTAGATCCAAGTCTCATCCATAGTTATAAAACGACGCAAGAAGTCGGTTTTATTCGGCTTAAAACGCTCCAAATTACGCTGAGAAATTTGTTTTCTAACCAGTTTTTGTTGAATTGTTAATGTGTGCGGCACTATTTTTTCAAACAGTTTTTTCATACGTAATTCTTCATGTAAAATATGGAGTACTCGTTCGTCTGAGATGCCTATGGCATTATAAATTTCACGCTTAGTCAAACTTGGATCTTCACTAACCATATTATGTACCTGCTCAATGATTTCTGCTGTGGTTGCAGTTTTTGGCCGTCCTTCGCGTGGATCGTCTTTAAGACTGGTACGACCACGTTTAAATTCACCAGCCCAAAATTCAACGGTGCGTTTTGAAGGTAAGGACTTCTTATACACTTCTAACAATTGTTCATAAATTTCGTTTGCTTTTAAACCCTTCAAAATAAAGAATCTAATGACTGAACGATATTTAATTTTTTCCATATTAAAAAAAATCAATGACACGTCAACTTCAAATGGCTTGCAAACAAAGAAAGAATTGACAGAATGACTTGCAACTTTGCATGTGTTCTCAGGACAGTTATACCAACTTGAGAAAAAAAGTTTGGAGCTAGCAGTGCCATCTCTTGGTGAGCGCAGGAACTTTTCAACCAACCTGTATGTTTTACGCGAGTTTTCGAGAAACGTATCTATCGCGAGAAAACAGAAATAGGATATCACATACAACAAAAATTCTCATTATGTTTGAGATCATTAATATGTGTATGTGTGTATACAACTTTTTACACATATCACGTTTAATTGTAAACATTTTGCGCACTTTGAAATATGTTAAACCTTAATTTAATTTAGGGTATTAACTTAAAATGTGTTTTTTTAAGTGTAGTTCTAAGTTGATCTAGAGATTTTCATATATCTGTTGTAATGGCAATCACAGCGGGAATATACAAGCGGGGTGGCTCATTTTTACCAAGCATAAGATATTTTTTACACTTAACCCTTTCACTACCATAGGCATCATGCATCCCAAGCAAATTTTAAAAAATCATATCTCTGCCGATGGGAAGATATTTAGTGTCATTTTATGTTGTTCAAAAAACCCAGTAGGACATAAAATTCCACGAAATATTTTCCTTCTGAAGGATACTAGAATTTTTAAAATTATTTTTCAAAATTTATGATAATTACATCTATATGAAAAAATAACTTGGAATTGCTAAAATAGTACGATAGTGAAAGGGTTAAATGTATTGTAATAGGGTATAAAGAACTTAAAGTTTTCGTATTAAATGAAGCCCTTAAATGTCAATTTATTTGCAACT
>OX456523.1:51874242-52188253 GCA_949748255.1 Eustalomyia histrio | reverse complement strand
AATAATAATAATAATAATAATAATAATAATAATAATAATAATAATAATAATAATAATAATAATAATAATAATAATAATAATAATAATAATAATAATAATAATAATAATAATAATAATAATAATAATAATAATAATAATAATAATAATAATAATAATAATAATAATAATAATAATAATAAAAATAATAATAATAATAATAATAATAATAATAATAATAATAATAATAATAATAATAATAATAATAATAATAATAATAATAATAATAATAATAAAAATAATAAACCACATAACATACCAACATCACAGCCTAAAAGATGAATTGAGTTTATGCGTTTTGGAAAATATTTATCTTCAACAATATTTCGTAGGAATAAATATTTATGAAAGTGCTCTTGGTGATACGAGTAACGTATCATAAATTTCAGTTTCGGATTTGCTGCAATAACATCAAACCAAAATCTTCTCATTTCTGCAAATTCAGAACTTAGTGGAATACTTAAGACTGTTAAATTCGTTTTCATGTCCAAAAAATTTGAAAATTCTGCCACAGTATTACAATCATTGTATGTTGTTAACTTTGGATTTAAATAATGCTCATCGTACATATGACTACCCTTTATAGAGAAATCCTTTAAGGAGGGATGTGTAAACACTTTGATTAAATAAATTGTATTGATTTTATCCATCTCCGTAATTGTCAATGACTCTAAACATTTCAGTCTATATAAATTATCGAACAGCATTTTGTCATCGACAGATGTTTTTAAAACTTTTAAGTTTTCAAAATCGGTTTTTTTAATATCTAATATTTCACATTCGTTGTCTTGACATATAAATGTTTTTAAATTTTTCAAACTATAACGATTGGCTGCGAAGAGTGGGCGCAAATTAATTTTTCGAATATCACACATTTCCAAATATTCCAATGTCGGTGTTATATCAAAATACTCGTAGTAATTCTCAGAGTTTTTGCAACAAACATATTTTATGTGCAATGATTTTAGTCTCATATCACATAAAATATATTTAAAATGCTGCCAAGTTAAACCGATGCACTTTTCTAATATCAGAACTTTTAAATTATGAAGGCGTACAAATTGTTGAATTGTAAAATTTTTTAAATGTAAATATTCTAAGTTTCTGCATGATGTTTCAAGAGTGCCGAAAAACTTGTCACCGATTTTAATGTAGTGATCCGCATCCAATGAAAGTTTTAATAAATTTTTGAACTGATCAAAAGCTATTAACTTAATAAATTGTCTAAATGAACATGGACAAGAAAATTCTCCAACTTTTAACTCTTGGCAGTTGTTTGCTTTTTCAACTGTTAAGTCTTTACAGGAATTTGATGATAACTTTTCCTCTTCAATTCTGCATATCTGGATGCTTGCATTTAATATTAATTTTATCACATTTAAGTTCCTTACTATTTCCATTATATTTAAACAGCTGTAAAGGGAAGTGCTGTAAAAAGAATGACCTTCAGAATATTCCAACGATTTTAAGTTTTGAATTTTGCGTAAAGTAGCATATTTTATAGTTGATCCCAACATTAAAGGTTCTTCTTTTGTATCATAGCAGTTATCAAAACATAAATCTTCTAATTTTGGGCAATATTTAGTCAGTATTTCTAAATCCTCATCTATTAGCATTATGCTTTTAAAAGTTATACATACTAAATTTGAAAATATTTGGCTATTATCAAAAGTGAAGCCAAAATCTAATCTAGCGAAGGGGCTTTTCTTTCTTCTATGATCCTCGTATTTGAGTAATGTTTCTAATTTAAGTTTTTGAATATTTCCAGCCACACATTGTAAAAAATACTTGCAATATTTTTGTTTTACTAATATATTGTCCCTTTGTACAAGTTGTATTGCTTCTGTGTTCACTTCGCTTTTAGTAGTATCTGATAGGATACAATTTTTTCCTTTTTTTATTATATCCAATTTTTTGTACTTATTTCTCCACAGAAAGTCTACGATTACAGTTTTAAATTCTGGACATGCTTTTGATAAATTTAATAGATCTTTGAAATTTAAATATCCAAAAATTATATATAATATATCAATATTTGTTTTAACCATTTCCATTTTGGGTTTTTTTAATTTATCTCTGAAAAAAAAAATCGAAAAATAAATTTCATCAAATATAATACATAAATACACAAATAAAAATAATTACAATTAAAAATGGTTTTTAAAAATTCCTTAAACGATTTGCGTATTTTATATATTCTGTGTCATTCTGGGACTATAACTACCTTCGGTGCTTCCTTAACTTCAGTTAAGTTTTTTTTATGATTTTTTGGTGTTTTTCTAAGGAACTTCCAAGAGAATTCATGTGTTCATATTTCAAATGTAGTAATTTGGAAATAAACCCGATGCATTTCTTTAAAAATCTCTGATCATTACTTCTAAAGCATAAGTTATAGTATATCGTATATTTTCTGTATCTAAAGAATTTATTTAAAATATTGTTTTCTGATCATTTAAAATCAAACATTTTATTGAGAAAATAATTCTGATGAACTTTTATTTTTTTTTATTAAAACATTTTTTTATATTTTTATTTAAAATTTCATGAAGGTTACAATTTATGCAGTTTTGCAATTTTTAATAAAAGTTTTGAAAAATCAAGTCATTTGCATTTTTTCAGCCTTAAATACCCTGCGGGAAAAAAGGGGTCAGTTGGGAATTGAGACTTGTCTCGGGATAGGTGAAAACTGAACCGGTTCTGAAAAAACATATCTAGAGATAGGTGAAAAGAGCACCGGTTTCTAAAGTACCTATCACGGTTTAAAAGTCTCGACATGTCTTTTTAGACCAGTCCTGTGACATATCACAGAGGGCAATTGACCCCCTCCTAGGACAAGCCCATGTTAAAGTGATCGGTCCCGTCACCAGTCCCTATCACAACGAACCGGTCATGTGACGTGTCCTGGAATAGGTCCTTTTCCCGCAGGGTAGTTATGACGAAACCATCTGTACATTTTGGCATTGTGTATTCTATTTTTAACAGTACACCATTTCCAGTTTTAATTTAGAATTTACCAAAATAATATTTTAAAATTGTTTAAAAATTATTCCAAATTGCCCAAAAAGGTTTTCAAATTGTGTACAAATTATTTAAAATTGTTCAAAAGTGTACACAGAAAAAGGTATCACAAAATTTTAAGTAATTAAAAATATTTGTTAAAATTCAAATTCGATTTCTAACAATTTTTTGTTTGAAATATTTGTAAATTGTAACTTTTGATATAAAAATTCTTTGAAAATAAAAATTGAAGTTACAAAAAAATAACAAAAAGTTTTTTGTATTTACAAATTCCATTGTTGGTGCCTTTTTAAAAAATATTTTTTTTTTGTATTTACAAAAATATTCTATGAAAGATGTTGAATATTACAAACAGAATTTTGTAATTTTATTCTGTGTAGGCGCCCATGAGGATGTGCGGTATGTATACTGTGTGCTGACTTCATACACACGGTAAAATCACGTTGTAGCGCATACACGCATAAGAATTGACAGCTGTCAGTGAGTGATCATTTCAAGGTTCTTTTTCATCGAACTCGCGGATCGAGAAACCAATAAACCAATGAATTTGATTCAATGATAATATTCCGAGATCCGCTAGTTATTGATAAAAACAAAGCTAGTTTCACATTACCGTCATCATACATTATACCGTCAGCATACGTTTTGTGTACAGTCGATAAACTAATAGTATGTAGCAGAGAACTGCATTTGCTGATTGCAAAACGTTCATACGCAATCAACACAAGAATAAATTGTGTTTGCGTTCAAACGCTGAATATACTCCAACACACATATTTGTTGATGATTTTAAATCAATCAAACGATGTGCAAATTGTTTTGTACTGGTTTATAATCATCGGCCGTTGTTAAACCATTGTTTTATTCTGTTCATTCGAGCCAAAAAATAATTATTTTGGTGTAGAATAAATCAGAAAAAACAACAAACAATGTGTATGAGTGTAATCATAATTAAAACAAAATAGTTTTTATCTATAAAAAAGGGGTGGTTTTGTAAAAAAACATTTTAGGGTTGGTCTAAAATACGTTTTTTTAGAATTTTTATTAGGAATACCAAAAATATTGTTCTTTGTGAATATTTTTTTTTTTTTTAATTTAGGTCGACATCTCAGGCTCGCCCAATCCGGTTAAAGTTAAATATTGCCTAATTTTCCAATCAAAATAGATGAAAAAAAATTTAGACAATATTTAAATTTTTCCGGATTAGGCAAGCCTGAGATATCGACCTAAATTTTTTTTCCAAAAAAATATTTATATTTCACAAAGAAGAATATTTTAATTACTAATAAAAATTCTAAAAAAGCGGATTTAAGTCCCACCCTGTTAAATGTAACTAATGCTTTAATTTATACACGAAATGCATATATGTATATAAAACAATTTCATATTATTCAACGCCAACGTACGGTTTCAACGGTTGTTTTTCATACCATTCATTGTATTCTTGTTCGTTCGGGTCAGCAATAATTATTATAGAATAAATAAAAAAACAAAACAACGTATGTGTGTATTCATAATTTAAACAAAATAGTTGCTTATATATAAAAAAGGGGATGATTTTGTGGAAACACATTCATATATGTTATATGTATATTAGGGTGGGTCTCAAATCCGTTTTTTTAGAATTTTTATTAGTAATACCAAAATTATTGTTCTTTGTGAAATTTTTTTTTTTTTAATTAAGGTCGATATCTCAGGCTCTGCCAATCCGGTTAAAGTTAAATATTGCCTTATTTTCCAATCAAAATAGATGAAAAAAATTTAGACAATATTTGAATTTTTCCGGATTAGGCAAGTCTGAGATATCGACCTAAATTTTTTTTGAAAAAAAAAATATTTTTATTTCACAAAGAAGAATATTTTTAGTATTGTATTACTAATAAAAATTCTAAAAAAGCGGGTTTAAGTCCCACCCTAATGTGTGTTTCTATTTTGTTGTAATTATGAATAAACTCATATGCGTTGTTTGTTGTTTTTTCTGATTTATTCAACGCTGACTTTTTGTTGAGTGATTACATTTGCAGTAAACATAATCGACATATGGTCCACACTGATCCCAATTACGCGTTCAGTAACATGATGCTGATTTTATTATACAGTGAATTTTGTTGAATTATTAAATGTGAACAAGAATTTTTGTGTATCATTAAATCAAGAAAAAATGTGATTTTGCAGTTCTCTGGTATGTAGTAAGAAAAACTTATTTCTCCAAAATTTATTGATGTTTATTGTCAATTTCGCTAAAATTGAAATAACTTTTAAAATAGCAACACTAGATCTACAATTTTGTTTAATGTTTAATTTTATTTTGACGGTAGTGTTTTTTTGTAGTAAAAATAGAAACTATTGGATTTCTTGATTCGTCCTCAAAACTGGATTAATGGTCAGTTTCCAATGCCAAATAAATTGTATAAGTATTGCTGCAATCAGAAGAAAGAACATTAGAGGATTAAAGAACCTATCAATTTTTTTTAACATTTTATTTGATCATTTCAAAATAACACAATTCAGTTTAAATGTTGTCTTGCCCCAAAATGGCTTTGTGAAACGAGCTGGCAAAATATAATTTCAAATTATACAATTAATACTCGTATAAAAAGAAAAAAAATTAAAGCGAATTACAATTAATTGCAAAAAATAAATATTAATATTAAAGTATCTGAATATTATTGAGATCACTTATTCAAGAAGCATTTCAAGGTTTTCTAACGATATTCCTTAACAAGTTTTTTAAAATTCGAGAGAGTCTATTATAATTTTTCAAATTATCTGGCACATTTTTGAAACACACACTTCCGGCATAATCGATTCTCTGTTTGGTTGTTTCTAATCTGCACCTTGCAGTTCTCAAATTGGTTGCATTTCGCGTGTTAAATTGATGTTGATTGTTATTGAATTCAACAGTTCTGTATTCTATTTTATTCAATGATTTGTATACGTTGTATAGAACTTGCTTCTGATATAAACCATAAACTGGCAAGATAGTTTTACTGTACTCTTTGAACAAAGATGTAGTGCTGTGGCAAAGATTTATATTAAATAGAGATTCCAGAGGGTCAATTCTCGTTCTGTGAAAAGATGAAATGAAAAGTTTTTTCACGTTTTCATAGTACTTTTGATTCGCGTTCTGCGAAAAAATGTAAAGAAATATCAAAACGTTTTCATATGAAAAAAAAGTGGAACGAAACAAGATTTTTTCACGATTGCACAGCACTGGCGATTCTTGTTTTGTGTAACAGTGCAAACAACTGTCAAAATATTTTCATATGAAAAAATTGTTTACACAGACTATTTATAAGTGAAATAAACATGGAGAAGATTGTAAGAGGAAAGCGTGCCAGCGAAAGCAAAAAGGAGTATTTAATTAATTATTAAGAAAAGCATGTGGACATTGCAAACGATAAGTAAGTAGCTTAATAACCATAACTTTTATTAATCCCATATTTACAGATTTGTAACTGCAAATGGTGCCAAATTTAGAGACGAAAAGTGTAACGAATTAGCGGCGAGCCGCTGGGACCCAAAAGGATAGTGAAAAATGGCAACAGTATGGCATATTTATTTATAGTTTATTTATATTCTTTATGAATTTTTTTTCTTTAATTAATATTAGACTTTATACGCGCACCAAATATAGTTCACTTAAAGTAAGCCGATATAAATCCATGAAGTGCTTGTCGGTTGTCATTTCGAATGGATTGTGGTCAGCACGAAGTATGCGTCTCTCTCAAAAAATTCCTATAAATTATTAAATTATTTACTGCAATGAAATGCTTGTAACATCATTGTCTTATCTTTCATCCGGAATTCTTTGAATAATATCCAATAATACAATTAATCCAGATATTTTTATATAATTATTTAAAATAAATTTTACGAACTTAATTCACTTTTGTTTACGTTTTTCTCTGTTTTGACATTTGCTTTAAATTTTGGATAACACAGTTATAAAATTTTCATGGGTACAGTGCGATTGAAACAGTTTTTTCATGATACATACGAGAATCGCAAATTATGTATTTGTGAAAAGTTCGAGTGAAAAGTGCTTATGAAAACGAAAATGAAAAGTTTTTTTTCACTTCACATTATCACAGAACGAGAATTGACCCTCAGGGCTTTATTCTCTGCAACTTGCAATGATTTCAATATCCATAAATTATAGCAAGATATTCAAGTCGACTGTCCTTTATTTCCATTCCATCTGATATTGTTGTGTAACACCTGCGAATGTGGGCGAAATCCTAATAACTTTGTTTTATTTGCGTTTAACACAAGCCTGTTTAACCTGGCAAGGTGTATGTTTTGAGAACTAAGTCATACTTATAGGGATAAAAAAGGGACTGAAACCCTAAAAAATGGGTTCAGGCTCGGGTTAATCGAAATAAAAATTCAGGTTCCAGTTCGGGTTCAACATTTTAAAAAAGTACAAATGTTTTATCAATAGGAAATTTATGTATTTTTCAAAGAAATTTTTATTTATCTTTATATATATAATTCTCCTGTACGTGTGTTAGTGACTGCACTCCTCCTTAACGGCTGGGCCGATTTCGATGAAATTTGTTGTGTCTGTTTTATTTGATCCCTGAATGGTTTAGATTCACAATTGACCTATATGGGTACAATGGGCGTGGCACCTCCCATACGAAGTAAAAATGTATTTTTGTATATCTGGAGTACTGTTACAGTGGGAGTCTTCAAACTTTGTGTGAGCTTTTTTTATAATAATACTCATAATCTCCCAAAAAAATGAGTGCCATCCAAGCAATGGGCGTGGCACCTCCCATACGAAGAAAACATTCATTATTGCATATCTGGGGTACTATTAAAGTGGGAGTCTTCAAACTTTGTGTGAGCTTCTTTGATAATAATATTCATAATCTTCCAAAAAATATGGGGGATCCAAGCAATGGGCGTGGCACCTCCCATACGAAGTACAAATTTATTATTGCATATCTGGGGTACTATTATTGTGAGAATATTCAAACTTTGTGCGAGCTACCTAGATAATAATGTAATCCTATTCCTAGGCAGAACAACGTTTGCCGGGTCAGCTAGTAATTAATATATTTTTCATTTTATAATTAATATATTCTTTAAGTTTTCTTCTTTTAAATTTGTTCTTTGTGGCGACAAAATGAATATCAAGGCTGAGAAGGCTCTCTCATTTGAAGAAAATCGTTCTTTCTTTTTTAAAACTTGTTCGAGCATATCTTTATCATCTTCTGAAGAACAAGATATTGAGCTCTTTCCATTTGCAAATTTTTGAAAATTTCAATTTATTTTGAAATACGTTTTTTTTAGCATTTTCAACATCTTCGGGACTTTAATCTGCAATCTAGATATAATGCTGCAATCAAAAGTGGATTATTAATAAAGTGATTTTCTCTTTTTATAATATTTAAATATAATTTTTGTGAAAATGTTTTTGTTTTATCATCTTTCGGTAGCTCTAATTTAAAACTAAGCAACATTTTATAAAAATCGCCTAAAGTCATCTGTTCTTGTTGTAGTTTCAGCGGTAATTTTTTAAAAAGGTTCAAAAATTTTACGAATTCTTCACAAATATTCCAAATATTATCATTCATAGCACGCAATAATTCCGAACAAAAACTTCTGTATTCCAAATAGGACTTGAACCATGTCATAACTGGAATTCCATCTAGTCAGTACGGCTTTTTTTTAAGTTTAGCTTTTTAGATACGAAGAAATTTTTTGTGTTAGCAATTTTTTGCAAATAACTCTGCGTTGATCAAGTATTTGCTTAAAAGGAATGCAAGAAATGAAATATTTTTTATGATTTTTCTATCAAACATTTTTCATGCTATGAACAGCAAGAATATTTTTAAATATTTTTGAACCCGAACCTGGTTAATTATTTGGGTTTAGCGGGTTCGGTTTCAAAGTTTCTATAAACAGCGAACCTGAACCCGTTTGGGTTCGGGTTCGGTTTCAGTCCCTGACAGAAAATATAAACTCCTACTGAATGTCTGTAAATTTGTATAGTTACTTTTTAAATAAACTACAGTCTGTATGGAAAATATATTGTGAGTGTAGTTTTTGTGGTTCCGAAAGAAAATTTTTATACCCTCCAGTTTGTCATTCCGTTTGTAACATCTCGAAATATAGGTCTAAGACCCCAAAAAATATATATATATTCGGGATCCTTATGCAATTTTAAATCGATTTAGCGCTGTCCGTCTGTCTGTCTATCTGTCTGTTAAAATGGCGATCACGACGCGAAGAGGCAAGCGAGGGTACCTACTTTTACCTGGATTGTTGGACATCCTCCCGAGCAGTTTGATATTGAAAATGAGCCAAATCGGTTGAGCGGTTAAAAAGTTATGAGTGAAAATGTGAAGATACCTCTAAATTGTCCATACAAATTGGTGTATTTTAGTAAAATTTCATAGAAGCGACAGGTACAAAATATATTTTCTCATATTTTTTCATCAGTCGCTTACAAATTAATAATATTTTGTATTAACCTCAAATATTTTTTACCTCAAAAAATTTTTATCAGCACTAAAATTTTTTTTTCACCACAAAAAATTTTTTTCACCTCCATAATTTTAGTTCAAATGTTTTGTACATTATTTGTATCAAAAACAGTAGACAACATTTTTTAAGACATTGGTGGAGGGTATTCAAAGATACGGCACAGCCGAATTTAAGCCTTTTTTACTTGTTTTAATTATAGACCCAGCAAAAAAAATGGTAGTCATTCTCTGACTATAACTTCTTTCATTGTTCCTAAACTTCAGTTGACATTCTTTTATGATTTTTTGGTGTTATTCTAAGGCACTTACAAAAGCATTTATGTGTTCATATTTTAAATGCAGTGATCTGGATATAAACCCCATGCGTACCTTAAAAAATCACTCTTCATTTATTCTAAAGCATAAGTTATGGTATATCGTATATTTTTTGAATCTAAAGCATAAATGCAAATTGAAAAAATAGTTCTGATGAAATTTTTTTTTAATTTTTTTATTAAATCATTTATTATATTTTAGTTTAAAATTTCATGAGGGTTAGAATTTATGCAGTTTTGCAAAGTTTTGAAATATCAAGAAAAACAGATTTTTTTTAACCTTTAATTGAAACTAGCTGGGCTGTCATTTGCATTTTTTCAGCCTCAAATATTTATGAGGATGCAATCGGTGCATTTTTGCATTATGTTTATTATTTGACACTACACCATTTCCAGTTTTAATTTAGAATTTAACAAAATAATTTTAAAATTGTGCAAAAATTATTTCAAATTGCTCAAAAATGATTTAAAATTGTGCAAAAATTATTTAAAAATGTTCGAAAATATTTTAAAATTGTCTAAAAATGTTTCTAAATTGTACAACCTGTTTTTAAATTATCCAAAAATATTTTAAAATTTGTCTAAAAATTCATTAAAATTTTTGAAAAATGTTTCAAAAATGCTTTTTCACTAATGCAGAATTATTTATTTGTTTTAATAAAGAGTATTTGTATATCAATTATTGCTTCTTTGGCAGCTTCATTTTTGCTGCGGACATTATTTAAAATAATATATTTATGTATTAAATATTCTACAAATTTCAACATTTATGTAAAAATAAAAAGAAAACATTTTAAATTTTGATTCGTGTGTTTTTTATAGTTTAAGAAATATTTTTTAGGAAAACCAAGAAGTGGATAACAAAACAGTAAATAAATTAATATTTTTTATGTAGATTCGAAACTAAGAAGAGCGCTCTTTAACCGCGAATTTCTTAAAATAGTGATTTATTATTTCTTATATTTGAAAAATCAAGGTCAGACCAAAAAGAGTAGACAAGCAAGAGAAACCAATTTGCTTTTAAGAAGAAACGTGGTACTACTAGTTACTTAATCCCTGTGTATTTTTTATGTAAACTGACTACTGGGTTACCACTTTAAGCGTCTTTGAAAAAAGCGAATTTCAAACAGATTTCCCATACAAAATTAAAAACAATTTAAAGTCAGATTTCGCTGAAATCAAAACGAAATACAATATATTTTTTGAGATATCAACACTGTAAAATATTATTGTCAAATACAACAGTATTTGCCGAGAAATCGCAATTGTGGTAGACAACGCTTGAATTTTGACAATTGTTTAATAAAAACTCAAAAACACGTGGTCACGTACATAATACATGAATATGTGTACACAATACATTTACATAGATGTTGTACATAATACATGTATATGATAATACATACATATGTATGTATGTATTTTTGGTATAACACATTAAATCTATACTTGATCCTCTTGCTTTGCAACACATTTATTTGTGACTGCGTTTTTTTTTTTTTGTTTTTTTAATACTGAATGCAAAATTTGCTAATTAAATCCTGTTTTTATTCAAAGTTTTCATATTATTGTTTCGTATATTCCGATTTTTTGGAGACGTGATCAGTTGTTTTTTTGTATTGTGAAATCAAAATTTACAAAAATGTAATGCAAACGATATAGATTTCAAATAGAAGTCTAATAAAAAATGTTGCAATGCAAATTCTGCTTCGACTACAGTTGGCTTAAGTGACTTAAATAAGACATCAGTACGAAAGGAAAACTCAAAATTTTTTAATATAAATTACAATAATTATTCGTATTTTTAAAATTTCGTTTCATACCAATTATAGTTGAGCCTTTTGAGTGGTCTTACCTTATGGCTTTTTCTATTCACAAATTAACTAATATTACTTTTTTTTTAATAATTGAATTGCTTTTATTTGAATTCAATATATAAATCACAAATTTAAAAATTAATTAATTATTTACGTCCTTTTCGTTAGACGTTATTAAAAATACTAAATTTTAAATGAAATGTTTTCTTCAAAGATTAGTTTAAGACCAATTTAGTTTCGAAGTATCGCTTAAAAAGAAACAAAGCAGCAATCTTGTAATGAATTAAAAGAGCGTAGTAAACAAAAGAAGTGCTTTTTATCTCTTTCTTGCACATAGATATAATAATACCATATTACAAAATATGTTCTCTCTATTACTACAATAAATTTTTAAAATAACCTTAGCTGGTGTTGTTATGCTGCCATGGATTTAAATATCAAGTAATAAAATGGAAAATTCTTATTTTCAAAAATGTTTTGTTACAATTTCACAGAAAAATATAAAAATGTATATTTTCTATATTATTTAAATACTTTGAAACGTGTACAGCATACTTGGGATTTTTTAAATGGTATTGAAATTTTAATGGTACACAATCTTAAATACATACCAGCAAAAATAAATGGAAGTGTTGCTTACACTTACCAAAAAAAGTCTGTAATGGCAACTGAAAATTTTGCTGTTATTACGGGAAATTCTGCTTATTTGAACCCAGCGGTATTTTTTGCTAATCTTAGCAACACGCGTCTGCTGGCGTGCAGTACAGTGAAATTAGTAGAAAGATTAGTAGTCGCTACAAAATTTTAGTAGACTTTTTGTAAAGTGGAATTTAAAATCCGTTTGCTAAAATCAGCAAAAAAATTACTAAATACTATTAATATTAGTACAAAGTTTTAGATTTATTTTTTTTATCGAGCATCAAAAATTTTAATTATATTTTTTAAAAGATGTTTTATACAAAATGAAAAAAATCAAAGGCTTAAAAATCTTAAAAATTCTTAAAACATAAACGAATTTTTCATTTTGTTTTAATTTGGTAATTTCTGTTTTGAAAAATATTTTAGTCAATTTTTTTCTACTTTTAAGGTGAAATTTAAATTGTTGTTAGGGCTGATTTTTAGAAATAAAAAAACTTTAGTGCTATTTTAAGTGGATGTCCTATTTTTAGACATGAGTCGGTATCTTCACTTCCGATCCCTTTTTTAATCCTATGAAACATTTGAGGGCAATTTAAGTTTGTATGTATAAGTTTAAATTATTAGAAATAACATTTCCATAATATCCACTTTTTTAAAATTAGTAATTTTTTTTTTGCTAATTTTAGCAAATCGGTTTTCAAAAATTTGTAAAATGATTTCTGAAATTAGCAACGAAAATTTGTAGATATTCTGTAAAAACTCTGTAATTTGTAAAATGTAAATAGCAAAAAGATTTGCTAAATAATAATTTTTTTACTAAAAATCAGTACAAAAATAGTAAAATGGGATTGAAAACCGTTTACAAATTTTTCTACTAATTTTTTTTTTTCTGAGTGTATGTAAAAACCATTGATCGCGATCCAAATTTTCATAACACCGGAATCAAAATCACTGCTTCTTTTGTTCTTCTTTTGCTGTGATATTAAATCAATATTTGATCCTTTTTTCTTGCAACAAATTTATTTGCAACTGCGTTTTTGCTTTGTTTTAATACTGAATGCAAAATAGGATAACAAAATCCTGTATTTATTTAGAGTTTTCATATTATTGTTTCATATATTCAAATATTTTTGTAGACTTAATCAGATATTTTTTTTTGTTGTATTGTTAAAGTTCACAAAAAAGTAATGAAAACGGTATAAATTTCAAAATAGAAGTCTAATAAATAAAATCTTGTAATGTAAATTTGCTACAAGGGCCCAACTACACTCTAAAAAATGTAGGTAAATTTACTACAATGAAAAAATTCGGTAAATATACACAGAAAATGCGTATAAGTATTTTGTACACACTCTCCTATACAATAATATACACAAAATGTTTTTTTTTTTTTTACAATACGTTTAAAATTAAACACTTTGTGCCTAAAATTTGTATTCTTTTGTTAAATTAAAATTTTACGCACAAATTTTGTAAATATACTAACTTAGAATGGTAATAAATATTAGTTTTTATTTTCTTTATATAACACTGTCCAGAATAAAAAAAAATGCCTAAATAAACAAGAGTTGCCTTCAAAAAATTCAATAACAAATTCTTAAATATATTGTATTAATAGTTTTTTGCGAAAATCACAAACAAAGTTTGATAGAACTGCCACTGTTCTCTGACGTGTTCACTACCTACAATGCGTTTAAAATTAAACACTTTGTGCCTAAAATTTGTATTCTTTTGTTAAATTAAAATTTTACGCACAAATTTTGTAAATATACTAACTTAGAATGGTAATAAATATTAATAATTTTTCAAAACTATAAAAAAAGTGAATAAATATAATATTTGTGAAAATTGGAAAATAGTCAAATACCAAAACACTTACACGTCCATACAAAAAAAGTGAAATAAAAATTTAAAATACATGAAACCAAATAATGTCAACATATTTTTAAGGCAACAACATCTCATTCAAATCTGTATATCTGGAAACGTTGCTCTTTAAAACGGAGAAGAGGATACAATATTGCTGCACACTTCAATTTAAATTGGGCATGACCATCACTGCACATGCCCATTCGAAATATATTATGTATTATAATTCATATTATTATATATAATAATTCATATTATTAAATATAAATATTATGTGAAAAAAAAAAATAAATTTCTTTCTATAAAAAAGTTTTTAAGCAGTTTTAATTTAACCATTGCGTTGGTAAACAAATGCATTTTTTATATTTTTATGCATATTAAAATGCATTTTTAGGCATTTTATGCGTATATTTACCCTTCAAAAAGGTTTTTTTTTATACACAATTTTAGTAAATTCGCGAATTATTTTTAAAATTTCATTTAATTTTTACGCACTTTCAATGTAAAAGTACCAATTTACGCATAATGTGTGTACTTTTTTTCGTTTATGCACACAGAGTAAATTTACCCCATATATAGTAGGAGTACAGTTTCCTACTATAAGGTGGGTAAATTTCAACAGAAATTAATTAGATTGGCCTTACCTGATGGGTTTTTCTATTTACAAAATAGCTTATATTTAATTTTTAAATAATTTAATTGCTTCTATTTGAATTCAATATATAAATCACAAATTAAAAAATTATTATCCTCATCGTTTGACAGTATAAAAAGTAATAAATTTTAAATGAAATTTTTCCATCAAAGATTTGTTTAACACAAATTTATTTTCGAAGTATCATTTAACAAGAAACGGAGCAGCAATCTTGTAATGAATAAAACGAGCGTAGAAGACAAAAAAAATGTTTTTTTTTTACTTTTTCTTGCACATACACCTGGTACACACATTACAAAATATGTTCTCTTTATTACTGCACAAAATTTTTAAAATGACCTTGGCTGGTGTTTTTGTGCCATGGATTTAAATATCAAGTAATAAAATGGAAAATTCCTATTTTCAAAAATGTTTTCTTACAATTTCACAGAAAAATATAAAAATCAGTGTTGTCAGTTTAGCGGCTTTATCCCTAAATTGGGGATTTTATTTCGTGAATGAGGATAAAAATTTTCATTTGGAGATCCGGAGATTTGTTGGGGATGACAACAAAATTTAAGGGGATTTTTAGGGATAAAATATTAACAGTATTTTCTTCTTTCTTTATTATACCCTCCACCATATATGGTGAGGGTATATATCAGTTTGTCATTCCGTTTGTAACATGTCGAAATATAGGTTTAAGACCCCATAAAGTATATATATTCGTGATCCTTATGCAATTTCAAGTCAATTTAGTGATGTCCGTCTGTCTGTTGAAATGGCGATCACGACGCGAAGACGCAAGCGGGGGTGCCTATTTTTACCCAGATTATTGAACATCCTCCCGAGCAGTTTGGTATTGAAAATGATCAAAATCAATTCAGCGGTTCAAAAGTTATGAGTGAAAATGTGAAGGTATCTCTAAATTTTCCATCCAAATTGGTAAAATTTTTCTGTATCTATTTTTTTTTTTTCTTGTAAGCTTTGTTGGTTTTTCGTTTCATTCCATAAAATTTATTTTTTGTTTTTGTCACCTTAGAAATTTATATATAAAGAAAGAGCGAAATACATAATTACTTTAGTGCCGCTACTTTTGAATAGGTGGCGCAGAATCACATTAAAACCAAAGACATTAATTTATTAAAGAAAGAAAGAACATTAGTTGAAACTATTTCCCAATAGATGGCGCATCTGAAAATAAATTCTCCCTATTAGGTATATTTTGCTACAATATGCAACAGGGTATTATTGATTTTCTACTTCGTTCGAAACATAAAAGAATATTTGACAAAAACTATAATTTAATTTTCTTAATTAATAGTCATTTAGATGTTTAAGAACATAGTATTGCAATTTATCGCATGTGTATTTATTTTTTATGAAAGAAAGAATTAACATGAATATGCAGTTTGCAATGCCTCAATACTTGAAAATTATACGAATTTACCGAAAAAATACAATTTTGATCTATGAAAATTTGTTTTTAACATAAAAATGTGAAACAAATGCTTTTATCACGTCGAACATTTCAAAAATTGACTTTATTATTATTAAATAAGTATGCTAGTGACAGCTTTATGTACTAGAATTTGAAATATGTATTAAATGTCATATTTGTGGTTCCTTAGATAATTAAGAGACAAGTCCAAGGCCATGCCGTCCTAAGCATGGCGCAGGGTATTGTTTTTTATTTACTTGAGCGCCATCTACTTCTAAGTATAGACACTAAAGCAATTATGCATTTTGCTCTATCTTTATATATACATTTCTTGGATTATGCTTTCATTTAATTTATTTACTAAAAATATTAAATTAACTACATACTTTAAATTCTAATGCATTTAGATGTTACTAGTAGACTTATTACATAATTTTAAAGTCAATTTTTCAAATGTTTGACGTAATAAAAACATTTGTTTCACATTTTTATGTCAAAAAAGAAATTTTAAAAAGGGGAAAAAGTTTCAACTATTTATCAATACGTGGCGCATCAGAAAGTGCATTCTCTCCATTAGGTATATTCAGCTGCAGAGCTAGTCCGCATTAGCCGGAACAAAATTGAGTATTTGAAAAAAACTTTGCATTAAAATGTGTTTTTTGTGCAGTCAATGGTTAAAAAAACTAGTGAAAATGTAAAGGTGCCTCTAAATTGCCCATACAAATTTAGTACAATTTCATAGTAGCGACTGATACATAACATATTTTCTCATATTTTTTTCACCAGTCGCTTAGTAGTAAATATTTTGTATTCACCTCAAACATTTTTTTAACAACTAAAATTTTGTTCACCACAAAAAATTTTTCCACCTCAAAAAATTTTTTTCAACTCTAAACTTTTTTTCCACCAAAAAAGTTCTTTTCATATATAAAAAAGTTTTTCACCTACATAATTTTACTGCAAAAGTTTTTTTTATATTATTTGTATCAAAAACAGTAGAGAAAATCTTTTTAGGATATTGGTGGAGGGTATTCAAAGATTCGCCACAGCCGAATTTGGCCTTTTTTTCTTGTTTTTTTTAACCCTGTTAATATTTTATAATTTACGGTAACACACTCACCAAAAAAAGTCTGTAATGGCAACTTTTGGTGTTATTAAAGAAAATTTTACTAATTTGAGCCCAGCGGAATTTTTTGCTAATCTTAGCAACACATGTTTGCTGACGTGTAATGCAATGAAATTAGTAGAAAAGTTAGTAGCCGCTACTAAACTTTAGTAAACTTTTTGTAAAGTGGAATTTAAAATCTGTTTGCTAAAATCAGCAAAAAAAAATTGCTAAATATTATTAATATTAGTACAAAACTTCAAATTTATTGTTTTATCAAGCATCAAAATTTTTTTTATTTTTTTCTTTAAATATTTTAGACAAAATTAAGAAAATCAAAGACTTAAAAATTTTAAAAACATAAACGAATTTATCATTTTATTGTTTTGAAAAACATTTTTAGTAAATTTTTTTACTTTTAATGTCAAATTTTTATTGTTTTTAGGGCTGATTTTTAGAACTAAAAAAATTTTCGGTGCTATTTTAAGTGGATGTCCTATTTTAAGACATGAGTCCGATCTCTTTTTTAATCTATGTAACATTTAAAGGCAATTTAAGTTGTAAGTTTTAATAAGAAATAAAATTTCCTTCAATATCCACTTTTTTAAAATTAGTAAATTTGTTTTGCTAATTTAGCAAATCCAAAGCATCCTGAGATTTTTTTAAAGAATCATGCCTAATAACCTTGGGTTTTTTTTAGTAGAATCTGACTACTCTGACATAGTGTAGATACTCGATAAAGTTGGGTTTTATTTTCTTTATATAACACTGCCCAGAATAAAAAAAAATGCCTAAATAAACAAGAGTCGCCTTCATAAAAATTCAATAACAAATTCTTAAATACATTGTATTAATAGTTTTTGCGAAAATCACAAACAAAGTTTGATAGAACTGCCACTATTCTCTGACGTTTTCACTACCTGGTTTAAGCTTTAGTGTTAAAGAGAAAATATAAAAAATTTGTTGATATATCAAATGAGAAAAAAAATTCCATTTTAGTTTTTACAATTTTCTTTAATAGATTTTGACATGCAATTTTTTTTAAGTAAATACATTTTTTTAATTTAAAGCAATTTTATATTATTATTTTATAACATAAGTAATGTCAAAGTGCTTGTTAGGAACATACCTAGTCACTTGTGTTATTGCTAAGGAGAAAAATATATAATTAAAAAACATATACAAAAATATTAACAAAATTTATATTGAAAATATTTATTTTAATAGGTTTTTTTCTTAAAGCTCTGCTTAGAGGCTCTAGATTTTCTAAAACTTCTGAATAGGTCTTTGGTCAGCTTTAAATACACGTATAAGGAGGTTAAAAGCTCTAATTAAATTTTTATGCAAATGAAAATATAATTTTATATTATTAAAAATTTATTTTTTTAACTAATTGAAATAAAAATTGTCAATCATATTTCCTAATGCCTATATAACATTCACTTTAATTGAGTCGAGAAGTGGGTCCATTATGTAGGTCTTTCGAGAAATATAATCCTGCCCAAAGTTCAGAGGAATTGCTTCAGAACTATTTCCAGGAAAGGCAGTACGCTTACGTACACCTAAAATAAATGTTTCGTTTCCATTGCGCACTTTTGTGTGCCTTTTTTTAAGGGATGCATTTGTGTACTTTAAGCGGTGTTGTTAGTAATTCTTTAAATTCCACTTTACTAAAATTTAGTAGCGGCTACTAATTTCATTGTACTACGTCAGCAGACATGTGTTGGTAAGATTAGTAAAAAAATACCGCTGGGCACAAATTTCCCTTAATAACAGCAAAGTTTTCAGTTACGGTTATAGACTTTTTTTAGTGAGTGTAAAGTGAATTTTATTTTTTGTATACCCTTCACCATATATGGTGAGGGTATATATATCAGTTTGTCATTATGTTTGTAACGTGTCGAAATATAGGTCTAAGACCCCATAAAGTATGTATATTCGTGGTTCTTATGCAATTTTAAGTCGATTTAGCAACGTCCGTCTGTCTATCTGTTGAAATGACGATCACGACAAGAAAACACAAACGGTGGTGCTGTTAGGTGTTTTCCTAGATTAATATACATCCTTCCGAGCAGTTTGGTATTGAAAATGACCAAATCGGTCCAGCGGTTAAAAAGCTATGAGCGAAAATGTGAAGGTACCTCTAAATTTTCCATACAAATTTGTGTATTTTAGTACATTAATTTTAGTACAATTAACCAGTCGCTTAGACAAAAAATATACAATTCACAATAGAGTTTTAAAACACTCTAGCAGAAATTCAACATGCTACAGAGTTCAGCAGCAACATGTTTATATGTTGCTAATGTGTTGAAAAAACATTAAATTTGGTGTATGCAGTGTTGCCACATAAACAGTTTAATTTTTTATCCCAGTTTTTGGGATTCTAACCTGTTTTCCAGTTTTTCCATGAACTGTTAACTGTTTTCCAGTTTTTTCACGAAAACAACTTTTTTCAAATTCATGCATTTTTTAAAGTTTTTTTAATTATATGTTGTAACAATTAATAGATATTTGTTCTCTTTATTATATAGTTTTACCATAGAATTGGGAAATAATGAATATGAATAGACAGAGTTGGTCAATGTGTGTACACACTTTAATACTTTTCATGTCACAATGTTATGTTTGAATTCGAAACTATTTTTTAACACAATTGCAAAGTTTGGTAGTATTTTTAGTAAAAATAAATAGTATATTGAACAAACATTATATTTTTATATGAAAAATCTGAAAAAATACATGAATAAAATAAAAAAAAAAACATTTTTTTTATGAAATAATCTGAAAAATCTCTAGCATCCAAAAAACGGCAAAAAAATAGTTAAAATTGGTTATATGGCAGCACCGCTAAAAACCACTAAAAGTTGCCGACCAAAACTCATCTTTTTGCCGCCAAACTATGTGTTCTAAGAGAGTAATAAAAAATTCGTGAGAACGAACTTCTCTCTATCTTTTATATACTTTTTGGCTTAGAAGTGAACAAAAAATTTATTCACCACAAAATTTGTTTACACCAAAAAAAGTTTTTCACCTCAAAAAATTATTTTCGCCTCCCTGATTTTACTTCAAAATTTGTTTACATTATTTGTATCAAAAACATTAGAGAACATTTTTTTTTTTAGGATGTTAGTAGAGGGTATTCAAAGATTCGGCACAGCCGAATTTAACCCCTTTTACTTGTTTTTTTTTAATGTTTATTTATTTTCAGGTTTGATTAGGATTAAAATATAATAAACGCAGGATAACAATATTAATTTCAAAATATGTATATACATAGTCCCTTAATCGAGCTCTTGAGGTTTTTCGTTTGTTACTCTTTCTAGGTATTATAGAGAGCTCTCACCCTCCGTATGTTTATAAAAATAAAGCAAACTAACAATTTTTAGCTAGGTTGATCAAAAAGTATATAATTTTCTATAGAGTATGTTTCTCTCTCACGAATTTTTTAGTATTCTCTTAGAACACGAACATAGTTTGGCGGCAACAAAGGTGAGTTTTGGTCGGCAACTTTTAGTGGTGCTTAGCGGTGCTGCCATATAACCAATTTTAACTATGTTTTTGCCGTTTTTTGGGATGCTAGAGATTTTTCAGATTATTTCATAAAAAAATGTTTTTTTTTATTTTATTCTTGTATTTTTTCAGATTTTTCATATAAAAATATAATATTTGTTAAATATACTATTTATTTTTACTAAAATTAGACATGTCTAATAAAGAAAAAAAATACAAAAAAAATTGCAATTGTGTTAAAAAATAGTTACGAATTCAAACATAACCTTGTGACATGAAAAGTATTAAAGTGTGTACACACACATTGACCAACTATGTCTACTCATATCCATTATTTCCCATTTCTTTGGTAAAAATATATAATAAAGAGAATAAATATGCTATTAATTGTTGCAACATATAACTAAAAACCTATAAAAAATGCGATCATTTGAAAAAAAATTGTTTTCATGAAAAAACTGGTAAACAGTTAAGAATCCCAAAAACTGGGATAAAAAATTACACTGTTTATGTGGCAGCACTGCATACACCAAATTTAATGTATTTTAACACTTTAGCAACTTTGAAAATGTTGCCCTCTCATATAAAAATGTTGCCGCTGAACTCTGTACCATGTTGAATTTCTGGTAGAGCGGGAAAAATACTCTATAGAAAATTATATACTTTTTGGGTTGATATATGTATTTATTTCGATCCGGCAAAATATCTCCTCTTAATTCTAAATTATTTTGTAAGGAATAAATTCCTTAGACAAATAAATAAACATAAAACAAAAATCTTTACTACACTCAAAATAAAAAATTAAATAGAATTTAGAAAAATTAACTTATTTAGAGGAAAATTTGAAACGAAAACGGCGCCAAAGAAACTTTTTACCAATATTTAATAAAATTTTCCTTGAAATTAAGAAACAAATTTTATTTAAAATTTGGTCAAAATTTCTAAATAATAGAAAAATTTTACTACTGAGAACTAAATTTTTAATCGAAAACAGTAAAATTTCCTCCTAATTAGTTCATACATCATCTAAAATTGTACTGTTAGTTAGGAAATGTTTCCTTGGTTTTAAGAAAAATTTTATTTTATTTAAGTTCATTAGATACTTTTTTTTTACTACACTCACCAAAAAAGTCTGTAATGGCAACTGAAAATTTTGCTGTTATTACGGGAAATTCTGCTAATTTGAGCCCAGCGGTATTTTTTGCTAATCTTAGCAACACATGTCTGCTGACGTGTAGTACAATGAAATTAGTAGAAAAATTAGTAGCCGCTACTAAATTTTAGTAGACTTTTTGTAAAGTGGAATTTAAAATCCGTTTGCTAAAATCAGCAAAAAAATTACTATATACTATTAATATTAGTACAAAGTTTTAGATTTATTTATTTTATCGAGCATCAAAAATTTTAATTATATTTTTTAAAAGATGTTTTATACAAAATGAAAAAAAAAATCAAAGGCTTAAAAATTCTTAAAACATAAACGAATTTATCATTTTGGTAATTTCTGTTTTGAAAAATATTTTAGTCAATTCTTTTTTTACTTTTAAGGTGAAATTTTAATTGTTGTTAGGGCTGATTTTTAGAAATAAAAAAACTTTTTAGTACTATTTTAAGTGGATGTCCTATTTTTAGACATGAGTCGGTATCTTCACTTCCGATCCCTTTTTTAATCCTATGTAACATTTTAGGGCAATTTAAGTTTGTATGTATAAGTTTAAATTATTAGAAATAACATTTCCATCAATATCGACTTTTTTAAAATTAATAATTTTTTTTGCTAATTTTAGCAAATCGGTTTTCAAAAATTTGCAAAATTATTTCTGAAATTAGCAACGAAAATTTGTAGATATTCTGTAAAAACTCTATAATTTGTAAAATTTAAATAGCAAAAAGATTTGCTAAATAATTATTTTTTTACTAAAAATCAGTACAAAAATAGTAAATTGGGGTTGAAAACCGTTTACAAATTTTTCTACTAACTTTTTTTCTGAGTATAAGAAAATATTTTCTAACATCAAGTTAAATAGCACATCTTTTAAGTGAAAATTATCCTTATACTGCTTCTATGGTAAAGGTAATATATTTTGCTATATATTTTAAAGTACTTTACACTCATTGAGTAAGTATTTTCCCACTTTCGGAGGACTTACGCTTTGTGAGAACACTACTCTTAACAAGCTTTTTGCTATACATAGTTTTGTTAAAATTAAATTGAATTATACCAAATTCATGTATATAAAATACAAATTAAATTTCATTAGCAAAAAGGTAAACAAATTAAAAAAATGTACTGCAGGATATCCTAAAACGTAATAAATTGTGACAAAGTCAGATCCATTTCGTTGTTAATTAATAGTTCTCCCTGAGAGAACTACAAAAAGGGACGTCTAAAGTGTCACACTGCATCTATGGCTATTGAAAACTGGGGTCCTTTGTCTTCTTAAATTAACTAATTTAAGGAAATTGTTGCAAAAATACAAAATATCACAGCTACATTTCTTGTTATTATTGGAAAATGTCATAAGTTTATTTTGTGGGATTTTTAGCTTAAACTTTATTTGACATATATAAATTTTAACTTTATTATTATTAAGTGAAAAAAATAGTTCGATAAATAGAAAGTTTAATAAGCGCTACGTCAATTATAGGAAAGCCATTATGCCGTAAGGTATAAAATGTGCCTGTGATATTTTGTATTGTAGTCAACAAACAAATTTATTACATAAAAGCTCAAATTCGAAATTTTTTAACCTTTGCTAAAAAAATTTCAAAAAAATATTTTAACCTACTTTAAGTTCAATGTTAAAGACTGTTAAGATTAGAGATATGCATGTGAGCCATTTTTGAATCAAGCACCAAAAATTACAATCATGCTCGATAATTTTTTTAAATGGTTACTTTAATTTGCTTTCTTTAATAATATTTTTTCTTGGAAATTAGAAAAACTAACTAGTTTGTTTTGAATTTATTGTTTTTTTTTTCAATAGAATATTTAAAATAATTTAAACGTTCTCTAACAAAAAAATCCTATACCAAATTTTATTATTTTTTAAAAACTAGAAAATTTTTACTTGAAAAAAAGAATACTTTATTAAAATTTTTAAAATTTATCTGAACTAAGTTGCATGCAAATTTTCCTAAGAAATAGTTAATCAAGTAAATTTTTTTTATTACGTAGGGAAAAATTTATTACTTTTTGTTTTAAATTGTCTAAACTAATTTTTAGAAAACAATTCTTCAAAATTAGTAAGTGGTAGACTTAAAAACTGAATTTGGAAATGGCTTTCTAAAATTAAGTTAATTTTACTACTCGCGAAGAAAGAATGAACACACATTAAGTTCAAGTACTTTCTCGATTTAAGTTAGACACATTTTTTGAACTAAATGGGAGTAAATTATGTCCTAAATTTTTTTTTGAACTAAACTTAATTTTATTACATTTGAGTATGCAATTTTCTTTAAACTAAGATGTTTTTTCTTAAAATTAATAAATTTTTATTTAATTGACTTGTTTTTTTCTTAAAATCAAGAAATATTACTTAGGAAAAATAGGAACTACTTCTGAGTATATAAACTATTTCGTTTTTCCTCAAACTTAGAAATTTGTATTCTTTTTAAGAAAATTTTTCTAAGTTTTAATAAAATTTTACTTAAATTGAAGACAATTTATAAACTATTTCGAAGAAAATTTTTGATTACATTTAAGTTCATGTCTTTTTTTTTGTTGAGTGCGTGTGGCTTCATTTTTACCTTATAGAATAAACAGAAATAAATAACAAATAAAATTTTTTCGTATTAAAAGATGTCCTTGTTTAGATTAAATGTTTTAAATTTAATATCACATGTCGATTTATTTCAAACTTAACGATTACATTCAATTAAATTAAAGAAAATTAATAAATTTTAAAACAAAATGTATTCTTCATCTTTTTTCCTAAACGACTCTGCTAAAAATTTAATCCTATTAATGGTAGTTTCAAAATGTTCCTGCAATTCCGTTAATCCTGTGAAAAGAAAAAAAAGAAATCGTAAATTAAAATTATAGTAATAATAATAAACCATGTTACATACCAACAATATAGCCGCAAACGTTTATTGAATTTATGTGTTTTGGAAAATATTTATCCTTAAAAATATTTCGTAGAACTAATAAATCATCATAATTCCCAGGACTAGTTCGGTAACGTAACATTAATTTCAATTTCGAATTTGCTGCAAGACAATCAAACCAAAATCTTTTCATTTCTGCAAATTCAGCATTTAGTGGAATACTTAGGAATTTTAAATTAATTTTCATGTCCAAAAAATTTGAAAATTCTTCTACAGTATTATCATCATAATATGTTGTTAAATTTGGATTTAAATAATCCATATAGTGTTTCCCAACCATTAAATAGCAACTTTCTAAGGAGGGATGTGTAAACACTTTGATTAAATAAATTGTATTGAGTTTTTCAACATCTGTTAATGTCAATGACTCTAAAGATTTCAGTCTATATAAATTATCGAACAGCACTTTGTCTTTGCCAGATGTTCTTAAGACTTTCAAGTTTTCAAAATGGTTTCTTGTAATATCTAATATTTTATATTGGTTGTCTTGGCATATCAACGTTTTTAAATTTTTCAAATTATGACGATTGGCTGCGAAGAGTGGAAGGAAATTAATATCTTTAGTATTACACATTTCAAAAAATTCCAATGTCGGTGTTATATCAAAGTACTCGTAGTTATAGGTATCCTCAGAGTCTATGCAAGAAATACGTTTTAGATATAATGATTTCAGTCCCGTATCACATAAAATTTGTTTAAAATGCTGCCAAGTTAAACCTTTGCAACTTTGCAACACCAGAACTTTTAAATTACGAAGGCGTACAAATTGTTGAATTGTAAAATGCTTTAAGAATAAATATTGCAAGTTTTTGCATGAGGTTTCAATAGTGTTGAAAAACTTTTCATCAATTATAATGTAGTATTTCGTATCCAATGAAAGTTTTAATAAATTTTTGAAATGATTAGAAGCTATTAACTTAATAAATTGTATAAATGAACGTTCACAAGAAAATGCTCCAACTTTTAACTCGTTGCAGGCGCTTGCTTCTTCTTTAACTGTTAAGTCTTTACTTAAATTTGATGATAACTTTTCCTCTTCACTTTCGCACGTTGTTGTGATGGTTGCAATTAATAATAATTTAATCAAATTTAAATTGGTTACTATTTGCAGTATATCTGAACAGCTGTGTAAGGAATTAACTTTACGATATTTCAACGATTTTAAATTATTAATATTTCGTAAAGTAGCCATTTGCATAGTCGATCCAAACTTTAAAGGCAATTTGTTTTTATCACAGCAGTCATCCAAACATAAACTTTCTAATTTTGGGCAATTTTTAGACAGTATTTCTATGTCCTCATCCATTAGCATTATGTGTTTAAATGTTATAGATACTAGATTTGAAAAATTTTGGATATTATCGAAAGTGAAGCCAAAATCCTTTGTACAATAGTATTTATTGTCAATACCATTTTCGTGCAATGTTTCCAATTTAAGTTTTTGAATTTTACCATCTACACATGGTAAAAAATATTCAAAATTTATTAAGTTTAACAATAAATTGTCCTTTTTTACAAATCTTGTTCCTCCTAACTTCATTTCCTTTTTAGTAGTATCTGATAGTATATAATTTTCTGTTGTTTTTATTATTTTCAAGTCTTTGTACTTATATTTCCACAGATAGTTTACGATTACAGTTTTAAATGCTGCACATGCTTTTGATAAATTCAGTAGATCTTCGATATTTAAATATCCGAAAATAATATTTAATAAATCAATATTAGTTTTAACCACTTCCATTCTCGGATTTTTAAATTTTTATCTGGAAAAAAATCAAAAATTAATTTTCATCAATTATATTATATACATTTAGTCTGTCAGTGCTAATGAGCTAGAACACACGAGAACAATTATGCTGGCACAACATGCCAGCTGGTAGGCAAGCGGGGTGAAGAGAATGGTTTTTTGGTGGCGTAAGGTTTCAATGTATCGGCTGATATTAATAATTTGAGTATCAATGTATATGCTAGGGTATAGTTTAGGGCTTTGTTTGTACTGACGTTTGTAACTAAAAAAAATATCAGTCCGACGGTTCAGCTGCCAAAAAATTGTTAGCTATTGACCATTCCCGCCTCTAGAAATGTTCATTTGATTGTAAAACTACGTCTTGTAAAAAACAATTAAAGAAAGGCTTAAATTTGGCAGTGCCTAATCTTTGAAACCCCTCCACCAATATCCTAAAAAATGTTCTCTAGTGGATTTGATACAAATAGTATAAAAAAAACTTTGGAAGTAAAATTATGGAGGTGAAAAAAAATTTTTTGAGGAAAAAATTTTTTTAATATTTAATTCGAAGCGACTGGTGAACAAGTATGAGAAAATATATATGTAACAGTTCCTATTAAATTGTACTAAAATACACCAATTGGTAAAGAAAATTTAAAGGTACCTTAACAATTTCACTTATAACTTTTTAACCTCATTTTCAATATCAAACTTCTTGGGAGGATGTCCATTATTCTAGATAAACACGACCACGTCTTCGCGTCGTAACCGCCATTTCAACAGACAGACATCGCTAAATTGTCTTAAAATTGCATAAGGATCACGAATATATATATTTTTTGGGGTCTTAGACTTATATTTCGCCATGTTACAAACAGAATGACAAACTTTTTTTCAATTAAAACGATTCATTTCCGTATCACAGCATGGATTCATGGCTGGAAGATCTACAACCACAAATTTGTCTGTTTTTACTAACTTTTGTATTTCTTCATTTGAAAAGGGTGTTCAAGTTGATACAATTTACACAGATTTCGCCAAAGCTTTTGATCGGGTTCCACATGAACTCTTATTATTAAAGCTTTCCAAGATTGGCATTCATTCGGAAATGCTAACTTGGTTCCGGCATTATTTAACTGGCAGATATGCTAGTATCTGTAGATGGAATTTGTTCCGATTTTTTCATTCCAACTTCTGGTATTCCTCAAGGTAGCATACTAGGTCCTTTATTATTTAATATTTTTATTAATGATATAAGTTGCTGCTTTAAAAATTCCCAATTTTTGATGTATGCAGATGATCTGAAAATTTTTAAGACAATTTTTTCTCTAAGGGATATTTCTGACCTACAGGATGATTTAGATAATGCAATTTCCTGGTCAAATCGTAATGGTCTACCGTTTAATTTTTCTAAATGTTTTCGAATGTCTTTTCATAGACGTCGCAATGTTCTTCCTTCTGAATATAGAATGAATGGATATCTATTAAAATCTGTGGATGAAATATTGGACTTGGGTGTGGTTTTTGATATTAAATTATCGTTCACAAGTCATTTTAATTTTATTATTCCCAAATCATATTCTCTTCTTGCATTTATACGCCGCAATTTAGATAAATGTTTTGATCGTTTTACAAAAAAAGTTGTGTATACATCTTTTGTAAGATCAAGGTTAGAATATGCTTCTTTTATCTGGAGTCCAACTGCAGCTATTCATGTAGCTCGTATTGAGAAAATTCAAAGAAAGTTTATTAAGTTTGTGCTACCATTTACTAATTATAATTCTTATAATGTTCCCACTTTTTCAATTCCCTCATATGAAGATAAATGTGAATTTATTTCTTTGAAAACTCTTGAAACTCGTCGTAGTATTGCTGCCTTAACCTTTTTGCATGGTATTATTTGTGGTGTTATTGATTCGACTGATTTGTTAAATTTAATTTCAATACATGTTCCTCCAAGAACATTTAGAAATGTTAATAAATTTTTTCATATTGATATACATGCAACTGATTATGCTTTAAATGAACCACTTAATAGATCTATGAGGTTATTTAATATGTATTGTGATCAATTAGACATAAGTATATCTCATTCTCTATTTAAAAACTTATTAAATAATATATTATTTTATTTTTTCTAATGCTAGTCTGTAAGGAAATATTGTATCCATAGACTGAAATAAATAAATAAATAAAATAAACTTATACCCTTACCACATGTGGCGAAGGATATAATTAGGATAAGCGGAAAGAGGTGCCGCATCGACGCTAAAGTTTTAAAAAGGGATTATAAGGGGAAAATATGATTATCTCACAAAAATATTATACTTTAAAATGATTTTGAATTAAAATGATTAAAGATTGTAATTCGCATTCAATTATCTTTCAAATAAGGCAATGAAAACCAAAATCGGTGGAAAAACATCCAAGTTATTCAAATTTCCCCCGGCAATTCATGCGTGACAGACCACTTGATCAACAAATTCGATCACAATTTTTAAAATTTATTGAAACTATTATTTTTGTATTCTTTTAATTTTAATGTACTAAAGTGAGAAGTACTTTTCATCTTGTGCATTGCTATCTTGTTTTAAATTAATTCCATATAGATCAGAACTTTTAAGCGCTGGTTTCAAATCTCTAATTTTTAATTTTCAAACTTTGCTTAAAGAAATTTCAAAAAATCCACGATTAGTTTTTCAAGTTTTATTAAGTATATAAAAGGGATTAAAAATGCCATAAATTGTGGGTATTTTTTTCGTTTGGCGAGGGCATCGGTTTTATTTCAGTGGACTTCGAGAAATCAACGATTTTTGCCACTTATTTAGCTTTTAGGCATTCGGATTTACAAACTCCATAGGTTTTAACTCGGAATATTTTAAAACAATATAATATACATCAATCCTTTAAATTATGGCGAAATGAAGACATATTAAAGTTCCACGGTTTTAGGTCAAATTTTAGGAATATTTTAATTTTTCCAACATATTAATACAACAGATATTTCTGAAGGAATATTAATGAATCTCCTTGGTATTAGTATTAAAATAATATTCTTATTTTATTTCTGAAAATTAACCCTTAAGAGCTGTTTACTGCAAATTACAATTCGAGATCATTTTAATTCAAAATAGTTTAAAAGTATACAATTTTTTAAAAAAAATCAATAAAAAAGTAATCTTATCCCCTTGTAATCCCTTTTTCAAAATTAAGGTCCGATGCGGCACCTCTTCCCGAACATTTCTAGGGGCGGGAATGGTCAATAAATCACATTTTTTTTGTATACCCTAATGTGTACACAATATATATGTATAGATGTTGTATATAAAAACGAGGGCCACCTTTTAATAGACTACTGTCAAGCAAGTTCCGTCATTTACTTTGCGTTTAACAGCAGGATTTTTCGAGGTCCATAAAATAGGCATTTGTTTTATTATCGTAGAAGCTAATCTCTTTCCACCGAGCCATATCTTTAGGTTTGGAATTAGTCATCGGGGGCTAAATCCGAAGAATAAGGCGAATGAGGGGGCAATTCGTAGTCTACTTTATGGATTTTTAACATGGTAACTAAGCTGTCACACGATTCCGTTGGTGGTCGATTGTGAGCAAACGCGGCAGCCATCTTTCTCATATCCAAGTGATCGTATCCATGTGAGATGCCCATGTCTTCCACAATCTACTGCACATTCAATCTCCGACCGGCCAACACCATATCGTGAATTTTTTCAATTGTTTTGGGTGTAGAGAGCTCAACTGGGCGTCCAGATCGTTCGTCATCTTCCGTGCTTGTAAGGCCACAGCGAAAGTCAGTAAACCATTTTTTTTTACATTGAAATCGATAGTGCAGAGTCCCCATAGTATTTATCAAGCTTTTTTTTAGTTTGATTGACGGTTTTTTCGCAAAAAAAAAATTTAATAAGCACTCGAAATTCATTTTTTTCCATTTTTAAAAAAATACACGAGGTTGTATGTTTTGAACAGCTGTTAAACGCAAAGTAAATGACGGAACTTGTTCAAAATTTCACAGTCACGGACTTATTGATCCGCCCTCGTACATATACATAATAATAAATTTGTATGTATTTTTGGTATAACACATTAAATCGATGTTTGATCCTTTTGCTTTGCAACTCATTTATTTGAGACCGTTTTTTTTTTTTTTAAATAGTGAATGCAAAATATGCTTATAAAATCCTGTTTTTATTTAAAGTTTTTATATTATTTATCCTCCTTTATTCGATCTTCAATATTATAATATATTATTACTTAAAATCGAGTTCAAGATCCTTTTATAAAAAATAATAATAATGATTATTTATTATTTCTTTTCCTCCAATATTTCGTCACCACATTGGGTGACTTCTTCAGGGAAATTGAAGAAGTCACCCAATGTGGTGACGAAATATTGGAGGAAAAGAAATAATAAATAATCATTATTATTATTTTTTATAAAAGGATCTTGAACTCGATTTTAAGTAATAATATAAAGTTTTTATATTATTATTATTTCATATATTCAGATTTTTTGGAGACGTAATCATCCGTTTCAAATAGAAGTCTAATAAAAAATATTGCAATGTAAATTCTCCCGACTTGAGTGACTTAAATAAGACATCAATATGAAGGGAAAACACAAAATTTTTTAATTATAACAAAATATATTTGTATTTCTAAAATTTTGTTTCATACCAGACTGTTGAGTGGTCTTACCTTATGGGGGTTTCTATTAAAAAATTAACTTATATTACTGTTTTTTAATAATTGAATTGCTTTTATTTGAATTTAATATATAAATCACAAATTTAAAAATTATTATAACTGTTTTACGTCCTTTTCGTTTGACGATATTCAAAATACTAAATTTTAGATAAGATGTTTTCTTCAAAGATTAGCTTAAGACCATAACAACAAATCTTTCGATTACAACAAAAATGTCAAAAATTCATGCAAAAATAGTAAACAAAAGAACAACCCTAGACTGTCGAAGGAAAAACCCAAATTCTTTCTAATGTACTTAGCTGGTATTGTTTTGCCAATGGTTTAACACTAACTTAGTTTCGAAGTATCGTCAGTGTTACCATATTGCCAGTTTAACACTCCTTTCAAATACCCTTTTTAATTTCAGCGATTTCTTAATGTTGTATTTTGCCAGACTTAATTTTTTTCATAATATTTCCAATATATTTAGAAAGATTACAACATGGAACGAACTTATATGGAGGATGAAATTGAGCGAAATAGTGTATTGAGTTTGTGGATTTTTGGGAAACCATAAAGTATGGGAGCCGGGGCAGCATTGGATGGTAGTTGTATTTTCACATAACACGAAATAAATTCTGTTTTATATAAGTACATTATTGAGCGCCCTGGTACGCTAATTGGAAGCGTGCTAGCTTATCAGTACAGCCTCACTATCAGAGAATATATTAATCCTCACCGCTGTGAGGGCATTATACCTAAGCCACTCCGCTACCTCCCTAATGGCCAGAATTTCAGCCTGGAAAACACTACAGTGTCCGCCTTAGTAATTAAAATTTTATATTTGTGTCTTTTTAAATTATGTTTGGTTTCCTCAAAATTATTAAACGTGGACTTGTTGGTCTTGTAGTGTTTGCCAGCTGTTTCGGTGTAAACCCAGTTTTACGTTGTATTTACCTCATTTCCTAATTTCCCCACAATTGCAATTGTCAGCGAATTTGATGGGAGTAAAGAAGTAACTTTTATATTTTTTAATTTAAAAAACAAAATGGTATGAGAAATATTGATATTGGAATATAAAACATACAATACCACTGAAGTTTTTGACTTTTTGAAGCTACACTTTTGGAAATACTACGAATGTGGTTCTGTAAATTTAGTATAAACTTTTTGTGGAAAAGTACTATCGTACTATGCAAACAGTTTCGTTGAAAACTTCATAAAAATAAAAAAAATAAAAAACGTTGATTTGTTAAAAACTTTTGAAAGTGTGAATAACTTAATTAGAACACAGAAAAAAAATAACTACAATTTCCTAGGTAAGGACTAGACAGAAATATGCGTCTTCAAAAAGTTTATAGACTAGAAAATTTGGAAAATTTTCTTAAGTGGACTTAAGTGCTTTTGTCAAAAATCTACAGATATTTATTATTTCCATTCGCATATTATGAATTTTCAATCAGGACCACATACTGTAAAATTTGATATTTAATTTGCAAGAAAAAAAATCAATAAGTCATAAACTTAGTGTACGTATATACGATAAAATGCTGTATGTTATATTTTTGGTTTAAATAAAACAAATTTTAATTCAAAATGTATAATCGATATCTTTTTAAACAGTTGTTCAAAAAAAAAACAGTTTTTTACAGTTTATCGAAGAAAATTATGGCAACACTTAGTATTGTACAAAATAATTTGTAGCAGCAATCTTGTAAGGAATAAAAAAAATATATGGCAACACTTAGTATCGTATTAAAGGAAAATGAAAATGTATTTTGCTTGCACATAGATTTAAATCATGGCAAATCATACCTGCAAATATATGTTCTCTCTATTACAACAACAAATGTCTAAAATTCACTAGAATGTTAAATTCTACATAATGACCTTGGCTGGTGTTGTTGTGCCGTGGATTTAAATATCAAGTAATAAAATAGAAAATCCCTATTTTCAAAAATGGTTTCTAACAATTTCACAGAAAAGAATGTACTATATTATTTAAACATATGGAATTGTGTGCAACAATTGAAATGTCATTGGCACTAGCTCACTAATGCTTATTCCAAAAAGATTTTTTAATACAATTTAATGGTAATGAAATTTTCTGGCATTAGCGTTTGTCCTACTAATGCTCATGAAATCGTACTAATGCATTAAAAAATAATTATAATTGGTGATCATTTTATGTGTTAATATTTATGCGGATTAACATTTGGATATTTGATATTTTGTTTTATTATTATCTGTATAAAGCTACATTGATCATTTTCAAATCGTATAAGCTTTCGGTCAACCAGTTTTTTACTTACATTTACTAATTTTTCTAATTTTTTCACATATTTTTAACTATTTTAACTAGCGTTGCCAAACGGGCTAACACATTTGCTTCATAAAATTTACTACTAAATAATTCAAAATTTTAGAATTTTTGGTCGAATTATCAATCCTAGTTTTGAGTGTTGTATTCTCAATGGAGGGCGTTATATGATGAAATATCATTTTATAGGATATTTTTTATAAAAATATCTAAGAAAAATTCAGTTTTAACTATTTTTTAATATGATATGAAATAATATAATTATATACATATAATTAAATATTTGGTCCCAGATCAGAAATATTTTTCATATGGTATGGTATGTATATATGATTTAATATATTGTCTCATATCAAAAAAGGATTATATATTTTTATGATAAAAATATACATGGATTTCATATCAAGAGTATTTTTGATATGATATAAGATATAATTTAATATAATTGTATGTTGTTCTATGTCAATGGCATCAATCACCTCAGGTGGAAGGGTATATATAAGTTTGTCATTCCGTTTGTAATTTCTAGAATATTGATCTTAGACCCTATAAATTATATATATTCTGGGTCCTTATGAAGAGCGAAGTTAATTTAACAATGTCCGTCTGTGTGTTGAAATGGGTTTTCCGAAGACCCCAGACATGATGAGGACTTGATTGTTATATATTTCTGTTACATGTGATCCATTTCTGTTTGCTATTGAAAATCAGCCAGATCGGTTGATAAATGGCTGAGATATTAGCAAAAAACCACGACTTCCTTTAATTTTTCCATAAAATCACTTTGCTTAATATGTATGTTAAATTTTACGCAAAACAAACGCATCCATTCGTTGAAATTCTTTTCTTTCACCTCTTCACCTTTTATACACAAACAACAAACACATACAAAGATTTACCTAAAAATCAAACAAATTAGTTTTGAACGAAAACTGCTTATTTACTTCTATTAACGATGATTGCGTATGTGCTTCAATGGCTCAGTGGTCTAAGCGCTTTGTCATAAATAGTTTTTTTTTTCTTTTAGTCGTGCGATCGATCCCGTCTATTCAACTTTTTTTGTATAATTTTTTTTTTTGCATTTTATTAGGATATTTATACCCTTCACCATAGGTGGAAGGGTATATATAAGTTTGTCATTCCGTTTGTAATTTCTACAATATTGATCTTAGACCCTATAAAGTATATATATTCTGGGTCCATATGAAGAGCGAAGTTGATTTAACGATGTCCGTCTGTCCGTCTGTCCGTCTGTGTGTTGAAATGGGTTTTCCGAAGAACCCAGACATGATGAAGACTTGATTCTTTTTTATTTCTGTTACATGTGATCCATTTCTGTTTGCTATTAAAAATCAGACAGATCGGTTAATAAATGGCTGAGATATTAGCAAAAAACCAGGACTACCTCTAATTTTTCCAGTAAAATCCCTTTGTTTAATAAGAGTGTGAAGATAAATACGTAGGTTAAATACGTTTCACAACTATTGTGAATGATATAAATAAAAAATAAATAGTAGTGCCAACTTTTTTTTGCCTAGAAAATGCCAAATTTGACAAGAAAAGCGCTGAAACATATGGAAAAATATAAATTTGAGATTTTACATGACATATTATTTTGGATTAAAATTTTTGGACATTTAAGAAAAAATAAATGGGGATACCGCTTGTTTGTGGAGAGCTATGAGGTAGTAGATTCCAACGATGTATTCATCTCCTTCAGAATACCATGGTGAAGGGTATATAAGATTCGGCATAGCCGAATTTAGCCGCTCTTACTTGTTTTAATTGTTTTTTTTTTTTTTATTTTTTTTACATAACACATACGTAAAGCACAGTTGACTTAACGATTTCGGTCAGTTTTTCTGTATTTTTGGAGAACGGAAAGAGGAAAAGTTCCAAAATAAGGTACGAGCATCTTTGTTATCAATACACAACATCTGACCAAATGTGGGCGGCATCTGTGAATTGGGCGTGGCACAAAATATATTAAATAATATTAAATAATATATAAATGGGCTAAAAACATAAAAATAATTATAAAAACTAAAATTTTAGAGCTGCAATATGACCTATGGATACGTCTTATATAGCAAAAAAACTCGAAAATATCGGTTCAAATACAACAAAGTTATGCCCAAAACATAAATTTTTTTAAAAACCTATTTTCTGGAACCATAAATCTTCCCAAGTTTTCCAAGTTTTATAACCAAACTAAATGGTTAATTTCCTCCTAAAGGCGTCCGTTTATAAATCTGTCCATTCCATATATGTCCACACGCAGAGAAAAAACATGATTAATGAATGGTCACTACGACCATATTTATTCATATTAGCCTAATATGTTTACCCTAATAAATTTATTATAGCCCTAGAATAAATCGAACAAAAATTTTTGTCTTAAGCATTTTTAAATTCACCATAATAATATTTTTTGGTGTTTTACACCATAAATATTAATTTGTGTGAAATGTTTGCTACTATAATATATATGTTTTCAACTATACAATTAAAATCGTATATTAGTTGCACACAAAAGTCTATGTTTATTACAAAAATTTATGTTTGCCTTTAAACACATTCTCTAAATGAGCAAACATTTCTGGTCAAAATAAACAGTGGTGTTTATAAAAAAAAAAAAAATTTTCTGCCGCGTCATTTTCCGTTCGCCAGCGATAGTTAATAACATGAAGAGTATAAAATAATAAAAACATTTTTCGGGGAGCAAAAGGCCATGCTGCCTTGCCAGTTTGATAATATAAATTATTATACGTTTATTGAAACAGGTAAGTAATTTATATACATATAATTAGAAAAATACATACCTAAATTCATACATGTATAAATACGTATAAATTACATTGTCTCTCTTGCAACCAAAAAAAAAAATACAACATTAAAAACGCCATTGAAATTTTGACGCAGAATTTTGTGATAAGCCCCGAATTTTTTCAATAACAGTTCAACAATATATTGCTACAGTCGATTTCATAATAGAAATTAAAGGTAAGTTTATCTTTGACTTTATATTTTATTTAATTATTAATTAATTTTTATTTTAATGTATATATGTATAACTTTTTAATAAAAAATAAATCTTTGAAATTACATTTTCTATTTGTTTTATTGTGAGAACTATATAACATGTTGACATAGACACTTTGCATGGTATTGGGAAATATAGATACATGGTTTGAAAGATCGTTTGCGTTCTTTTTGTGAACATAATAATATGTTTGAGATAATAATTGGCTATAAATATTATATCTGAACATATATTGTTACTTAAGACGTGTTTGACACAATCATAACCACAAACATTAATGATAGTTTGCGATTGTGATTGTATCAACCATGTTTTTTCTTTGCGTGTAACCATTGTTGCCAAAATGTGTTAAAAATGTAAAGTTTTTAACAAAAATCTTAATAATAATAGTATAAAAATAAAAAAATACATTCTTTGAAAAAAAATATATACCCAACAAACAATACGTACAGTTTAAGTATCGGTTTCGGTCCGTCATAAACCGAATCCAACTCCGTTTACATACCGTTTTCTTTATCCGTAGACGGGCCAGAAAACGGATTATAAGAAACATTGAAACTGATTCGAATCCGTTTAAAAACCGTCAATGACGGACCGGATATATCGGATGAACAACGGAGTTGTCCGTTAATAGTCCGTCTATATTATAAAACTATATTCATATCAAATGAATAGAGATCATTAAGTTTGTAAATTGGTAAAATTAGGTACGTTAGTAATTTGAACGTTTAAAACGTTTGGCATTAAATAAGTTTTTTTAATATTACATTTTAAATATGTAAAAAGAAAATTTATTTTTCAGTTCTAAAATAATATTTTAGAAATAATATGCCATTTAAATGTTTCGTTTTAAGACGATTTTTTTGATTGCTTTTGATAAATAAAGCTAGAAGTAGAAAATACTCTTTCACTAATAGTAGATGTTGGACAAATAGTCAAAAGACAATTATATAAATTTTCCAAATTTTCAGTTCTTTTGTCGCATTTATCAAGATACATATGATGAATTTCATTTAAAAATCGAGATAAGACTGAAATTTTGAACCCGATCACCTTAGATATCGATGAAATTTTGTTTATAGCTAAACGTGTCATAAAGCCTGTTAAAATATCTTTTTAATGATACCAAGATCATATAAATCGGTTCAGCCGATTCTGAGTTATTGTAGTTTAAATGGAGCTCTTTTCGACCATTTTCGCGTTTTTTTGAAAACTTTCCCACTGTGCCACGCCCAAAAAATCGCAAAAAAGTCATTTCTAAAAATCAGAGTTTGTATTGATCAAATTTAGCTATGAACAAAATTTCATCGATATCTGAGGGGGTCGGGTTCAATGCATCTCGATTTTTACATGAAATTCATCATATAGGATATTTTTTTTTTATGATAAAGTTATACATGGATTTTATATCAAGAGTATTTTTGATATGATATAAGATGTAATTTAATATAATTTTATGTTGTTCTATATCAATGGTATCAAATCCCAGCGATGGAAAACAAAAATTTTGTTTTTTTATTATTTTTATTTTTAAATTTTAACCCATTCCGGAGCAACAATAGTTAGAAATTTTTTTATATCATTTAAGATAGAATTAGTTTATATATTTTTTCTAAGGTTGAAATACATAATTATAAATAATGTTTTATATAATTATATATAATCAGATCAGTAGAGAAACAATGTAGTATCATAAATTCAGTATAGTAGTATTCAAATCCTGTCGAGCGCATTGTTTTTTAAGACCTAATTTTTTATTTTTATTTTAATTTTTTTTACAAATTTTTTTTAGATTTTTTTTCATAAACTAGATTCCATACAATATATTGTAAGATCTAATCTAATACAGTTTGATCTGCCATTTTTCGGATCAAATAAGATCAGCTATATATTAGAGAAGATATTAAAGAATATTAAATTGGATGTAATTAAATATTGCGCCAAATCAAGTTTTTTTGCTCGGCTGATTGGCTGACTTACTCCCTCATTCAACATCGCCCAGCCCAAGAGCTAAGAGGCTGAAATTTGGTATGCGTCGGATAAGGGCAAAAAGGGGGTAAAAATTCCCTTTCACGGCCTGCCCAAAACCCCTTTAGCTCGAAACCTGAAATTTGAAGTTTGTCTCCTTGGGAGTATGTGCTAACTCCTTGATAAGGTACATTTTAGAACTTTAGCCAGTGACGTTGTAAAAATGGGGGTTTAAAGGGCGAAAAGTCTCCCCATTTACGGCCTGCCCAAACCACTGGATCTAGGAAGTTGAAATTTTGTACGCAGACTCTTTCTCCAGCTTAGATACCAGCTAAGACGTGAGTTTTGAAGAATCCAACGGGGAAGGGCAGAAAAGTGTGCAATTCTCCTCCTCGACGGCCTTCCCAAACCGTTGCACATGGGAAGTTGATATTTGGTATGCAGACTATTTCTCCAGTGTAGATAACAGATAAGACGGGATTTTTAAAAAATCAAACGGGAAGGGGCAGAAAAGGGTGAAATTTCCCCCTCGACGGCCTGCCAAAACCGTTAGAGCTGGGAAGTTAAAACTTGGTACATAGGTTCCCACTCCAGCGTAGACATCCACTCAAATTGGATTTTTGTAAATTTCTGCGGGGAGGAACAAAAAGGAGGAAAATCTCCCAGTTAACGGCCTGCCCACACCGACATAGCAAGATACCTGAAATTTTAAATATGTTTTACCTGGAGAATGGACTAACTCACTAATAAGAATTTTAGCCAGGGACGTGGTAAAAATGGGGCTTGGCAAAACCGCTGGACCTAGGAAGTTTAAATTTGGTATGCAGGCTACTTCTCGAGTGTAGATAACAGCTAAAATGTCAAATTCTCTCCTTTGACGACTTTCCAAAACCGCTAGAGCTGGGAAGTTAAAATATACTATATAGATTCCCACTCCAGCGTAGACATCCACCCAAGTTGGATTATTTCAAATTCCTACTGGGAGGTTCAATAAGGGGAAAAGTATCCCCTGAACGGCCTGCCCAAACAGCTGAAACTGGAAAGTTAAAATTTGGTATGCAGGTTTCTTCTTCAATATAGATAACAGATAAGACGTGACTTTTGGAGAATCTAACGCAAAAGGGGAAAAAAGCGAAAATTCTCCCCCTTGACGGCCTGTCAATACCGCTTGAGCTGCGAAGTTTAAATTTGTTACATAGATTTCTCTTCCAATGTAAAAAATGAAAAAGTGCAAATGTGCAAATTTGATTGTTTGATGGATGGTTCGATAGATTGATGGTTTTATGGATCGATGGTTTGATGGTAATGTAAATGTGCAAATGTGTAAATATGCACATGTGCTAATGTGCAAATGGATAAATGTGCAAATGGGCAAATGTGCAAATTTGTAAATGTTAAAATGTGTAAATATGTAAATATTTATTTATTTCATTCACCATCGCCAAGCCCAAACCCCAGGAGGTAGGACGCTGAAATTTGGTATGCAAGTTCCCCCTGCGGCGTGGACATTCGCTAATACAAGGTTCTTCGAAATTCCTTAGGGGAAGAGCAAAACGGAAACAAAATTGCCCTTACGCGGCTTGCCCAAACCCCTATATCTAGAAATCTGAAATTTGGAATATGCTTTTCTTGCAGTATGTGCTAACTGTTCGATGAAGTATCCCTCTTAACAGCCTGCACACACTGTTGGACCTAGGAAGTTAAAATTTAGTATGCAGATGACAGTGAAGATGTAATTTTAGGAAAATTCAACGGGGAGGGGCAGAAAAGGAAAAAATTCTCACCCTTGATATCCTGCCAAAACCGCTAGAGCTGGGAAGTGAACATTTGGTACATAGGTCCCTCCTCCGGTGTAGACATTCACCTAGGTCTGTTTTTCGGAAACGTTACGTGGTGGACAAAAAGGTGAACAGTCTCCCCCCTTAAAGGGCTACCCACACGGATTTAGCTAGAAATCTGAAATTTTAACTATGTGTTAATTGAAGTATGCGCTAACTCATTAATCACCTACATTTTAGAATTTTAGAAAGGTACATGGTAAAAATGGGGGTTCAATGGGAAAAAATCTTAAATTTGAAATATCTCTTACCTGGAGTATGGGCTAACTCATAATTGAGGTACGTCTTAGAATTTTGATCTGGGACATGGTGAAAATTGAGCACTCCGGTTAATTATCTGGGAACTCCGTATATTCCCGGGCGTTAGCCAGGGCAACCATTTTCTGCACTAATAACGTAGCGGGCTTTGCCCGCTAGTATATAATAAGATCAGTAAAGAAACAATGTAGTATTATAAATTCAGTCATTATATTTAGCAGTTTTTCCCATTTTTTCCTAAATTCTGGAATATATAATTATACATAACACAATTACACGAACAATGTAGTCTTATAAAGACAGCTATTATATAGTCCGGGTTCAAATCCTGTCGAGCACATTGTTTTGTTAAGACCTAATTTTTTTTATTTCAATTTTTTTAGATTTTTTTTCATAAACAAGATTCTATACAATATATTGTTACATCTAATCTAAAACAGTTTGATCTGCCATTTTTCGGATCAAATAAAATCAGCTTTATATTAGAGAAGATATTAAAGAATATTAAATTGGATGTAATTAAATATTGCGCCAGATCAACTTTTTTTACTCGGAATTACATAACTAATTGACTCTCTTATTCAACATCGCCCAGCCCAAACTGCTCCCCCTAGACGGCCTGCCAAAATCGCTGGAGCCAGGAAGTTAATATTTGGTACATAGGTTCCTCTTCCGCCGTATACATCCAGCCAGATGAGATTTTTAGAAATTCCAACGGGAATTGACAAAAACGAAAAGGTCTTTCCCTTAATGGCCTGACCAAACCACTTTAGCGCGAAGCCTGAAACAAAGACCCAATCAGGTGTGCTCATTTTTCCCTAGATTAATGGACATTCTCCTGATCAGTTTGGTGCTAAAAATGACCAACATCGGTACAGTGATTAAGAACTTGTAAGTCAAAATGTTAAAGTACCTCTAAATATTCCATACAAATTGGTATGTTTAATTAAGTACAATTTCATAGTAGCGACTGGCATTTAAAATACATTCGTATATGTTCTTGAATCCCATTACGTCAAAAATAAAAAGAATTCAAATATTTTCGTATTCTTGAATTCACTTTCACTAGTTTTTTTTAACTAATTCATTTCGCCAGATGGTTACACTCAAAAACAAGACTTGAACTAAAAATTAATACAAAATTTCCTTTAAAATAATTTAACAATTTTCCTCAATTTAAGTAAAATTTTGGTAAAATTTAGAACAATTTTCTTAAAATGAATAAAAATTACTATGTTTGGATAAAAACAAAATAGCTTTTATACTCAGAAATAGTCCATATCTTTCTTAAGTAATATTTCTTGATTTTAGGAAAAAAAATTATATTAAATAAAAATTTAACAATTCTTAAGAAAAACATCTTAGTTTTAAGAAGTTTGCATACTAAAATATAATAAAACTAAGTTGAGTTCAAAAAAAATTTGAACATAATTTACTCCCATTTAGTTTAAAAAATGTGTTTAACTTAAAATCAAAAAGTATTTGAACTTAATGTGAGTTAACTTTTTTTTGCAGGTAAAAACCACTTTCTAATTTTAAAAAATTGTTTTCTTAAAATTAGTTCAGGCAATTAAAAGCAGAAAGTAACAAATTTTTTCCTATGTAATAATTGTAACTGATGAACTATTTCTAGGGAAACTTTTCATGCAATTTAGATAAATTCTCGGTAAAATTTTTAAAATTTTCACAGAAATTTCCTTAAATTAAAGAGACAAAGGACCTCCAGTTTTCCATAGCCATAAATGCAGTGTGACACTTTAGGCATCCCCTTTTGTAGTTCTCTCAGGGAGAAACAATAAATTAACAACGAAAAGGATCTGACTTTTTCACAATTTATTACGTTTCAGGATATCCTGCAGTACATTTTTTTAATTTGTTTACTTTTTTGCTAACAAAATTTAATTTATATTTTAAATACATGAGTTTAGTAAAATTCAATTTAATTCAATTTAAAATAAGTTACCTTTACCATAGAAAAAGTTTCATATTTATTAGAAGTGCTATTTAACTTGATGTTGGAAAATATTTTCTTATTTTTAGGGAGTTAAGTCCTAGTTTTTGGTAAAAAAAAAATTATCTAATGAACTTAAACAAAATTAAATTTTTAATAAAACCAAGGAAACATTTCCTAACTGACAGTACAATTTTAAGATGATATATAAACTAATTAGGACGAAATTTTAATTGTTTTCAAATTCAGGAACACGGTTTTTGCAATTAGGTGAATTTGAAAAATTTTGCGCTATTAATTAGTCACTTATTCCAGAACACGGTTCTCTTGTTTTCCCACCAGTCGCTTAGAATTGAATAATATTTCATATGTACCTCAATTATTTATTATTATTATATATATAGTTGCATATCTAGAGTATTTTTGATATGACATAATATATAATTAGATATAATTATTTGTGGTTCCATGTCAATGGTTTCGAATCCCAACCATGGAGATACCTTTTTTTAGTGTTTTTTTATTTCCTTTATATTAATATTTTTTTTTTTAAACTTTAAAATTTTAACTCATTTCGGCACAACCCCTTGAAATTTTTGATATAAGATATAATTAGCATTCAATACCTTTTCATAAAAACGGTAGTTGGCTACTACAGATACTTAAAGACCGATATGAAAATTTTAAAATGACAATACCATTAAACCCAAGTGTCTTTTTGTATAACTAGACTAGAGCGCTAAACTACCGAAACACTGATTTATAACGGTAGTTTGCAAAAATAACAAAATTGAACAGGTAATATTATGAAATAAACCTCGTGATATTTGAAGACACATGTCACTATTGCAACCGCAGTTTTAAAATTTTTGTATCGGTATTGATCAGAGCGTGATAGAGAACTACCGTTATAATGAAAAGGTATTGCTTACCAACCATGCTAAGAAGACAGAAATGTAGCAAAATATTCGTTTTTAATAGGTTTTTTGTTCAGGCTCTGCCTTCTTTTAGACCTAGCTAAAAATCATTAATTTGCTTTGTTTTTGTAAATATACGGAGGTTAAAAGCTCACTATAAACTAGAAATATTATTATTTACTTTTCCATATTTCGCTACTCCGTTGTGTAGCATCTTCAGGCAGTAATAATAATAATTATAATGACAAATAATATAACATTTTTGAAAGCTTTGATATATTTTTAAAAAATTTTTGTATATTAAAATAAAAAAAAATTATGTATAAAAGAAATCAAAATATGGCCTAAAAGACACAAATATGTTCTAAAAATGCCCTAAAAATATACTTTTACCTCAAAATATGCATAAATTATACTAAAATATCCCAGCAAAAATGAACCCAGCAAAAAAAAAATGGTAGTCATTCTGTGACTATAACTTCTTTCATTGCTTCCTAAACTTCAGTTAACATTCTTTTATGATTTTTTGGTGTTATTCTAAGGCACTTCCAAAAGCATTCAGGTGTTCATATTTCAAATGCAGTGATCTGGATATAAACGCGATGCATATCTTTTAAAATCATTCTTCATTACTTCTAAAGCATAAGACAGTATTTCGTATATATTTTTTGAATCTTGAGCATTTATTCAAATTGGAAAATAGTTCTGATGCACTTTTTTAGTTTTTTAGTTTCATGAGGGTTAGAATTTATGCAGTTTTGCAATTTTAATAAAAGTTTTGAAAAATCAATAAAAACAGATTTTTTTAACCTTTAATTGAAACAAGCTGGCCTGTCATTTGCATTTTTTCAGCCTCAAATATTTATGACGACACAATCTGTGCATTTTTGCATTATGTATTTAATTTAACACTACATCATTTCCAGTTTTGATTCAGAATTTACCAAAATTATTTCAAATTGCCAAAAAAAAAAAATATTTTAAAATTGTGCAAAAATTATTTAAAAATGTTCAAAAATATTTTAAAATTGTCTAAAAATGTTTCAAAATTGTACAACCAGTTTTTAAATTATCCAAAAATATTTTAAAATTTGTCTAAAAATTCATTAAAATTTTTGAAAAATGTTTCAAAAATGCTTTTTCCATAATGCAGAATTACTTATTTGTTTTAATAAAGAGTATTTGTATATAAATGCATACATTTCGCTTCTTTAAACTCATTTTTCTGCTTTCTTATGAATTAAATTTTCATCAAAGCTTAAATACTACAAAGTATATGAACATTTTCCACTCATGCATCAGAATACCTAATCATTGTATTATCATTGCTTCCTTAGAGTAAAGTATGAGTAATGCTAGTAGCTACATTTGAATACTTCCATCCTATGACACGCTAATGTTAAATTCATCGATGAAACCATTAGAAAAGAAGTGATGCCTTTGCCATAGTAGTGATGCTTTTATTGCTTCTTTGGCAGCTTCATTTTTGCTGGGAAGCTGCCAAAGAAGCAATAAAACATCACTACTATGGCAAAGGCATCACTTCTTTTCTGATGGTTTCATCGATGAATTTAACATTAGCGTGTCATAGGATGGAAGTATTCAAATGTAGCTACTCGCATTACTCATACTTTACTCTAAGGAAGCAATAAATAATACAATGATTAGGTATTCTGCTGCATGAGTGGAAAATGTTCATATACTTTCTAGTATTTAAGCTTTGATGAAAATTTAATTCATAAGAATGCGGAAAAATAAGTTTAAAGAAGCGAAATCTATGCATTGATATACAAATACTCTTTATTAAAACAAATAAATAATTCTGCACTAGTGATTAGGCATTTTTGAAACATTTTTAAAAAATTTTAATGAATTTTTAGACAAATTTTAAAATATTTTTGGATAATTTAAAAACTGGTTGTACAATTTGGAAACATTTTTAGACAATTTTAAAATATTTTTGAACAATTTTTTGAAATAATTTTTACACAATTTTAAAATTATTTTGGTAAATTCTGAATTAAAACTGGGAATGATGTAGTGTTAAATAAAATACATAATGCAAAAATGCACAGATTGCGTCGTCATAAATATTTGAGGCTGAAAAATGCAAAGGACAGGCTAGCTAGTTTCAATTAAATGTCAAAAAAAATCAGTTTTTCTTGATTTTTCAAAACTTCTATAAAAATTTGCAAAACTGCATAGATTCTAACCCTCATGAAATTTTAAACTTAAATATAAAAAAATGATTTAATAAAAAAATTAAAAAAGTTCATCAAACTATTTTCTCAATTTTAATAAATGCTTAAGATTCAAAAAAAATATACGATATACTATAACTTATGCTTTAGAAGTAATGAAGAGTGATATTTTAAGTTATGCATCGGGTTTATATCCAGATCACTGCATTTGAAATATGAACACATAAATGCTTTTGTAAGTGCCTTAGAATAACACCAAAAAATCATAAAAGAATGTCAACTGAAGTTTAGGAACAATGAAAGAAGTTATAGTCAGAGAATGACTACCATTTTTTTTGCTGGGATACTCTAACAAATCGATACCAGAATTCTTAAATTGTTCTCAATCGGATAAATAGTTTATCCGTGGATCCATACGATGCACAGGAAAAAACATGATATTGCATATTTACGGTTTCCCTGATAATTACTTATCTACTTTTCTCAGTCCATAAGTTATTACAATATATATAATTATATATAATATTATATATAGTTATATATAATTATATAAAATCAGATAAGTATAGAATCAATTTAGTTTTATTAATTCCGCCGTGATATGTAGATTTTTTTTCCAAATTTATGGATATATAATTATATAAAAGACCCGAAGATTATTATCACACAATTATACATCCAGCAAAATAAAATGGATGTTATTCTTTACGAATCTCTTTTTCAGAAAATCCAAAGAAGTTTATAGTGCAAATTTTTCGATTTGTAAGAAGTCATTTTAAACAACTTCCAAAATGTTGATATTAACTCCTACTAGTAAAAAAAAAAACAATTATTTAGTTAGTCCATAAATGGTTAATTCCTGCAGTCATAAAATGAAAACATATTTTGCATCCCAGTGACATTCACTTTGTCCTGGTCGGAATAATAATTCTTGGCGTGTTCAAAATCACATTTTTAACTTAAAAAAAAAAGCCACTCCCTATATTTATTTTTTAGTCCCTATATTTAACAACTTCCGTAAACTAATGCTCATCGATTTTTCATAGCACCGAAACAAACTACTTCCTCCCAATGACACGCCAGTGTTAAAATCATTAATGATTCACCGAAATTTTCACAACTTCGTGTTCAGTAGATGTAGTGTTAAACTACTTCTTCCTCAGCTCTTATTTTGCTGGGACAAGATTATATATAACACAATTATACGAACGATGTAGTCTAATAAGGTCAGTCACACACTGCTGAGTGCTTAGTTCACTACAAGTCTGGCAGACCGAGTTCAAATGGTGACGAAGGCATTGTTTGTTAGAATTTTAATATTTTTTAATTTAAAATTTTTTATAAATTAGATTCGGAATATGTATTACATATATTGTTGGAACTAATCTGATACAATTCAGTCTTTAATTTTTCGAATAAATTTGGATCTTAATTAATCTCTAAATATATAAATATGTTTCTGGATCTAATTTGATCTGCCATTTTTCTGATCAATTTAAATCAGCTAGTTATTAAATAATATCAAACTGGATAAGATTAGATATTGCGGCAGAAAATATCTAAAAATAACGGGTATTCAAAGATTCGGCAGAGCCGAATTTAAGCCCTTTTTTACTATTTGCCTATTAAATAAAGTCCTTCTTTAGATTAAATGTTTTTATTAAACTAAACAATTATATTTAATTAAAATAACGAAATTAATAAATTTTAAAACATAATGTATTTTCTATCTTTATTCCTAAACGAATGTGATAATAATATAATCCTATTAATGGTAGTTTCAAAATCTTCCTTCAATTCCGTTAATCCTGTGAAAACAAAAAAAGAGAAAACGTGAATTAGAATTATAGTAATAATAAAAATTAAAATAAATTTAACATACCAACACTATGGCCGCAACCTTTAATTGAATTTATGCGTTTTGGAAAGTACTTATCCTCAACAATATCTCGTAGGAATAAAAAAATATCATAGAGCCCAATGTTGTAAGTCGGGTAACGTAATATAAATTTCAATTTGGAATTGGCTGCAAAAACATCAATCCAAAATCTTCTCATTTCTGTAAATTCAGAATTTAATGGAATAATTATGAATTTAAAATTCATTTTCATGTCCGAAAAATTTGAAAATTCTTCTACAGTATTATCATCATAATATGATGTTAACTTTGGACTTAAATAATCCGTAAAGAATGCATAACTACATATTATAGAGAAATCTTTTAAGGAGGGATGTGTAAACACTTTGATTAAATCAATTGTATTGAGTTTATGAATCTCCGTTAATGTCAATGACTCTAAAGATTTTAGTCTATATAAATTATAGAATAGCATTTTGCATTGGCCAGATATGTTTAACACTTTCAAAATTTCTAAACTGTTTCTTGTAACATCTAATATTTTATTTTCCTCGTGTAGACAATTCAATGTTTTTAAATTATAACGATGAGTTCCTGTAATATCCAATATTTTATATTTGTTGTTTTCACAAATCAATGTTTTTAAATTTTCCAACTTATAACGATTGGCATTGAAGAGTGGAAAGAAATTAATATATTTAGTGTTATATCAAAGCAGACATAGGCATCCTCAGAGTCTTTGAAAGAAACACGTTTTAGATACAATGATTTTAGTCTCGTATCACATAGAATTTGTTTAAAATGCTGCCAAGTTTTCTACTGTAACAGTAGTTTCAGGTTGTTTGTCATCTTCTTCAACTGTTTCAATCTTTGTCACTTCTTGTTTATCACCCTTGACCTTCTTTATAACACGAGTACGAATCTTCTTCTTTTTAGGTTTGCCATCTTCAGAAACAGTTTCGACAACACGTACTTCTTCAGGAAGTTCTCTGACTTCTTCTGGTTGTTCATCGATGGGAGTTTCTTCGACTGTAACAGTAGTTTCAGGTTGTTTGTCATCTCCAACTGTTTCAATCTTGGTAATTTCTTGTTTATCACCCTTGACCTTCTTGATGACACGAGTACGAATCTTTTTCTTTTTAGGTCTTCCATCTTCAGAAACAGTTTCGACAACACGTACTTCTTCTGGAAGTTCTCTGATTTCCTCTGGTTGTTCATCGATGGGAGTTTGTTCGACTGTAACAGTAGTTTCAGGTTGTTTGTCATCTTCTTCAACTGTTTCAATCTTGGTCACTTCTTGTTTATCACCCTTGACCTTCTTGATGACAGGAGTATGAATCTTCTTTTTTTTAGGTCTTCCATCTTCAGAAACAGTTTCGACAACACGTACTTCTTCTGGAAGTTCTCTGATTTCCTCTGGCTGTTAATCGATGGGAGTTTCTTCGACTGTAACAGTAGTTTCAGGTTGTTTGTCATCTTCTTCAACTGTTTCAATCTTGGTGACTTCTTGTTTATCACCCTTGACCTTCTTGATAACACGAGTACGAATCTTTTTTCTTTTTAGGTTTGCCATCTTCAGAAACAGTTTGCGACAACACGTACTTCTTCAGGAAGTTCTCTGACTTCTTCTGGTTGTTCATCGATGGGAGTTTCTTCGACTGTAACAGTAGTTTCAGGTTGTTTGTCATCTTCTTCAACTGTTTCAATCTTGGTCACTTCTTGTTTATCACCCTTGACCTTCTTGATGACAGGAGTACGAATCTTCTTTTTTTTTAGGCCTTCCATCTTCAGAAACAGTTTCGACAACACGTACTTCTTCTGGAAGTTCTCTGATTTCCTCTGGTTGTTCATTGGTGGAAGTTTCTTCGACTGTAACAGTAGTTTCAGGTTGTTTGTCATCTTCTTCAACTGTTTCAATCTTGGTGACTTCTTGTTTATCACCCTTGTTATCACCTTCTTGATAACACGAGTACGAATCTTTTTTCTTTTTAGGTTTGCCATCTTCAGAAACAGTTTGCGACAACACGTACTTCTTCAGGAAGTTCTCTGACTTCTTCTGGTTGTTCATCGATGGGAGTTTCTTCGATTGTAACAGTAGTTTCAGGTTGTTTGTCATCTTCAACTGTTTCAATCTTGGTAATTTCTTGTTTATCACCCTTGACCTTCTTGATGACACGAGTACGAATCTTTTTCTTTTTAGGTCTTCCATCTTCAGAAACAGTTTCGACAACACGTACTTCTTCTGGAAGTTCTCTGATTTCCTCTGGTTGTTCATCGATGGGAGTTTGTTTGACTGTAACAGTAGTTTCGGGTTGTTTGTCATCTTCTTCAACTGTTTCAATCTTGGTCACTTCTTGTTTATCACCCTTGACCTTCTTGATGACAGGAGTATGAATCTTCTTTTTTTAAGGTCTTTCATCTTCAGAAACAGTTTCGACAACACGTACTTCTTCTGGAAGTTCTCTGATTTCCTCTGGCTGTTATACTATGGGAGTTTCTTCGACTGTAACAGTAGTTTCAGGTTGTTTGTCATCTTCTTCAACTGTTTCAATCTTGGTGACTTCTTGTTTATCACCCTTGACCTTCTTGATAACACGAGTACGAATCTTTTTTCTTTTTAGGTTTGCCATCTTCAGAAACAGTTTGCGACAACACGTACTTCTTCAGGAAGTTCTCTGACTTCTTCTGGTTGTTCATCGATGGGAGTTTCTTCGACTGTAACAGTAGTTTCAGGTTGTTTGTCATCTTCTTCAACTGTTTCAATCTTGGTCACTTCTTGTTTATCACCCTTGACCTTCTTGATGACAGGAGTACGAATCTTCTTTTTTTTTAGGTCTTCCATCTTCAGAAACAGTTTCGACAACACGTACTTCTTCTGGAAGTTTTCTGATTTCCTCTGGTTGTTCATTGATGGAAGTTTCTTCGACTGTAACAGTAGTTTCAGGTTGTTTGTCATCTTCTTCAACTGTTTCAATCTTGGTGACTTCTTGTTTATCACCCTTGTTATCACCTTCTTGATAACACGAGTACGAATCTTTTTTCTTTTTAGGTTTGCCATCTTCAGAAACAGTTTGCGACAACACGTACTTCTTCAGGAAGTTCTCTGACTTCTTCTGGTTGTTCATCGATGGGAGTTTCTTCGACTGTAACAGTAGTTTCAGGTTGTTTGTCATCTTCAACTGTTTCAATCTTGGTAATTTCTTGTTTATCACCCTTGACCTTCTTGATGACACGAGTACGAATCTTTTTCTTTTTAGGTCTTCCATCTTCAGAAACAGTTTCGACAACACGTACTTCTTCTGGAAGTTCTCTGATTTCCTCTGGTTGTTCATCGATGGGAGTTTGTTTGACTGTAACAGTAGTTTCGGGTTGTTTGTCATCTTCTTCAACTGTTTCAATCTTGGTCACTTCTTGTTTATCACCCTTGACCTTCTTGATGACAGGAGTATGAATCTTCTTTTTTTTAGGTCTTTCATCTTCAGAAACAGTTTCGACAACACGTACTTCTTCTGGAAGTTCTCTGATTTCCTCTGGCTGTTATACGACGGGAGTTTCTTCGACTGTAACAGTAGTTTCAGGTTGTTTGTCATCTTCTTCAACTGTTTCAATCTTGGTGACTTCTTGTTTATCACCCTTGACCTTCTTGATAACACGAGTACTAATCTTTTTTCTTTTTAGGTTTGCCATCTTCAGAAACAGTTTGCGACAACACGTGCTTCTTCAGGAAGTTCTCTGACTTCTTCTGGTTGTTCATCGATGGGAGTTTCTTCAACTGTAACAGTAGTTTCAGGTTGTTTGTCATCTTCTTTAACTTTTTAAATTTATATCTGAAAACAATCAAAAAATAAATTTTATCAAATATAATACTAAAAAATATTCGTCTAAATATTTTCTTTTTAAATAAATTAAAAAAAAATCGTATGCATTGATTTGTTATTGTAGTTAATAGTATTTCGAGAAAAAATGTTCCAAAAAAGTAAAAGCGGTAACCCTGGACGAAGCTTTTTTAACGCTAAAATTGAAAATTTCTCATTAATGTTATGAAAAACAATTAGATTAAGAAATAGTTTATAATGGATGCGATTAACCGTTAACCGCTATTTAACGCATCTATTTTAACCGTAAACGCGGTTAAGAAAAATTACGGAAAATGCAAACTCTTGTATTAAGTATAGTAACACTTCATTCAAGTGGTTCAAGCGATAAAATAAATTCTTTTATGTTTAATTTTTCGAAATAAAGAATACTTCTTAAAATCCAACAGTTTCTTATTTTATATTAATTAAAAGATTGTTCCAAAAGTTTTATCTGGTAAATTTCTTAAATTCTGTAAATACTACAATAATAAAAACGTTTTTTCATCTTTCGTTTTTTTTTTTTTTGCTGCTACTATTATTTCATGAAAATCTTCAGATTTTAATATTTTTATTTAAATACAAAAATTTTAAAATTTGGAAGTCCGTCAGCCAGTAAAAATGTCTTGCGGGTTCCGTGAAGTAAAAGTAATAAACTTTTAAAAATATGTAAAAATGAGAAATTTTTTTAATAGGTCGATCTTGAACAAAAAAAAAACCTATTAAATCATCTATTTTGCTTCTTAGCACTTAAAAACGTGTTTAGGTATTTTCCTAACAAGCACTATTACGTTACGTATGTTCTGAAATAATAATTAAAAATTACTTCTAATTTGAAAATTTTATATTCTTAAACAGTTTCGTAAAAATTAAAAAAAGAAATGGATAAATCGAAGAAAATAACATAGAATTTTGTAATTTATTTAACTTTATTGATTTCTCAAAAAAAAAAAAAAAAAATAAGAACTTTACCAGACACAATTTGTTTCGTGAGAAGTATGAATAGATCGACTTTTTTGAATGCAGCTATTGTTTATTTAAAAATTTTCTAATTTCTCGCCAGTGACAAATAAAGAAAATGAAATACCAGCTTTATCTGTTTTAGGTTTAAGGGTCTACACCCACTGAACATTTGTCTGTTGAAATGGCGATCACGGCAGTTTGGTATTGAAAATGAGCAAAAGCGGTCAACTGGTTAAAAAGTTACTGAAATATTTTTCATCTCAAAAATATTTTATCACCACTAAAATTCTTTTTGTTTTTTATTATAAAAAAATTTTTTACCTTAAAATTTTTTTCACATCCAAAAAAATTTGTTCACCTCAAACAAATTTTTTCATTGTTGACACATTGTTTTTTTTAAGACATTGGGTATTCAAAGATTCGTCCCAGCCGAATTTAATCCTGTGAAAAGAAGAATTTAGAAAACATAAATTAAAATAATAGTAAAAATAATAATAAAAATCCATGTAACATACCAACATATGGCCCCAAAATTTAGTTGAATTTATGCGTTTTGGAAAGTATTTATCCTCAACAACATCTCGTGGGAATAAAAAATCATAATAAACCCCAATCTTAGTCGGGTAACCTAGTATAAATTTCAAATTCGAATTTGCTGCAAGAACATCCAACCAAAATCTTCTCATTTCTGCAAATTCAGAATTAAATGGAATATTTATGAATTTTAAATTCATTTTCATGTCCAAAAAATTTTAAAATTCTTCTGCAGTAACATCATCATAATATGTTGTTAACTTTGTGTTTAAATAATCCTCAACGTTTAGAGGACTACCCATTACAGAGAAATCTTTTATGGAGGAATGTGTAAACACTTTGATTAAGTCAATTTTATTGAGTTTATCAATCTGCGTAAATGTCAGTGACTCTAAAGATTTCAGTATATATAAATTATCGAACAGCATTTTGCATTGGACAGATGTTTTTAAGACTTTCAAGATTTCAAAACTGTTTCCTACAATAGCTAATATTTTGCTTTCGTTGTCTTGGCAAATTAATGCTTTTAAATTTTGCAGGTTATGACGATTGGATGTAAAGAGTGTAAAGAAATTAGTAATTTCAATACCACACATTTCAAAATATTCCAATGTCGGTGTTATATCAAAGTAGTTATAGTGATTCTCAGAGTTTTTGCAATATTAATCCTCCACATATAATGATTTTAGTCTTGTTCCCCATCCAAACTCATGTTTACTTCAAATATTAATTTGATCACATTTAAGTTGGTTACTATTTCCAGTATATCTGAACTGCAGTAGGAAGAATTAACGTCATAAAATTCCAACAATTTAAATTTATTAAAATTTCGTAAAGTAGCCATTTGTATATTTGATCCAATCTTTAAAGGGCCTTTGTTGATATCACAGCAGTAATCCAAACATAAACTTTCTAATTTTCGGCAATATTTAGTCAGTATTTCTAAGTCCTCATCCATTAGCATTATATGTTTGTATGTTATAGATACTAGATTTGAAAATCTTTTGATATAATCGAAAGTGAAGCCAAATTCTTTTGGACGGTTGTGTTTTTTTGTATTCCCATAATAAATATATCCGACATAAGCATCCTCAGGGTCTTTGAAAGAAACACGTTTTAGATACAATGATTTTAGTATCGTATCACATAGAATTTGTTTAAAATGCTGCCAAGTTAAACCGATGCAATACTCCAACTCCAGAACTTCTAAATTACGCTGGCGTACAAATTGTCGAATTCTAAAACTGTATAATTTTAAATATTCTAAGGTTTTGCATGATCTCTCAATAATGTTGAAAAACTTTTTATCGATTGTAGTGTAGTAGCCCCCATCCAATGAAAGGCTTAATAAATTTTTGAAATTATCAGAAGCTAATAACTCAATAAATTTTCTAAATGAACGTTGAGAAGAAAACACTCCAACTTTTAACTCTTTGCAGGTGTTTCCTTCATTAACTGTTAAGTCTTTACAGAAATTTGAGGATAAATTTTCCTCTTCACATTGGCACGTTTTCAGTTCTCCTTCCGAATTCATATTTAGTTCTAGTATTCATTTCATCACATTTAAGTTGGTTACTATTTCCAGTATATCTGAACTGCAGTAAGAAGAATTAACGTCATAAAATTCCAACGATTTTAATTTATTCAAATTTCGTAAAGTAGCCATTTGTATAGTTGATCCAATCTTTAAAGGGCCTTTGTTGATATCACAGCAGTAATCCAAACATAAACTTTCTAATTTTGGGCAATATTTAGTCAGTATTTCTAAGTCCTCATCCATTAGCTTTATATGTTTATATGTTATAGATACTAGATTTAAAAATCATTGGATATTATCAAAAGTGAAGCCAAATTCTTTTGGACGGTTGAGTTTTTTTGTATTCCCATATATTTTTCAGGTTCTTTTTGTATTACTTCCAAATCGTTAACCATTTTGATTTTGACTTTTTAAATTTATTGCTGAAAAAAATATCAAAAAATTAATTTTATCAAATATACTAAAAAATATTTGTCTAAATTTTTGCTTTTTAAATAATTTTTTTAAAAAAAATCGTATGCATTGATTTGTTTTTGTAGTTAATAGTATTTCGAGAAAAAATATTCCAAAAAAGCAAAAGCGGTAACCCTGGACGAAGCAATCTTCATTACGGAAATAGAAACGAAACAGATTTTGAGGAGAAATTTATATTATTTTCTCCTTCCTTCCTGCCTTTCGACAACGTTTAATTTCATAAATGATGTTTTGTGATTTAAATGAGAAATTTTTATACATTTTTTGTTTGTTATTTTAATGTGGAAAAAATATTCAAAGTTTTTAAATATGTAGTTCTATGGAGGTGTTCTGACAACCGATGCGGATGTCTTGTCTAACTTGTTCTAAATCACTTGTTCCTAAAACACACCAAAGATGTAGTTATAATGCAAACATGACTCCTTTGGGTTCTAGAATCACCAGTTCCAGATTGCCTTTAAAGAATATTTAGTTTTCCCTGAGAAGTAATTTTAGAAAGCTTTCGAAAAATTTTCCGGTATTTACTTTGCCTTTTTTACGCCAAAATTGAAAATTTCTTATTAAGGTTTTGAAGGTTTTAAGGTAGATTAAAAAATAGTTTACCGCATCTATTTTAACCGTAAACGCGGTTAAGGAGGATTACGGAAAAATGCAGACTCTTGTATTAAGTATAGTAACACTTTATTCAAGTTGTTCAAGCGATAAAATAAATTCTTTATGTTTAATTTTTCGAAATAAAAAAACTTCTTAAAATCCAAAAGTTTTTTAGTTTTTCTAGGGTATATTAATTAAAAGATTATTCCAAAAGTTTTAACTGGAAAATTTCTTAAATTCTTTAAATTCTACAATAATAAAAACGTTTTTCCATCTTTCGTATTTTTTACTACTACTATTATTTCATGAAAATCTTCAGATTTAAATATTTTTTAATTATATAACTTTTTTTGATCTTTTTTCAATATTAATATTTTATTTATTCAGCATAAGATCTTTTCTTTTTTTATAAAAATTCTTATTTTATTTTCAATATTTCGCTAACAATTTGTTAGCATCTTCAGGAAAACAAAATTTTAACACATAGAATAAACTTCAAAGCAGACACAGAAAATTAAGCTCAGAATTATAGATATTTAATTAGTAAAAAATTAGAAAGGTTAAATGTATAGATATGTTTAAATAATTATAATAATATAATTTCATAATGTTATTTTATTTTATAAACAATATTTGATATGTTCAATTTCATAAACAATATTAAACCAATATGAAAATATTTTTTATGATCTTTAACAGGTTAATGTTGTTTATAAAATTACTACATCTATTTGTTTAAATGTTAATTTAATTTTTTAAAAATATAATTTGTTTAAATGTTAAATATTTTTTATGTTTAATGTTTGTCAACTTTTCATAATTATAAAAAATTTTGTTTTCCTGAAGATGCTAACAAATTGTTAGCGAAATATTGAAAATAAAATAAGAATTTTTATAAAAAAAGAAAAGATCTTTAGCTGAATTAATAAATTATTTTTAATATTTTTATTTAAATATAAAAATTTTAAAATTTGGAAGTCCGTCAGCCAGTAAGAATGTCTCGCGGGGTCCGTGAAGTAAAAGTAATAAACTTTTAAAAATATGTAAATATGAGAAATTTTTTTAATAGGTCGATCTTGAAAAAAAAAACCTATTAAATCATCTATTTTGCTTCTTAGCAGTTAAAAACGTGTTTAGGTATTTTCCTAACAAGCACTATTACGTTACGTATGTTCTGAAATAATAATTAAAAATTACTTCTAATTTGAAAATTTTATATTCTTAAACAGTTTCGTAAAAATTAAAAAAAGAAATGGATAAATCGAAGAAAATAACATAGAATTTTGTAATTTATTTAACTTTATTGATTTCTCAAAAAAAAAAAAAAAAATAAGAACTTTACCAGACACAATTTGTTTCGTGAGAAGTATGAATAGATCGACTTTTTTGAATGCAGCTATTGTTTATCCAAAAATTTTCTAATTTTCGTCAGTGAGAAATAAAGAAAATAAAATACCAGCTTTATCTGTTTAAGGCTTAAGGGTTTACGACCACTGAACATTTGTCTGTTGAAATGGCGATCACGGCAGTTTGGTATTAAAAACGAGCAAAAGCGGTCAACTGGTTAAAAAGTTACTGAAATATTTTTCATCTCTAAAATTTTTAATCACCACTAAAATTCTTTTTGTTTTTCATTACAAAAAAATTTTTTACCTTAAAATTTTTTTCACATCCAAAAAAAATTGTTCACCTCAAACAATTTTTTGCATTGTTGTTTTGTTGACACATTGTTTTTTAAGACATTGGGTATTCAAAGATTCGTCCCAGCCGAATTTAATCCTGTGAAAAGAAGAATTTAGAAAACATAAATTAAAATAATTGTAAAAATAATAATAAAAATCCATGTAACATACCAACATTATGGCGCAAAATTTTAGTTGAATTTATGCGTTTTGGAAAGTATTTATCCTCAACATCTCGTAGGAATAAAAAATCATAATAAACCCCAATGTTAGTCGGGTAACTTAATATAAATTTAAAATTCGAATTTGCTGCAAGAACATCCAACCAAATAAATCTCATCTCTGCAAATTCAGAATTTAGTGGAATATACAAGAATTTTAAATTCATTTTCATGTCCAAAATTTGAGAATTCTTCTGCCGTATTATCATCATAATATGTTAACTTGTGTTTAAATAATCCTCAACGTTTAGAGGACTACCCATTACAGAGAAATCTTTTATGGAGGGATGTGTAAATACTTTGATTAAGTCAATTTTATTGAGTTTATCAATCTGCGTAAATGTCAGTGACTAAAGATTTCAGTATATATAAATTATCGAACAGCATTTTGCATTGGACAGATGTTTTTAAGACTTTCAAGTTTTCAAAACTGTTTCCTATAATAGCTAATATTTTGCTTTCGTTGTTTTGACAAATTAATGTTTTTAAATTTTGCAAGTGCTGACGATTGGCTGTAAAGAATGTAAGGAATTTAGTATTTTCAATACCACACATTTCAAAATATTCCAATATCGGTGTTATATCAAAGTAGTTATAGTGATTCTCAGAGTTTTTGCAATATTGATCCTCCACATATACTGATTTTAGTCTCGTATCACATAGAATTTGTTTAAAATGCTGCCAAGCTAAACTTCTGGAATATTTCAACACCAGAACTTCTAAATTACGATGGCGTACAAATTGTCGGTTCCCCATCCGAATTCATATTTACTTCAAATATTAATTTGATCACATTTAAGTTGGTTACTATTTCCAGTATATCTGAATTGCAGTAAGAAGAATTAACGTTATAAAATTCCAACGATTTTAATTTATTAAAATTTCGTAAAGAAGCCATTTGTATAGTTGATCCAATCTTTAAGGGGCGGTCGTTGATATCACAGCAGTAATCCAAGCACAAACTTTCTAATTTTGGGAAATATTTAGTCAGTATTTCTAAGTCCTCATCCATTAGCATTATATGTTTGTATGTTATAGATACTATAAGATTCGAACATCTTTGGATATTATCAAAAGTGGAGCCAAATTCGTTTGGACCGTTGGATGTGTTTGTATACATACAATGACCATAGCGGTATTCGTCATGTTTTAATGTTTTTAATTTAAGTATTTTTATCACCACTAAAATTCGTTTTGTTTTTCATTACAAAAAAGTTTTTTACCTTAAAATTTTTTTTCCCATACAAAAAATTGTTTCACTTCAAAAAATTTTTTGCATTGTTGTTTTGTTGGCACATTGTTTCTTTTAGACATTGGGTATTCAAAGATTCGTCCCAGCCGAATCTAATCCTGTGAAAAGAAAAATTTAGGAAACATAAATTAAAATAATAGTAAAAATAATAATAAAAATCCATGTAACATACCAACATATGGCCCCAAAATTTAGTTGTATTTATGCGTTTTGGAAAGTATTTATCCACAACATCTCGTAGGAATAAAAAATCATAATAAGCCCCAATGTTAGTCGGGTAACTTAATATAAATTTCAAATTCGAATTTGCTGCAAGAACATCCAACCAAAATCTTCTCATTTCTGCAAATTTAGAATTAAATCGAATATTTATGAATTTTCAATTCATTTTCATGTCCAAAAAATTTTAAAATTCTTCTGCAGTAATATAATCATAATATGTTGTTAACTTTGTGTTTAAATAATCCTCAAGGATTATGGAGGGATGTGCAAACACTTTGATTAAGTCAATTTTATTGAGTTTTTCAATTTGCGTAAATGTCAGTGACTCTAAAGACTTCAGTCTATATAAATTATCGAACAGCATTTTGCATTGGACAGATGTTTTTAAGACTTTCAAGTTTTCAAAACTGTTTCCTATAATACCTAATATTTTGCTTACGTTGTCTTGGCAAATTAATGTTTTTAAATTTTGCAAGTTGTGACTATTGGCTGTAAAGAGTGTAAGGAAATTAGCATTTTCAATACCCCACATTTCAAAATATTCTAATGTCGGTGTTATATCAAAGTAGTTATACTGATTCTCAGTTTTTGCAATATTGATCCTCCACATATAGTGATTTTAGTCTCGTGTAACATAGAATTTGTTTAAAATGCTGCCAAGTTAAACTTCTGCAATATTTCAACAACAGAACTTCTAAATTACGATGGCGTACAAATTGTCGGTTCCCCATCCGAATTCGTATTTACTTCAAATATTAATTTGATCACATTTAAGTTGGTTACTATTTCCAGTATATCTGAACTGCAGTAAGAAGAATTAATGTTATAAAATTCCAACGATTTTAATTTATTAAAATTTCGTAATGTAGCCATTTGTATAGTTTATCCAATCTTTAAAGGGCCTTTGTTGATATCACAGCAGTAATCCAAACATAAACTTTCTGATTTTGGGCAATATTAAGTCTGTATTTCTAAGTCCTCATCCTAGCATTATATGTTTGTATGTTATAGATACTAGATTTGAAAATCTTTTGATGTTATCGAAAGTGAAGCCAAATTCTTTTGGACGGTTGAGTTTTTTTGTATTCCCATAATAAATATATCCGACATAAGCATCCTCAGGGTCTTTGAAAGAAAGACGTTTAAGATACAATGATTTTAGTCTCGTATCACATAGAATTTGTTTAAAATGCTGCCAAGTTAAATCGATGCAATACTCCAACTCCAGAACTTCTAAATTACACTGGCGTACAAATTGTCGAATTCTAAAACTGTATAATTTTAAATATACTAGGGTTTTGCATGATCTCTCAATAATGTTGAAAAACTTTTTATCGATTGTGGTGTAGTAGTCCCCATCCAATGAAAGGGTTAATAAATTTTTGAAATTATCAGAAGCTTATAACTTAATAAATTGTGTAAATGAACGTTAAGAAGAAAATACTCCAACTTTTAACTCTTTGCAGTTGTTTGCTTCATAAACTTTTAAGTTTTTACAGAAATTTGAGGTAAACTTTTCCTCTTTCCTTTGGCACGTTTTCGCTTCACTATCCGAATTCATATTTACTTCTAATAATAATTTGATCACATTTAAGTTGGTTACTATTTCCAGTATATCTGAACTGCAGTAAGAAGAATTAACGCCATAAAATTCCAACGATTTTAATTTATTAAAATTTCGTAAAGTAGCCATTTGTATAGTTGATCCAATCTTTAAAGGGCCTTTGTTGATATCACAGCAGTAATCCAAACATAAACTTTCTAATTTTGGGCAATATTTAGTCAGTATTTCTAAGTCCTCATCCATTAGCATTATATGTTTGTATGTTATAGATACTAGATTTGAAAATCATTGGATATTATCAAAAGTGAAGCCAAATTCTTTTGGACGGTTCAGTTTTTTTGTATTCTCTTATATATTTCAGGTTTTTTTTGTATTGCTACCAAATCGTTAACCATTTTGATTTTGACTTTTTGAATTTATCGCTGAAAAAAAATCAAAAAATAAATTTTATCAAATATACTAAAAAATATTTGTCTAAATTTTTGCTTTTTAAATAAATTTTTTAAAAAAATCGTATGCATTGATTTGTTATTGTACATAGTTAATAGTATTTCGAGAAAAATATTCCAAAAAAGTAAAGCGGTAACCCTGGACGAAGCAATCTTCATTAGGAAAATAGAAACGAAATAGATTTTGAGTAGGAATTTATATTAACTTCTTCCTTCCTGCCTTTCGACAACGTTTAATTTCATAAATGATGTTTTCTGATTTATATGAGAAATTTGTATACATTTTTTTGTTTGTTATTTTAATGTGGAAAAAATATTCAAAGGTTTTAAATATGTATGTCTATGGAGCTGTTCTGACAACCGATGCGGATGTCATGTCTAACTTGTTATAAATCACTTGTTCCTAAAACACACCAACGACGTAGTTATAATGCAAACATGACTACTTTGAATGGGTTCTAGACCTAGTTACAATACCAGTAATGCCAGGGATGCTTTTAAAGAATATGTAGTTATTCCCTGAGAAGTAGTTCTAGAACTAATAATTTTGGAAAGAGTTCTAAAAATGTGTGGGGGTAAACTTTGCATTTTTAACGCTAAATTTGAAAATTTCTTATTAATGTTATGAAAAACAATTAGATTAAAAAATAGTTTAAAGTGGATGCGATTAACCGTTAACCGGGATTTACCGCATCCATTATAACCGTAAACGCGGTTAAGAAAAATTACGGTAAAATGCAAACTCTTGTATTAAGTATAGTAACACTTCATTCAAGTCGTTCAAGCGATAAAATAAATTCTTGTATGTTTAATTTTTCGAAATATTTTGAATTTTTAAGTGTAAGTATTTCGTGAGCGTTAGTAGAAAAAAATTTTCCAACGTTATCGTGCGTGATTGTAATTTTTGGTTTTTGATCGTGCATAAGCATAATTTTTGAACAAAAAAAATAACAAAACCTCTAATATTTATACCATATACGAGGGCGGATATTTTTCAACATAATCTGCTTTTAGCCCAATACACTTAGTCCAACGTTTCCCCAATTTTTGTATCCCTTCCAAAAAATAGTATTTTTTAAGGTCCATAAAATAGGCATTTGTTTGATCAATAATTTCATCGTTGGAGTTAAATCTCTTTCCACCGAGCCATTTCTTTAGGTTTGAAAATAGGAAATAGTCACTGGGGGATGAGGTACCAATTCGTAGCCCAATTCATGGAATTTTGCCATTGACACTACACACGTGTGCACCCGGGCATTATGGTCAATTGACAGCAAACGCGGCATCCATCTTACAGACAGCTTTCTTAAATCCAACTGATCATTTAAAATCGAAACCACACTGTCGTATGAAATGTCTATGGCATCAACAATCTCTCGCACTTTTACTCTTCGATCGCCAACACCATATCGTGGATTTTTTCAACATTTTCGGGTGTATTGATCTCAAAACGTGCGACCACAACGAAAGTTAGTAAACCACTTTTTTACTATTGAAATCGAGTCCCCATAGTATTTATCAAGCTTTTCCTTAATTTAATTGACGGTTTTTTTTCGAAAAAAAAAATTTAATGAGCACTCGGAATTCACTTTTTTCCATTTTTAAAAAAAATGCACGAGGTTGTATGTTTTGAACAGCTGTTAAACGCAAAGTAAATGACGGAACCTGCTCAAAATTTGACAGTCACGGACTTATTGATCCGCCCTCGTGCATGTACATAATAATAAATTTGTATGTATTTTTGGTATAACACAATAAATCGATGTTTGATCCTTTCGCTTTGCACACAAATATTTGAGACTGCATTTTTTTAAATACTGAATGCAAAATATGCTAATAAAATCCTGTTTTTATTTAAAGTTTTTATATTATTATTATTTCATATATTCAGATTTTTTGGAGACGTAATCAGCTGTTTCAAATAGAAGTCTAATAAAAAATGTTTCAATGCAAATTCTCCCTACTACAGTTGGCTTAAGTGACTTAAATAAGGCATCGGTATGAAAGGAAAACTCAAAATTTTTTAATTATAAAAAAAATATATTTGTATTTCTAAAATTTCGTTTCATACCAGCCTGTTGAGTGGTCTTACCTTATGGGGGTTTATATTAAAAATTTTACTCATATTACTTTTTTTAATAATTGAACTGCTTTTATTTGAATTCAATATATAAATCACAAATTTAAAAATTATTATAACTGTTTTACGTCCTTTTCGTTTGACGATATTCAAAATACTAAATTTTAAATAAGATGTTTTCTTCAAAGATTAGTTTAAGACCATAACAACAAATCTTTCGATTACAACAAAAATGTCAAAAATTCATGCAAAAATAGTAAACAAAAGAACAACCCTAGACTGTCGAAGGAAAAACCCAAATTCTTTGTAATGTACTTAGCTGGTATTGTTTTGCCAATGGTTTAACACTAACTTAGTTTCGAAGTATCGTCAGTGTTACCATATTGCCAGTTTAATACTCCTTTCAAATACTCTTTTTAATTTCAGCGATTTCTTAATATTATATTTTGCCAGACTTAATTTTTTTCATATTTCCAATATATTTAGAAAGATTACAATATGGAACGAACTTATATGGAGGATGAAATTGAGCGAAATAGTGTATTGAGTTTGTGGATTTTTGGGAAACCATAAAGTATGGGAGCCGGGGCAGCATTGGATGGTAGTTGTATTTTCACATAACGCGAAATAAATTCTGTTTTATATAAGTACATTATTGAGCGCCCTAGTACGCTAATTGGTAGCGTGCTAGCTTATCAGTACAGCCTTACTATCAGAGAATATATTAATCCTCACCGCTGTGAGGGCATTATACCTAAGCCACTCCGCTACCTCCCTAATGGCCAGAATTTCAGCCTGGAAAACACTACAGTGTCCGCCTTAGTAATTACAATTTCATATTTGTGTCTTTTTAAATTATGTTTGGTTTCCTCAAAATTATTAAGAATATCTCATGTGAAACGTGGACTTGTTGGTCTTGTAGTGTTTGCCAGCTGTTTCGGTGTAAACCCAGTTTTACGTTGTATTTAGCTAATTTCCTAATTTCCCCACAATATTTCTTTAATAATGTGCAATTGCCAGCGAATTTGATGGGAGTAAAGAAGTACCTTTTATATTTTTTAATTTAAAAAACAAAATGGTATGAAAAATATTCATATTGAAATATAAAACATACAATACCACTGAAGTTTTTGACTTTTTGAAGCTACACTTTTGGAAATACTACGAATGTGGTTCTGTAAATTTAGTACAAACTTTTTGTGGAAAAGTACTATCGTACTATGCAAACAGTTTCGTTTAAAACTTTATAAAAATTAAAAAAAAAAAAACGTTGATTTGTTAAAAACTTTTGAAAGTGTTGAATAACTTAAGTAGAACACAGAAAAAAAAATAATTACAATTTCCTAGGTAAGCACTAGACAGAAATATGCGTCTTCAAAAAGTTTATAAACTACAAAATTTGGAAAATTTTCTTAAGTGGACTTAAGTGCTTTTGTCAAAAATCTACAGATATTTATTATTTCCATTCGCATATTATAAATTTTCAATCAGGGACCACATACTGTAAAATTTGATATTTAATTTGCCAGAAAAAAAATCAATAAGTCATAAACTTAGTGTACGTATATACGATAAAATGCTGTATGTTATATTTTTTGTTTAAATTAAATAAATTTCAATTCAAAATGTATTGTCGATTTTTTTTGAAAACAGTTGTTTTTTACAGTTTATCAAAGAAAATATATGGCAACACTTAGTATCGTATTAAAGGAAAATGAGCAGCAATCTTGTAAGGAATAAAAAGAGCGTAGATTTAAATCATGGCAAATAATACCTGAAAATATGTTTTCTCTATTACAACAAATGTCTAAAATTCACTAGAATGTTAAATTCTACACAATGACCTTGGCTGGTGTTGTTGTGCCGTGGATTTAATAAGTAATAAAATAGAAAATCCCTATTTTCAAAAATGGTTTCTTACAATTTCACAGAAAATGATATAATATATATATTTTCTATATTATTTAAACACGTGGTATTGAGTGCAACATACTTGGGATTTGTTCATTGCTATTGAAATTTCATTGGCACTAGCTCACTAATGCTTATTCCAAAAAAAAGTTTTATTACAATTTAATGGTAATGAAAGTTTCTGGCATTAGCATTTGCAGTAGCGTAGCTGAGTCATCAAGGGCCCGTGTGAAAAACATCAAATTATGCACTTAACAAAAAAAATCAAAATCACTAACTAGTACAAAAACTCATAAAACATTTTATTTTAAATCACGAATAATTTATATATTAGCTTGTTTACCATACTTGGTATTTTTTCATTGGCGCTGAAATTTCATTAGCATTAGTTGAATAATGCTAATGGCAAAATGGCAATGAAATTTTCTGGATATTTAACTTGCTTTACATAGGCTTTTTTATATTTATTAACGCAATTGTCATGTTAGAGCAAAAGTTTTGCCTTATCTCGCTTAGTTTTCGAGTTTTACAAAATGGCGAATATTTTAGAATTTTGCAAAGTTCGTCAAAGGTTACCCTTCAATTTACAAATTAGCCACATGATGACTATTTTGTTATTAATTAATTGATAATATAAATTAACACACCCCGATAATAAAAATTTCGTTTCGTATAAAAATGAGTCAAACTTTTTCTCAGTTTTGCCCTAACTCGCCTAGTTTTCATTTTAAAAAATTACCATTTTACAAAATGGCGAATATCTAAAAAAAAATAAGCGAGATTTGCAAGTCAATTTTAATGTTTTACTATTTCGTTTTAATTCACAAGTCAAATCAATCTTATGCTTGAAATGATTTGATTCAATCACTCCAAAAAAAAAGACATGAACTAAAATGTAATCAAAAATTTCCTTCAAAAGTGTTTATAAATTGTCCTCAATTTAAGTAAAATTTTATTAAAACTTAGAAAAATGTTCTTAAAAAGAACAAAAATTCCTAAGTTTGAGGAAAAACGAAATAGTTTATGTACTAAGAAATAGTTCATATTTTTCCTAAGTAATATTTCTTGATTTTAGGCAAAAACAAGTCAATTAAATAAAAATGTATTAATATTAAGAAAAAACATATAAAATTTTAGTATAGTTCAAAAAAATTTAGGACATAATTTACTCCCAATTAGTTCAAAAAAGTGTCTAACTTAAATCGAGAAAGTACTTGAACTTAATTTGTGTTCATTTTTTCTTCGCGAGTAGTAAAATTAACTTAATTTTAGAAAACCATTTCGAAATTCAGTTTTTAAGTATACCACTTTCTAATTTTGAAGAATTTTTTTCTAAAAATTAGTTCAGACAATTAAAAACAAAAAGTAATACATTTTTTCTTATGTAAATAAAAATTTACTTGATTTACGGAACTGGTGAACTATTTCTAAGGAAAATTTTCATGCAACTTAGTTCAGATAAATTTTAATTAAATATTCTTTTTTTCCAGTAAAAGTTTTCTAATTTTTAAAAAAATAATAAAATTTGGTATAGAATTTTTTTTTGGAAAACGTTTTAATTATTTTTAATATTCTATTCCAAAAAAAAAACAATTAAAAACAAACCAGTTAGTTTTCCTAGTTTTCAAGAAAAAATTTTATTAAATAAAAAATTTAAAGTAACCATTTAAAAAAACTATCGTGCATGATTGTAATTTTTGCGTGAGCGTGCCGATTTCTAATCTTAACAGTCTTAAATATTGAACTTAAAAGTAGCTTAAAATATATTTTAAAATTTTGTTAGCAAAGGGTAAAAAATTTCGAATTCGCGCTTTTATGTAATAAATTTGTTTGTTGACTACAATACAAAATATCGCAGGCACATTTTATACATTACGGCATAACGGCGTTCCTGTAATTGATGTAGCGCTTATTAAACTTTATATTTATCGAACTATTTTTATTCACTTTATAATAAAAAAGTTTAAATTTGTATGTCAAATAAAGTTTAAGCTAAAAATCCCATAAAATAAACTTATGACATTTCCATTTTCCAATAATAACAAGAAATGTAATTGAAATATTTTGTATTTTTGCAACAATTTTCTTAAATTAGTTAATTTAAGAAGACAACGGACCCCCAGTGTTTCTTAGCCATAGATGCCGTGTGTCACGTAGGGCGTCCTTTTTTGTAGTTCCAAGCAGATCCGTTAATTAACAACGAAAAGGTTCTGACTCTGTCACAATTTATTACGTTTCAGGATATCCTGCAGTACATTTTTTAATTTGTTTACCTTTTTGCTAATGAAATCTAATTTATATTTTAGATATATGAGTTAAGTATAATTCAATTTAATTTTAAGACAAAAATGTATAGCAAAAAGCTTGTTAAGAGCAGTGTCCTCACAAAGCAGAAGTCCTCCGAAAGTGGGAAAATACTTACTCAATGAGTGTAAAGTACTTTAAAATATATGGTAAAATATATAGAAGTAGGATAAGGATAACTTTCACTTAAAAGAAGTGCTATTTAACTTGTTGTAAGAAAATATTTTCTTATTTTTAGGGAGTTAAGTCCTTATTTTTAGTAAAAAAAAAATTATCTAATGAACTTAAATAAAATAAAATTTTTCTTAAAACCAAGGAAACATTTCCTAAATAATAGTACAATTTTAGATGATGTATGAACTAATTAGGAGGAAATTTTACTGTTTTCTAATAAAAATTTACTTCTCAGTAGTAAAATTTTTCTATAATTTAGAAATTTTGACCAAATTTAAGTAAAATATGTGTTTAATTTCAAGGAAAATTTTATTAAATATTGGTAAGAAGTGACTTTGGCCCCGTTTTCATTTCAGTTTTTCCTCTAAAGAAGTTAATTTTTCTAAATTCTAGTTAATTTTTTTTGAGTGATATTGAATCAAAAATGATTCAAATAAAATTGATTAACCATATTTGATTTTAAATCAGATTTAATGAATTGATTTATGAAATATTTAATCAAGTCGCTGATTTACAAAGAGAATTATTTTTTTCGCGAATTAATTCAATAAAAATTTGTCTTTTTCATGGTCTGCATGACAATGCTGTGATTATTATTTGGAACTACTTAAAAGAATTGCATGTAAACATTTTTCTTATTTTCACATTTTCATAAAAAAAAACCATTAATTTACGCCACTAAGCATTTGTCCTACTAATGCTAATTAAATCGTACTAATGCGAATTAAATCGTACTAATGCTAATTAAATCGTTTTATTATTATCTGTATAAAACTACTTTGATAATTTTCAAATCGTATAAGCTTTCGGTCAACCAGCTTTTTACTTACATTTACTAATTTTTCTAATTTTTTCATATATTTTTAACTATTTTAACTAGCGTTGCCAAACGGGCCAACATATTTGCTTCATAAAATTTACTACTAAATAATTCAAAATTTTAGAATTTTTTGTCGAATTATCAATCCTAGTTTTGAGTGTTGTATTCTCAATGGAGGGCGTAATATGATGAAATATCATTTTATAGGATATTTTTTATAAAAAATATCTAAGAAAAATTAAGTTTTAACTATTTTTTAATATGATATGAAATAATATAATTATATACATATAATTAAATATTTGGTCCCAGATCAGAAATATTTTTGATATGGTATGGTATATATATATGACTTAATATATTGTCTCATATCAAAATAGGATTATATATTTTTATGATAAAATTATACATGGATTTCATATCAAGAGTATTTTTGATATGATATAAGATATAATTTAATATAATTGTATGTTGTTCTATGTCAATGGCATCAATCACCTCAGGTGGAAGGGTATATATAAGTTTGTCATTCCGTTTGTAATTTCTAGAATATTGATCTTAGACCCTATAAATTATATATATTCTGGGTCCTTATGAAGAGCAAAGTTGATTTAACGATGTCCGTCTGTGTGTTGAAATGGGTTTTCCGAAGACCCCAGACATGATGAGGACTTGATTGTTATATATTTCTGTTACATTTGATCCATTTCTGTTTGCTATTGAAAATCAGCCAGATCGGTTGATAAATGGCTGAGATATTAGCAAAAAACCACGACTACCTTTAATTTTTCCGTAAAATCACTTTGCTTAATATGTATGTTAAATTTTACGCAAAACAAACACATCCATTCGTTGAAATTCTTTACTTTCACCTCTTCACCTTTTATACACAAACAACAAACACATACAACGATTTAACTAAAAATCAAACAAATTAGTTTTGAACGAAAACTGCTTATTTACTTCTATTAACGATGATTGCGTATGTGCTTCAATGGCTCAGTGGTCTAAGCGCTTTGTCATAAATAGTTTTTTTTCTTTTAGTCGTGCGATCGATCCCGTCTATATAACTTTTTTTGTATAATTTTTTTTGCATTTCATTAAAATATTTTTTATTGTTTTTTTTTTTTATTTTTTTTACATAACACATACGTAAAGCACAGTTGACTTAACGATTTCGGTCAGTTTTTCTGTATTTTTGGAGAACGGAAAAAGGAAAAGTTCCAAAATAAGGTACGAGCATCTTTGTTATCAATACACAACATCTGACCAAATGTGGGCGGCATCAGTGAATTGGGCGTGGCACAAAATAGATTACTTTATATCTTAAGAATGGTAAGAACGAAATTAAATAATACATAAATTGGCTAAAAACATCAAAATAATTATAAAAACTAAAATTTTAGAGCTGTAATATGACCTATGGATATTTGCTAAAATATTTGCTAAAAAACTCGGAAATATCGGTTCAGATACAAAAAAAGTTATACCCAAAACATAAAAACATAAATTTTTTCTAAATACCTATTTTCCGGAACCATAAATCTTCCCGAGTCCAAGTTTTATCACCAAACTAAATGGTTAATTTCCTCTTAAATGCGTCCGTATATAAATCTGTCCATGAATTTAGCCGCTCTTACTTGTTTTTATTATTATACCCTCCACCATATGTATGGTGAGGGTATATATCAGTTTGTCATTCCGTTTGTAATATGTCGAAATATAGGTTTAAGACCCCATAAAGTATATATATATTTGTCATTCCGTTTGTAATATGTCGAAATATAGGTTTAAGACCCCATAAAGTATATATATTCGTGATCCTTATGCAATTTTAAGTCGATTTAGCGATGTCCGTCTGTCTGTCCGACTGTCTGTCTGTTGAAATGGTGATCACGACGCGAAGACGCAAGCGGGGGTGCCTATTTTTACCCAGATTATTTAACATCCTCCCGAGCAGTTTGGTATTTAAAATGAGCAAAATCGGTCAAGCGGTTTAAAAGTTATGAGTGAAAATGTGAAGGTACCTCCAAATTTTCCATACAAATTTCTACAATTTTTCTGTATCTATTTTAATTTTCTGTTAAGTAAGTAAAAATGTTATGAAATCTTCTTCTTGTTCGACTACATTTATTGTCTTTTATACTATGAGAGTAATAACATTCTTGGAGCTATATGTGTGTTACTGTAATAACTAAGTTAACGTAAAAAGCAACAATGTTAAAGTCGCTAACAGAGCAGACCTCTGTAAATAACATTGCTAAAACTAAATAAATAACATTACTAAAACTAAATAACAAAAGTTCGTTACATAAATTGACAAAACATATTCATATTACATTTCATGCAAAATTTAGTATATACGTATATCATCTTCAGCCCCTATGGTGGAGGGTATTCAAAGATTCGGCACAGCCGAATTTAGCCCTTTTTTACTTGTTTTTATTTTGTTATTAAGGTTTTTGTGAAAAACTTTATTTTTTTAACCCATTTTAGCAACAATGGTTAGATATTTTTATATCATTTAAGATAGAATTAGTTTATACATTTTTTCTAAGGCCGAAATACATAATTATAATTAATGTTTTATATAATTATATATAATCAGAAGAGTAAAGAAACAATGTAGTATCATAAATTCAGTCAATATATGTAGCAGTTTTTTTAATTTTTTCCTAAATTCTGGAATATATAACTATACATAACACAATTACCCGAACAATGTAGTCTTATAAAGACAGCTGTTATATAGTCCGGGTTCAAATCCTGTCGAGCCCATTGCTTTTTTAAGACCTAATTTTTTATGTTTATTTAAATTTTTTTTAAAAATTTTTTTTAGATTATTTTTTTTCATAAACAAGATTCTATACAATATATTGTTACATCTAATCTAAAACAGTTTGATCTGCTATTTTTCGGATCAAATAAAATCAGCTATATATTAGAGAAGATATTAAAGAATATTAAATTGGATGTAATTAAATATTGCGCCAGATCAACTTTTTTTACTCGGGATTACATAACTGATTGACTGACTCACTCTCTTATTCAACATAGCCCAGCCCAAACTGCTCCCCCTAGATGGCCTGCCAAAATCGCTGGAGCCAGGAAGTTAATATTTGGTACAAAGGTTCCTCTTCCGCCGTATACATCCTGCAGGATGAGATTTTTAGAAATTCCAATGGGAATTGACAAAAACGGAGAGGTCTTCCCCTTAACCCCCCTTTGACCAAAACCCTTTAGCACGAAACCTGAAGCAAAGAACCAAGCAGGTATGCACAATTTTCTCTAGATTAAAGAACATTCTCCTGATCAGTTTGGTACTAAGTAAAATATATTCGTGTATGTTCTTGAATCCCATTACGTCAAAAATAAAAAGAATTCAAATATTTTTGTGATCTTGAATTCACTTTCACTAGTTTTTTTTACTAATTCATTTCGCCAGATGGTTACACTCAAAAACAAGCCATGACTAAAAATTAATACAAATTTTCCTTTAAAATAATTTAACAATTTTCCTCAATTTAAGTAAAATTTTGGTAAAATTTAGAACAATTTTCTTAAAATGAATAAAAATTACTATGTTTGGATAAAAACAAAATAGCTTTTATACTCAGAAATAGTCCATATCTTTCTTAAGTAATATTTCTTGATTTTAGGAAAAAAAATTATATTAAATAAAAATTTAACAATTCTTAAGAAAAACATCTTAGTTTTAAGAAGTTTGCATACTAAAATATAATAAAACTAAGTTGAGTTCAAAAAAAATTTGAACATAATTTACTCCCATTTAGTTTAAAAAATGTGTTTAACTTAAAATCAAAAAGTATTTGAACTTAATGTGAGTTAACTTTTTTTTGCAGGTAAAAACCACTTTCTAATTTTAAAAAATTGTTTTCTTAAAATTAGTTCAGGCAATTAAAAGCAGAAAGTAACAAATTTTTTCCTATGTAATAATTGTAACTGATGAACTATTTCTAGGGAAACTTTTCATGCAATTTAGATAAATTTTCGGTAAAATTTTTAAAATTTTCACAGAAATTTCCTTAAATTAAAAAGACAAAGGACCTCCAGTTTTCCATAGCCACAGATGCTGTGTGACACTTTAGGCATCCCCTTTTGTAGTTCTCTCAGGGAGAAACAATAAATTAACAACGAAAAGGATCTGACTTTTTCACAATTTATTACGTTTCAGGATATCCTGCAGTACATTTTTTTAATTTGTTTACTTTTTTGCTAACAAAATTTAATTTATATTTTAAAAACATGAGTTTAGTAAAATTCAATTTAATTCAATTTAAAATAAGTTACCTTTACCATAGAAAAAGTTTCATATTTATTAGAAGTGCTATTTAACTTGATGTTGGAAAATATTTTCTTATTTTTAGGGAGTTAAGTCCTAGTTTTTGGTAAAAAAAAAATTATCTAATGAACTTAAACAAAATTAAATTTTTAATAAAACCAAGGAAACATTTCCCAACTGACAGTACAATTTTAAGATGATATATAAACTAATCAGGAGGAAATTTTATTGTTTTTAAATTCAGGAACACGGGTTTTGCAATTAGGTGAATTTGAAAAATTTTGCGCTATTAATTAGTCACTTATTCCAGAACACGGTTCTCTTGTTTTCCCATCAGTCGCTTAGAATTGAATAATATTTCATATGTACCTCAATTATTTATTATTATTATATATATAGTTGCATATCTAGAGTATTTTTGATATGACATAATATATAATTAGATATAATTATTTGTGGTTCCATGTCAATGGTTTCGAATCCCAACCATGGAGATACCTTTTTTTAGTGTTTTTTTATTTCCTTTATATTAATATTTTTTTTTTTAACTTTAAAATTTTAACTCATTTCGGCACAACCCCTTGAAATTTTTGATATAAGATATAATTAGCATTCAATACCTTTTCATAAAAACGGTAGTTGGCTACTACAGATACTTAAAGACTGATTTGAAAATTTACAATGGCAATACCATTAAAGGCAAGTGTCTTTTTGTATAACTAGACTAGAACGCTAAACTACCGAAACACTGATTTATAACGGTAGTTTGCAAAAATAACAAAATTTAACAGGTAATATTATGAAATAAACCTCGTGATATTTGAAGACACATGTCACTATTGCAACCGCAGTTTGCAGTTTTAAAATTTTTGTATCGGTATTGATCAGAGCGTGATAGACAACTACCGTTATAATGAAAAGGTATTGATTACCAACCATGCTAAGAAGACAGAAATGTAGCAAAATATTCGTTTTTAATAGGTTTTTTGTTCAGGCTCTGACTTCTTTTAGACCTAGCTAAAAATCATTAATTTGCTTTGTTTTTGTAAATATACGGAGGTTAAAAGCTCACTATAAACTAGAAATATTATTATTTACTTTTCCATATTTCGCTACTCCGTTGTGTAGCATCTTCAGGCAGTAATAATAATAATTATAATGACAAATAATATAACATTTTTGAAAGCTTTGATATATTTTTAAAAAATTTTTGTATATTAAAATCAAAAAAATTATGTATAAAAGAAATCAAAATATGCCCTAAAAGACACAAATATGTTCTAAAAATGTAGAAATATGCCCTAAAAATATACTTTTACCTCAAAATATGCTCTGAATGCTGAAATATGCAAAAATATGCTCTTAAGGATAAATTATACTAAAATATCCCAGCAAAAATGAAGCTGCCAAAGAAGCAATAAAACATCACTACTATGGCAAAGGCATCACTTCTTTTCTGATGGTTTCATCGATGAATTTAACATTAGCGTGTCATAGGATGGAAGTATTCAAATGTAGCTACTAGCATTACTCATACTTTACTCTAAGAAAGCAATAAATAATACAATGATTAGGTATTCTGCTGCATGAGTGGAAAATGTTCATATACTTTCTAGTATTTAAGCTTTGATGAAAATTTAATTCATAAGAATGCAGAAAAATAAGTTTAAAGAAGCGAAATTTATGCATTGATATACAAATACTCTTTATTAAAACAAATAAATAATTATGCATTAGTGAAAAAGCATTTTTAAAACATTTTTCAAACATTTTAATGAATTTTTATACAAATTTTAAAATATTTTTGGATAATTTAAAAACTGGCTGTACAATTTGGAAACATTTTTAGACAATTTTAAAATATTTTTGAACAATTTTTTGAAATAATTTTTACACAATTTTAAAATTATTTTGGTAAATTCTGAATTAAAACTGGGAATGATGTAGTGTTAAATAAAATACATAATGCAAAAATGCACAGATTGCGTCGTCATAAATATTTGAGGCTGAAAAATGCAAAGGACAGGCTAGCTAGTTTCAATTAAATGTCAAAAAAAATCAGTTTTTCTTGATTTTTCAAAACTTCTATAAAAATTTGCAAAACTGCATAGATTCTAACCCTCATGAAATTTTAAACTAAAATATAAAAAAATTATTTAATAAAAATATTAAAAAAGTTCATCAAACTATTTTCTCAATTTTAATAAATGCTTAAGATTCAAAAAAAAAAAAATATACGATATAATATAACTTATGCTTTAGAAGTAATGAAGAGTGATATTTTAAGTTATGCATCGGGTTTATATCCAGATCACTGCATTTGAAATATGAACACATAAATGCTTTTGTAAGTGCCTTAGAATAACACCAAAAAATCATAAAAGGAAGCAATGAAAGAAGTTATAGTCACAGAATGACTACCATTTTTTTTGCTGGGATACTCTAACAAATCCATACCAGAATTCTTAAATTGTTCTCAATCGGATAAATAGTTTATCCGTGGATCCATACGATGCACAGGAAAAAACATGATATTGCATATTTACGGTTTCCCTGATAATTACTTATCTACTTTTCTCAGTCCATAAGTTATTACAATATATATCATTATATATAATATTATATATAGTTATATATAATTATATAAAATCAGATAAGTATAGAACCAATTTAGTTTTATTAATTCCGCCGTGATATGTAGATTTTTTTCCAAATTTATGGATATATAATTATATATAAGACCCGAAGATTATTATAACACAATTATACATCCAGCAAAATAAAATGGATGTTATTCTTTACGAATCTCTTTTTCAGAAAATTCAAAGAAGTTTATAGTGCAAATTTTTCGATTTGTAAGAAGTCATTTTAAACAACTTCCAAAATGTTGATGTTAACCCATACTAGTAAAAAAAAAAACAATTATTTAGTTAGTCCATAAATGGTTAATTCCTGCAGTCATTAAATGCAGTCATAAAATGAAAACATATTTTGCATCCCAGTGACATTCACTTTGTCCTGGTCGGAATAATAATTCTTGGCGTGTTCAAAATCACATTTTTAACTTAAAAAAAAGAGCCACTCCCTATATTTATTTTTTAGTCCCTATATTTAACAACTTCCGTAAACTAATGAAAAAGTCCATCTGCTCATCGATTTTTCATAGCACCGAAACAAACTACTTCCTCTCAATGACACGCCAATGTTAAAATCATTAATGATTCACCGAAATTTTCACAACTTCGTGTTCAGTAGATGTAGTGTTAAACTACTTCTTCCTCAGCTCTTATTTTGCTGGGACAAGATTATATATAACACAATTATACGAACGATGTAGTCTAATAAGGTCAGTCACACACTGCTGAGTGCTTAGTTCACTACAAGTCTGGCAGACCGAGTTCAAATGGTGACGAAGGCATTGTTTGTTAGAATTTTAATATTTTTTAATTTAAAATTTTTTATAAATTAGATTCGGAATATGTATTTATATTGTTGGAACTAATCTGATACAATTCAGTCTTTAATTTTTCGAATAAATTTGGATCTTAATTAATCTCTAAATATATAAATATGTTTCTGGATCTAATTTGATCTGCCATTTTTCTGATCAATTTAAATCAGCTAGTTATTAAATAATATCAAACTGGATAAGATTAGATATTGCGGCAGAAAATATCTTAAAATAACGGGTATTCAAAGATTCGGCACAGCCGAATTTAATCCTTTTTTTACTATTTGCCTATTAAATAAAGTCCTTCTTTAGATTAAATGTTTTTATTAAACTAAACAATTATATTTAATTAAAATAACGAAAATTAATAAATTTTAAAACATAATGTATTCTCTATCTTTATTCCTAAACGAATGTGAAAATAATATAATCCTATTAATGGTAGTTTCAAAACCTTCCTTCAATTCCGTTAATCCTGTGAAAACAAAAAAAGAGAAAACGTCAATTAGAATTATAGTAATATTAATAATAAATTTAACACACCAACATTATGGCCGCAACCTTTAATTGAATTTATGCGTTTTGGAAAGTAGGAATAAAAAAATATCAATTTGGAATTTGCTGCAAGAACATCAATCCAAAATCTTCTCATTTCTGCAAATTCAGAATTTAATGGAATAATTATGAATTTTAAATTCATTTTCATGTCCGAAAAATTTGAAAATTCTTCTACAGTATTATCATCATAATATGATGTTAACTTTGGACTTAAATAATCCGTAAAGAATGCATAACTACATATTATAGAGAAATCTTTTAAGGAGGGATGTGTAAACACTTTGATTAAATCAATTGCATTGAGTTTATGAATCTCCGTTAATGTCAATGACTCTAAAGATTTTAGTCTATATAAATTATCGAATAGCATTTTGCATTGGCCAGATATGTTTAACATGTTTTATTTTCCTCGTGTAGACAAATCAATGTTTTTAAATTATAACGATGAGTTCCTGTAATATCCAATATTTTATATTTGTTGTTTTCACAAATCAATGTTTTTAAATTTTCCAACTTATAACGATTGGCATTGAAAAGTGGAAAGAAATTAATATATTCAGTGTTATATCAAAGCAGACATAGGCATCCTCAGAGTCTTTGAAAGAAACACGTTTTAGATACAATGATTTTAGTCTCGTATCACATAGAATTTGTTTAAAATGCTGCCAAGTTTTCTACTGTAACAGTAGTTTCAGGTTGTTTGTCATCTTCTTCAACTGTTTTAATCTTGGTCACTTCTTGTTTATCACCCTTGACCTTCTTTATAACACGAGTACGAATCTTCTTATTTTTAGGTTTGCCATCTTCAGAAACAATTTCGACAACACGTACTTCTTCAGGAAGTTCTCTGACATCTTCTGGTTGTTCATCAATGGGAGTTTCTTCGACTGTAACAGTAGTTTCAGGTTGTTTGTCATCTTCAACTGTTTCAATCTTGGTAATTTCTTGTTTATCACCCTTGACCTTCTTGATGACACGAGCACAAATCTTCTTCTTTTTAGGTCTTCCATCTTCAGAAACAGTTTCGACAACACGTACTTCTTCTGGAAGTTCTCTAATTTCCTCTGGATCTTCATCGATGGGAGTTTCTTCGACTGTAACAGTAGTTTCAGGTTGTTAGTCATCTTATTCAACTGTTTCAATCTTGGTGACTTCTTGTTTATCACCCTTGACCAGCTTGATAACACGAGTACGAATCTTTTTCTTTTTAGGTTTGCCATCTTCAGAAACAGTTTGCGACAACACGTACTTCTTCAGGAAGTTCTCTGACTTCTTCTGGTTTTTTATCGATGGGAGTTTCTTCGACTGTAACAGTAGTTTCAGGTTGTTTGTCGTCTTCTTCAACTGTTTCAATCTTGGTGACTTCTTGTTTATCACCCTTGACCTTCTTGATGTCACGAGTACGAATCTTTTTCTTTTTATGTTTGCCCTCTTCAGAAACAGTTTGCGACAACACGTACTTCTTCAGGAAGTTCTCTGACTTCTTCTGGTTTTTTATCGATGGGAGTTTCTTCGACTGTAACAGTAGTTTCAGGTTGTTTGTCGTCTTCTTCAACTGTTTCAGTCTTGGTGACTTCTTGTTTATCACCCTTGACCTTCTTAATGACGCGAGTACGAATCTTTTTCTTTTTATGTTTGCCATCTTCAGAACAGTTAGCGACAACACGTACTTCTTCAGGAAGTTCTCTGACTTCTTCTGGTTGTTCATCGATGGGAGTTTCTTCGACTGTAACAGTAGTTTCAGGTTGTATGTCATCTTCTTCAACTGTTTCAATCTTGGTGACTTCTTGTTTATCACCCTTGACCTTCTTGATAACACGAGTACGAATCTTTTTTCTTTTTAGGTTTTCCATCTTCAGAAACAGTTTCGACAACACGTACTTCTTCAGGAAGTTCTCTAATTTCCTCTGGATTTTCATCGATGGGAGTTTCTTCGACTGTAACAGTAGTTTCAGGTTGTTAGTCGTCTTCTTCAACTGTTTCAATCTTGGTGACTTCTTGTTTATCACCCTTGACCTTCTTGATGACACGAGTACGAATCTTTTTCTTTTTATGTTTGCCATCTTCAGAAACAGTTTGCGACAACACGTACTTCTTCAGGAAGTTCTCTGACTTCTTCTGGTTTTTTATCGATGGGAGTTTCTTTGACTGTAACAGTAGTTTCAGGTTGTTTGTCGTCTTCTTCAAGTGTTTCAATCTTGGTGACTTCTTGTTTATCACCCTTGACCTTCTTGATGTCACGAGTACGAATCTTTTTCTTTTTATGTTTGCCCTCTTCAGAAACAGTTTGCGACAACACGTACTTCTTCAGGAAGTTCTCTGACTTCTTCTGGTTTTTTATCGATGGGAGTTTCTTCGACTGTAACAGTAGTTTCAGGTTGTTTGTCATCTTCTTCACCTGTTTCAATCTTGGTGACTTCTTGTTTATCACCCTTGTTATCACCTTCTTGATAACACGAGTACAAATCTTTTTTCTTTTTAGGTTTGCCATCTTCAGAAACAGTTCGCGACAACACGTACTTCTTCAGGAAGTTCTCTGACTTCTTCTGGTTGTTCATCGATGGGAGTTTCTTCGACTGTAACAGTAGTTTCAGGTTGTTTGTCATCTTCTTCAACTGTTTCAATCTTGGTAATTTCTTGTTAATCACCCTTGACCTTCTTGATGACACGAGTACGAATCTTCTTCTTTTTAGGTCTTCCATCTTCAGAAACAGTTTCGACAACACGTACTTCTTCTGGAAGTTCTCTAATTTCCTCTGGTTGTTCATCGATGGGAGTTTCTTCGACTGTAACAGTAGTTTCAGGTTGTTAGTCATCTTCTTCAACTGTTTCAATCTTGGTGACTTCTTGTTTATCACCCTTGACCAGCTTGATAACACGAGTACGAATCTTCTTCTTTTTAGGTTTGCCATCTTCAGAAACAGTTTGCGACAACACGTACTTCTTCAGGAAGTTCTCTGACTTCTTCTGGTTTTTTATCGATGGGAGTTTCTTCGACTGTAACAGTAGTTTCAGGTTGTTTGTCGTCTTCTTCAACTGTTTCAATCTTGGTGACTTCTTGTTTATCACCCTTGACCTTCTTAATGACGCGAGTACGAATCTTTTTCTTTTTACGTTTGCCATCTTCAGAACAGTTAGCGACAACACGTACTTCTTCAGGAAGTTCTCTGACTTCTTCTGGTTTTTTATCGATGGGAGTTTCTTCGACTGTAACAGTAGTTTCAGGTTGTTTGTCATCTTCTTCACCTGTTTCAATCTTGGTGACTTCTTGTTTATCACCCTTGTTATCACCTTCTTGATAACACGAGTACAAATCTTTTTTCTTTTTAGGTTTGCCATCTTCAGAACAGTTTGCGACAACACGTACTTCTTCAGGAAGTTCTCTGACTTCTTCTGGTTGTTCATCGTTGGGAGTTTCTTCGACTGTAACAGTAGTTTCAGGTTGTTTGTCATCTTCTTTAACTTTTTAAATTTATATCTGAAAACAATCAAAAAATAAATTTTATCAAATATAATACTAAAAAATATTCGTCTAAATATTTTCTTTTTAAATAAATTAAAAAAAAAATTCGTATGCATTGATTTGTTATTGTAGTTAATAGTATTTCGAGAAAAAATATTCCAAAAAAGTAAAAGCGGTAACCCTGGACGAAGCTTTTTTAACGCTAAAATTGAAAATTTCTCATTAATGTTATGAAAAACAATTAGATTAAAAAATAGTTTATAATGGATGCGATTAACCGTTAACCGCTATTTACCGCATCTATTTTAACCGTAAACGCGGTTAAGAAAAATTACGGAAAATGCAAACTCTTGTATTAAGTATAGTAACACTTCATACAAGTGGTTCAAGCGATAAAATAAATTCTTTTATGTTTAATTTTTCGAAATAAAGAATACTTCTTAAAATCCAACAGTTTTTTATTTTATATTAATTAAAAGATTGTTCCAAAAGTTTTATCTGGTAAATTTCTTAAATTCTGTAAATTCTACAATAATAAAAACGTTTTTTCATCTTTCGTATTTTTTACTGCTACTATTATTTCATGAAAATCTTCAGATTTTAATATTTTTATTTAAATACAAAAATTTTAAAATTTGGAAGTCCGTCAGCCAGTAAAAATGTCTTGCGGGGTCCGTGAAGTAAAAGTAATAAACTTTTAAAAATATGTAAAAATGAGAAATTTTTTTAATTGGTCGATCTTGAACAAAGAAAACCTATTAAATCATCTATTTTGCTTCTTAGCACTTAAAAACGTGTTTAGGTATTTTCCTTACAAGCACTATTACGTTACGTATGTTCTGAAATAATAATTAAAAATTACTTCTAATTTGAAAATTTTATATTCTTAAAAAACAGTTTCGTAAAAATTAAAAAAAAAAATGGATAAAACGAAGAAAATAACATAGAATTTTGTAATTTATTTAACTTTATTGATTTCTCAAAAAAAAAAATAAGAACTTTAGCAGACACAATTTGTTTCGTGAGAAGTATGAATAGATCGACTTTTTTGAATGCAGCTATTGTTTATTTAAAAATTTTCTAATTTCTCGCCAGTGACAAATAAAGAAAATGAAATACCAGCTTTATCTGTTTTAGGTTTAAGGGTCTACACCCACTGAACATTTGTCTGTTGAAATGGCGATCACGGCAGTTTGGTATTGAAAATGAGCAAAAGCGGTCAACTGGTTAAAAAGTTACTGAAATATTTTTCATCTCAAAAATATTTTATCACCACTAAAATTCTTTTTGTTTTTTATTATAAAAAAATTTTTTACCTTAAAATTTTTTTCACATCCAAAAAAATTTGTTCACCTCAAACAAATTTTTTCATTGTTGACACATTGTTTTTTTTAAGACATTGGGTATTCAAAGATTCGTCCCAGCCGAATTTAATCCTGTGAAAAGAAGAATTTAGAAAACATAAATTAAAATAATAGTAAAAATAATAATAAAAATCCATGTAACATACCAACATATGGCCCCAAAATTTAGTTGAATTTATGCGTTTTGGAAAGTATTTATCCTCAACAACATCTCGTGGGAATAAAAAATCATAATAAACCCCAATCTTAGTCGGGTAACCTAGTATAAATTTCAAATTCGAATTTGCTGCAAGAACATCCAACCAAAATCTTCTCATCTCTGCAAGTTCAGAATTTAGTGGAATATACAAGAATTTTAAATTCATTTTCATGTCCAAAATTTGAGAATTCTTCTGCCGTATCATCATCATAATATGTTGTTAACTTGTGTTTAAATAAACCTCAACGTTTAGAGGACTACCCATTACAGAGAAATCTTTTATGGAGGGATGTGTAAACACTTTGATTAAGTCAATTTTATTGAGTTTATCAATCTGCGTAAATGTCAGTGACTCTAAAGATTTCAGTCTATATAAATTATCGAACAGCATTTTGCATTGGACAGATGTTTTTAAGACTTTCTTGTTTTCAAAACTGTTTCCTATAATACCTAATATTTTGCTTACGTTGTCTTGGCAAATTAATATTTTTAAATTTTGCAAGTTGTAACGATTGGCTGTAAAGAGTGTAAAGAAATTAGTAATTTCAATACCACACATTTCAAAATATTCCAATGTCGGTGTTATATCAAAGTAGTTATAGTGATTCTCAGAGTTTTTGCAATATTGATCCTCCACATATAATGATTTTAGTCTCGTTCCCCATCCAAACTCGTGTTTACTTCAAATATTAATTTGATCACATTTAAGTTGGTTACTATTTCCAGTATATCTGAACTGCAGTAAGAAGAATTAACGTCATAAAATTCCAACGATTTTAATTTATTCAAATTTCGTAAAGTAGCCATTTGTATAGTTGATCCAATCTTTAAAGGGCCTTTGTTGATATCACAGCAGTAATCCAAACATAAACTTTCTAATTTTGGGCAATATTTAGTCAGTATTTCTAAGTCCTCATCCATTAGCATTATATGTTTATATGTTATAGATACTAGATTTAAAAATCATTGGATATTATCAAAAGTGAAGCCAAATTCTTTTGGACGGTTGAGTTTTTTTGTATTCCCATAATAAATATATCCGACATAAGCATCCTCAGGGTCTTTGAAAGAAACACGTTTTAGATACAATGATTTTAGTATCGTATCACATAGAATTTGTTTAAAATGCTGCCAAGTTAAATCGATGCAATACTCCAACTCCAGAACTTCTAAATTGTCGAAATCTAAAACTGTATAATTTTAAATATTCTAAGGTTTTGCATGATCTCTCAATAATGTTGAAAAACTTTTTATCGATTGTAGTGTAGTAGCCCCCATCCAATGAAAGGCTTAATAAATTTTTGAAATTATCAGAAGCTAATAACTCAATAAATTGTCTAAATGAACGTTGAGAAGAAAACACTCCAACTTTTAACTCTTTGCAGGTGTTTCCTTCATTAACTGTTAAGTCTTTACAGAAATTTGAGGATAAATTTTCCTCTTCACATTGGCACGTTTTCAGTTCTCCTTCCGAATTCATATTTAGTTCTAGTATTAATTTCATCACATTTAAGTTGGTTACTATTTCCAGTATATCTGAACTGCAGTAAGAAGAATTAACGTCATAAAATTCCAACGATTTTAATTTATTCAAATTTCGTAAAGTAGCCATTTGTATAGTTGATCCAATCTTTAAAGGGCCTTTGTTGATATCACAGCAGTAATCCAAACATAAACTTTCTAATTTTGGGCAATATTTAGTCAGTATTTCTAAGTCCTCATCCATTAGCATTATATGTTTATATGTTATAGATACTAGATTTAAAAATCATTGGATATTATCAAAAGTGAAGCCAAATTTTTTTGGACGGTTGAGTTTTATTGTATTCCCATATATTTTTCAGGTTCTTTTTGTATTACTTCCAAATCGTTAACCATTTTGATTTTGACTTTTTAAATTTATTGCTGAAAAAAATATCAAAAAATTAATTTTATCAAATATACTAAAAAATATTTGTCTAAATTTTTGCTTTTTACATAATTTTTTTAAAAAAATCGTATGCATTGATTTGTTTTTGTATTTAATAGTATTTCGAAAAAAATATTCCAAAAAAGCAAAAGCGGTAACCCTGGACGAAGCAATCTTCATGCCTTTCGAAATTTTTATACATTTTTGTTTGTTATTTTAATGTGGAAAAAATATTAAAAGTTTTTTAAATATGTAGTTCTATGGAGGTGTTCTGACAACCGATGCGGATGTCTTGTCTAACTTGTTCTAAATCACTTGTTCCTAAAACACACCAAAGATGTAGTTATAATGCAAGCATGACTCCTTTGGGTTCTAGAATCACCAGTTCCAGGATTGCCTTTAAAGAATATTTAGTTTTCCCTGAGAAGTAATTTTAGAAAGCTTTCGAAAAATTTTCCGGTATTTACTTTGCCTTTTTTACGCCAAAATTGAAAATTTCTTATTAAGGTTTTGAAGGTTTTAAGGTAGATTAAAAAATAGTTTACCGCATCTATTTTAACCGTAAACGCGGTTAAGGAGGATTACGGAAAAATGCAGACTCTTGTATTAAGTATAGTAACACTTTATTCAAGTTGTTCAAGCGATAAAATAAATTTTTTATGTTTAATTTTTCGAAATAAAAAAACTTCTTAAAATCCAAAAGTTTTTTAGTTTTTCTAGGGTATATTAATTAAAAGATTATTCCAAAAGTTTTAACTGGAAAATTTCTTAAATTCTTTAAATTCTACAATAATAAAAACGTTTTTCCATCTTTCGTATTTTTTACTACTACTATTATTTCATGAAAATCTTCAGATTTAAATATTTTTTAATTATATAACTTTATTTGATCTTTTTTCAATATTAATATTTTATTTATTCAGCTAAAGATCTTTTCTTTTTTTATAAAAATTCTTATTTTATTTTCAATATTTCGCTAACAATTTGTTAGCATCTTCAGGAAAACAAAATTTTAACACATAGAATAAACTTCAAAGCAGACACAGAAAATTAAGCTCAGAATTATAAATATTTAATTAGTAAAAAATTAGAAACGTTAAATGTATAGATATGTTTAAATAATTATAATAATATAATTTCATAATGTTATTTTATTTTATAAACAATATTTGATATGTTCAATTTCATAAACAATATTAAACCAATATGAAAATATTTTTTATGATCTTTAACAGGTTAATGTTGTTTATAAAATTACTACTTCTATTTGTTTAAATGTTAATTTAATTTTTTAAAAAATTTAATTTGTTTAAATGTTAAATATTTTTTATGTTTAATGTTTGTCAACTTTTCATAATTATAAAAAATTTTGTTTTCCTGAAGATGCTAACAAATTGTTAGCGAAATATTGAAAATAAAATAAGAATTTTTATAAAAAAAGAAAAGATCTTTAGCTGAATTAATAAATTATTTTTAATATTTTTATTTAAACATAAAAATTTTAAAATTTGGAAGTCCGTCAGCCAGTAAAAATGTCTCGCGGGGTCCGTGAAGTAAAAGTAATAAACTTTTAAAAATATGTAAATATGAGAAATTTTTTTAATAGGTCGATCTTGAACAAAAAAACCTATTAAATCATCTATTTTGCTTCTTAGCAGTTAAAAACGTGTTTAGGTATTTTCCTAACAAGCACTATTACGTTACGTATGTTCTGAAATAATAATTAAAAATTACTTCTAATTTGAAAATTTTATATTCTTAAAAAACAGTTTCGTAAAAATTAAAAAAAAGAAATGGATAAAACGAAGAAAATAACATAGAATTTTGTAATTTAGTTAACTTTATTGATTTCTCAAAAAAAAAAAAATAAGAACTTTAGCAGACACAATTTGTTTCGTGAGAAGTATGAAAGATCGACTTTTTTGAATGCAGCTATTGTTTAGTCAAAAATTTTCTAATTTCTCGCCAGTGACAAATAAAGAAAATAAAATACCAGCTTTATCGATAAAATGTTGTACTTCGCTAAATCACTGTCGGTACTGCGTTTATCTGTTTAAGGCTTAAGGGTTTACGACCACTGAACATTTGTCTGTTGAAATGGCGATCACGGCAGTTTGGTATTAAAAACGAGCAAAAGCGGTCAACTGGTTAAAAAGTTACTGAAATATTTTTCATCTCTAAAATTTTTTATCACCACTAAAATTCTTTTTGTTTTTCATTACAAAAAAATTTTTTACCTTAAAATTTTTTTCACATCCAAAAAAAATTGTTCACCTCAAACAATTTTTTGCATTGTTGTTTTGTTGACACATTGTCTTTTTTAAGACATTGGGTATTCAAAGATTCGTCCCAGCCGAATTTAATCCTGTGAAAAGAAGAATTTAGGAAACATAAATTAAAATAATAGTAAAAATAATAATAAAAATCCATGTAACATACCAACATATGGCCCCAAAATTTAGTTGAATTTATGCGTTTTGGAAAGTATTTATCCTCAACAACATCTCGTGGGAATAAAAAATCATAATAAACCCCAATCTTAGTCGGGTAACGTAGTATAAATTTCAAATTCGAATTTGCTGCAAGAACATCCAACCAAAATCTTCTCATTTCTGCAAATTCAGAATTAAATGGAATATTTATGAATTTTAAATTCATTTTCATGTCCAAAAAATTTTAAAATTCTTCTGCAGTAACATCATCATAATATGTTGTTAACTTTGTGTTTAAATAATCCTCAACGTTTAGAGGACTACCCATTACAGAGAAATCTTTTATGGAGGGATGTGTAAATACTTTGATTAAGTCAATTTTATTGAGTTTTTCAATCTGCGTAAATGTCAGTGACTCTAAAGATTTCAGTCTATATAAATTATCGAACAGCATTGGACAGATTTTTTTAAGACTTTCAAGTTTTCAAAACTGTTTCCTATAATACCTAATATTTTGCTTACGTCGTCTTGGCAAATTAATGTTTTTAAATTTTGCTAGTTGTGACGATTGGCTGTAAAGAGTGTAAGGAAATTAGCATTTTCAATACCCCACATTTCAAAATATTCCAATGTCGGTGTTATATCAAAGTAGTTATAGTGATTCTCAGAGTTTTTGCAGTATTGATCCTCCACATATAGTGATTTTAGTCTCGTGTCACATAGAATTTGTTTAAAATGCTGCCAAGTTAAACTTCTGCAATATTTCAACACCAGAACTTCTAAATTACGATGGCGTACAAATTGTCGGTTCCCCATCCGAATTCGTATTTACTTCAAATATTAATTTGATCACATTTAAGTTGGTTACTATTTCCAGTATATCTGAACTGCATTAAGAAGAATTAACGTTATAAAATTCCAACGATTTTAATTTATTAAAATTTCGTAAAGTAGCCATTTGTATAGTTGATCCGATCTTTAAAGGGCCTTTGTTGATATCACAGCAGTAATCCAAACATAAACTTTCTAATTTCGGGCAAAATTTAGTCAGTATTTCTAAGTCCTCATCCATTAGCATTATACGTTTGTATGTTATAGATACTAGATTTGAACATCTTTGGATATTATCAAAAGTAAAGCCAAATCCGTTTGAACCGTTGGATTTATTTGTATACATACAATGACCATAGCGGTATTCGTCATGTGTTAATGTTTTTAATTTAAGTAGTTTTATTACCACTAAAATTCTTTTTGTTTTTCATTACAAAAAATTTTTTTACCTTAAAATTTTTTTCCCATACAAAAAATTGTTTCACTTCAAAAAATTTTTTGCATTGGTGTTTTGTTGACACATTGTTTCTTTAAGACATTGGGTATTCAAAGATTCGTCGCAGCCGATTCTAATCCTGTGAAAAGAAGAATTTAGGAAACATAAATTAAAATAATAGTAAAAATAATAATAAAAATCCATGTAACATACCAATATATGTCCCCAAAATTTAGTTGAATTTTTGCGTTTTGGAAAGTATTTATCCTCAACAACATCTCGTGGGAATAAAAAATCATAATAAACTCCAATGTTAGTCGGGTAACGTAATATAAATTTCAAATTCGAATTTGCTGCAAGAACATCCAACCAAAATCTTCTCATTTCTGCAAATTCAGAATTTAATCGAATATTTATGAATTTTAAATTCATTTTCATGTCCAAAAAATTTTAAAATTCTTCTGCAGTAATATAATCATAATATGTTGTTAACTTTGTGTTTAAATAATCCTCAAGGATTATGGAGGGATGTGCAAACACTTTGATTAAGTTAATTTTATTGAGTTTTTCAATTTGCGTAAATGTCAGTGACTCTAAAGATTTCAGTATATATAAATTATTGAACAGCATTTTGCATTGGACAGATGTTTTTAAGACTTTCAAGTTTTCAAAACTGTTTCCTATAATACCTAATATTTTGCTTACGTTGTCTTGGCAAATTAATGTTTTTAAATTTTGCAAGTTGTGACGATTGGCTGTAAAGAGTGTAAAGAAATTAGTAATTTCAATACCACACATTTCAAAATATTCCAATGTCGGTGTTATATCAAAGTAGTTATACTGATTCTCAGTTTTTGCAATATTGATCCTCCACATATAGTGATTTTAGTCTCGTGTCACATAGAATTTGTTTAAAATGCTGCCAAGTTAAGCTTCTGCAATATTTCAACACCAGAACTTCTAAATTACGATGGCGTACAAATTGTCGGTTCCCCATCCGAATTCGTATTTACTCCAAATATTAATTTGATCACATTTAAGTTGGTTACTATTTCCAGTATATCTGAACTGCAGTAAGAAGAATTAACGCCATAAAATTCCAACGATTTTAATTTATTAAAATTTCGTAATGTAGCCATTTGTATAGTTTATCCAATCTTTAAAGGGCCTTTGTTGATATCACAGCAGTAATCCAAACATAAACTTTCTGATTTTGGGCAATATTAAGTCTGTATTTCTAAGTCCTCATCCTAGCATTATATGTTTGTATGTTATAGATACTAGATTTGAAAATCTTTTGATGTTATCGAAAGTGAAGCCAAATTCTTTTGGACGGTTGAGTTTTTTTGTATTCCCATAATAAATATATCCGACATAAGCATCCTCAGGGTCTTTGAAAGAAAGACGTTTAAGATACAATGATTTTAGTCTCGTATCACATAGAATTTGTTTAAAATGCTGCCAAGTTAAATCGATGCAATACTCCAACTCCAGAACTTCTAAATTACACTGGCGTACAAATTGTCGAATTCTAAAACTGTATAATTTTAAATATTCTAGGGTTTTGCATGATCTCTCAATAATGTTGAAAAACTTTTTATCGATTGTGGTGTAGTAGTCCCCATCCAATGAAAGGGTTAATAAATTTTTGAAATTATCAGAAGCTAATAACTTAATAAATTGTGTAAATGAACGTTAAGAAGAAAATACTCCAACTTTTAACTCTTTGCAGTTGTTTGCTTCATAAACTGTTAAGTTTTTACAGAAATTTGAGGTAAACTTTTCCTCTTTCCTTTGGCACGTTTTCGGTTCACTATCCGAATTCATATTTACTTCTAATAATAATTTGATCACATTTAAGTTGGTTACTATTTCCAGTATATCTGAACTGCAGTAAGAAGAATTAGCGCCATAAAATTCCAACGATTTTAATTTATTAAAATTTCGTGAAGTAGCCATTTGTATAGTTGATCCAATCTTTAAAGGGCCTTTGTTGATATCACAGCAGTAATCCAAACATAAACTTTCTAATTTTGGGAAATATTTAGTCAGTATTTCTAAGTCCTCATCCATTAGCATTATATGTTTGTATGTTATAGATACTAGATTTGAAAATCATTGGATATTATCAAAAGTGAAGCCAAATTCTTTTGGACGGTTCAGTTTTTTTGTATTCTCTTATATATTTCAGGTTCTTTTTGTATTGCTACCAAATCATTAACCATTTTGATTTTGACTTTTTAAATTTATCGCTGAAAAAAGAAATCAAAAAATAAACTTTATCAAATATACTAAAAAATATTTGTCTAAATTTTTGCTTTTTAAATAAATTTTTTAAAAAAATCGTATGCATTGATTTGTTATTGTACATAGTTAATAGTATTTCGAGAAAAATATTCCAAAAAAGTAAAGCGGTAACCCTGGACGAAGCAATCTTCATTAGGAAAATAGAAACGAAATAGATTTTTAGTAGGAATTTATATTAACTTCTTCCTTCCTGCCTTTCGACAACGTTTAATTTCATAAATGATGTTTTCTGATTTATATGAGAAATTTGTATACATTTTTTTGTTTGTTATTTTAATGTGGAAAAAACATTCAAAGGTTTTAAATATGTATGTCTATGGAGCTGTTCTGACAACCGATGCGGATGTCATGTCTAACTTGTTATAAATCACTTGTTCCTAAAACACACCAACGACGTAGTTATAATGCAAACATGACTCCTTTGAATGGGTTCTAGACCTAGTTACACCACCAGTAATGCCAGGGATGCTTTTAAAGAATATGTAGTTATTCCCTGAGAAGTAGTTCTAGAACTAATAATTTTGGAAAGAGTTCCAAAAATGTTTGGGGGTAAACTTTGCATTTTTAACGCTAAATTTGAAAATTTCTTATTAATGTTATGAAAAACTATTAGATTAAAAAATAGTTTAAAGTGGATGCGATTAACCATTAACCGGGATTTACCGCATCCATTTTAACCGTAAACGCGGTTAAGAAAAATTACAGTAAAATGCAAACTCTTGTGTTAAGTATAGTAACACTTCATTCAAGTCGTTCAAGCGATAAAATAAATTCTTTTATGTTTAATTTTTCGAAATATTTTGAATTTTTAAGTGTGAATATTTCATTAGCGTGAGTAGAAAAAAATCTTCCTACGTTATCGTGCGTGATTGTAATTTTTGGTTTTTGATCGTGCATAAGCGTGAGCCAAAATACGCTTACGTGCCCATCTCTAAATTATGGCAAAACTTTAAAAAATTTTATAAGTTTTAAAAATCATTTTATTTTGCATTAATTTTTTTATAAAAAATGTGAAACGAGTTTTAATCAATTTGACAATTAAGAAGAATAATTTTTGAACAAAAAAAATAACAAAACCTCTAATATTTATACTATATACGAGGGCGTATCAATAAGTCCATGACTTTTTGAATGAAACACAGATTTTTTTTGCAAAAAAAAAAAATATTTTTCAACATAATCTCCTTTTAGCCCAATACACTTAGTCCAACTTTTCCCTTCCAAAAAAAAGGATTTTTTAAGGTCCATAAAATAGGCATTTGTTTGATCAATAATTTCATCGTTGGAGTTAAATCTCTTTCCACCGAGCCATTTCTTTAGGTTTGGAAATAGGAAATAGTCACTGGGGGATGAGGTACCAATTCGTAGCCCAATTCATGGAATTTTGCCATTGAGACTACACACGTGTGCACCCGTGCATTATGGTCAATTGAGAGCAAACGCGGCATCCATCTTACAGACAGCTTTCTTTAATCAAACTGATCATATAAAATCGAAACCACACTGTCATATAAAATGTCTATGGCATCAACAATCTCTCGCACTTTTACTCTTCGATCGGCCAACACTATATCGTGGATTTTTTCAACATTTTCGGGTGTATTGATCTCAATTGGCCGTCCAAAACGTTCAGCGTCATTTGTACTTGTGCAACCACAACGAAAGTTAGTAAACCACTTTTTTACTATTGAAATCGAGTTCCCATAGTATTTATCAAGCTTTTCCTTTGTTTGATTGACGGTTTTTTTTTCGAAAAAAAAAATTTTAATGAGCACTCGGAATTCACTTTTTTCCATTTTTAAAAAAAATGCACGAGGTTGTATGTTTTGAACAGCTGTTAAACGCAAAGTAAATGACGGAACCTGCTCAAAATTTGACAGTCACGGACTTATTGATCCGCCCTCGTGCATGTACATAATAATAAATTTGTATGTATTTTTGATATAACACATTAAATCGATGTTTGATCCTTTCGCTTTGCACACATTTATTTGTTGCAATGCAAATTCTCCCTACTACAGTTGGCTTAAGTGACTTAAATAAGGCATCGGTATGAAAGGAAAACTCAAAATTTTTTAATTATAAAAAAAATATATTTGTAATTCTAAAATTTCGTTTCATACCAGCCTGTTGAGTGGTCTTACCTTATGGGGGTTTATATTAAAAATTTTACTCATATTACTTTTTTTAATAATTGAACTGCTTTTATTTGAATTCAATATATAAATCACAAATTTTAAAATTATTATAACTGTTTAACGTCCTTTTCGTTTGACGATATTCAACATACTAAATTTTAAATAAGATGTTTTCTTCAAAGATTAGTTTAAGACCATAACAACAAATCTTTCGATTACAACAAAAATGTCAAAAATTCATGTAAAAATAGTAAACAAAAGAACAACCCTAGACTGTCGAAGGAAAAACCCAAATTCTTTCTAATGTACTTAGCTGGTATTGTTTTGCCAATTGTTTAACACTAACTTAGTTTCGAAGTATCGTCAGTGTTACCATATTGCCAGTTTAATACTCCTTTCAATTACTCTTTTAATTTCAGCGATTTTTTAATTTTGTATTTTTCCAGACTTAATTTTTTTCATAATATTTCCAATATATTTAGAAAGATTACAACATGAAACGAACTTCTATGGAGGATGTAATTGAGCGAAATAGTGTATTGAGTTTGTGGATTTTTGGAAAACCATAAAGTATGGGAGCCGGGGCAAAATTGGATGTTATTTGTATTTTCACATAACGCGAAATAAATTCTGTTTTATATAAGTACATTATTGAGCGCCCTGGTACGCTAATTGGTAGCGTGCTAACTTATCAGTACAGCCTCACTATCAGAGAATATATTAATCCTCACCGTTGTGAGGGCATTATACCTAAGCCACTCCGCTACCTCCCTAATGGCCAGAATTTCAGCCTGGAAAACACTACAATGTCCGCCTTAGTAATTACAATTTCATATTTGTGTCTTTTTAAATTATGTTTGGTTTCCTCAAAATTATTAAGAATAGCTCATGTGAAACGTGGACTTGTTGGTCTTGTAGTGTTTGCCAGCTGTTTCGGTGTAAACCCATTTTTACGTTGTATTTACCTCATTTCCTAATTTCCCCACAATTGCAATTGTCAGCGAATTTGATGGGAGTAAAGAAGTAACTTTTATATTTTTTAATTTAAAAAACAAAATAGTATGAGAAATATTGATATTGGAATATAAAACATACAATACCACTGAAGTTTTTGGCTTTTTGAAGCTACACTTTTGGAAATACTACGAATGTGGTTCTGTAAATTTAGTATAAACTTTTTGTGGAAAAGTACTATAGTACTATGCAAACAGTTTCGTTGAAAACTTTATAAAATTTAAAAAAAAAAAAAAAAAACGTTGATATGTTAAAAACTTTTGAAAGTGTTGAATAACTTAAGTAGAACACAGAAAAAAAATAATTACAATTTCCTAGGTAAGGACTAGACAGAAATATGCGTCTTTTAAAAGTTTATAGACTACAAAATTTGGAAAATTTTCTTAAGTGGACTTAAGTGCTTTTGTCAAAAATCTATTGATATTTATTATTTCCATTCGCATATTATGAATTTTCAATCAGGGACCACATACTGTAAAATTTGATATTTAATTTGCAAGAAAAAAAATCAATGTCATAAACCCAGTGTACGTATATACGATAAAATGCTGTATGTTATATTTTTTGTTTAAATAAAATAAATTTCAATTCAAAATGTATTGTCGATTTTTTTTTGAAAAACAGTTGTTTTTTACAGTTTATCAAAAAAAATATATGGCAACACTTAGTATCGTATTCAAGGAAAATGAGCAACAATCTAAAAAGAGCGTAGAAAACCAAAACAAAATAATTTTTTTGTATTTTTCTTGCACATAGATTTAAATCATGGCAAATAATACCTGAAAATATGTTTTCTCTATTACAACAACAAATGTATAAAATTCACTAGAATGTTAAATTCTACATAATGACCTTGGCTGGTGTTGTTGTGCCGTGGATTTAATAAGTAATAAAATAGAAAATTCCTATTTTCAAAAATGGTTTCTTACAATTTCACAGAAAAGGATATAATATATATATTTTCTATATTATTTAAACACGTGGAATTGAGTGCAACATACTTGGGATTTTTTCATTGCTATTGAAATTTCATTGGCACTAGCTCACTAATGCTTATTCCCAAAAAAAAGTTTTATTACAATTTAATGGTAATGAAGTTTCTGGCATTAGCATTTGCAGTAGCGTAGCTGAGTCATCAAGGGCCCGTGTGAAAAACATCAAATTATGCCCTTAACAAAAAAAAAAATCAAAATCACTAACTAGTACAAAAACTCATAAAACATTTTATTTTAAATCACGAATAATTTATATATTAGCTTGTTTACCATACTTGGTATTTTTTCATTGGCGCTGAAATATCATTAGCATTAGTTGAATAATGCTAATGGCAAAATGGCAATGAAATTTTCTGGATATTTAACTTGCTTTACATAGGCTTTTTTATATTTATTAACGCAATTGTCATGTTAGAGCAAAAGTTTTGCCTTATCTCGCTTAGTTTTCGAAATACCGGCCATTTTAAAGAGTGGCCATTTTACAAAATGGCGAATATTTTAGAATTTTGCAAAGTTCGTCAAAGGTTACCCTTCAATTTACAAATCAGCCACATGATGACTATTTTGTTATTAATTAATTGATAATATAAATTAACACACCCCGATAATAAAAATTTCGTTTCGCATAAAAATGAGTCAAACTTTTTCTCAGTTTTGCCCTAACTCGCCTAGTTTTCATTTTAAAAAATTACCATTTTACAAAATGGCGAATATCTAAAAAAAATAAGCGAGATTTGCAAGTCAATTTTAATGTTTTACTATTTCGTTTTAATTCACAAGTCAAATCAATCTTATGTTTGAAATGATTTGATTCAATCACTCCAAAAAAAAAGACATGAACTAAAATGTAATCAAAAATTTCCTTCAAAAGTGTTTATAAATTGTCCTCAATTTAAGTAAAATTTTATTTAAACTTAGAAAAATGTTCTTAAAAAGAACAAAAATTCCTAAGTTTGAGGAAAAACGAAATAGTTTATGTACTAAGAAATAGTTCATATTTTTCCTAAGTAATATTTCTTGATTTTAGGCAAACACAAGTCAATTAAATAAAAATGTATTAATATTAAGAAAAAACATATAAAATTTTAGTTTAGTTCAAAAAAATTTAGGACATAATTTACTCCCATTTAGTTCAAAAAAGTGTCTAACTTAAATCGAGAAAGTACTTGAACTTAATTTGTGTTCATTTTTCTTCGCGAGTAGTAAAATTAACTTAATTTTAGAAAACCATTTCGAAATTCAGTTTTTAAGTATACCACTTTCTAATTTTGAAGAATTTTTTTCTAAAAATTAGTTCAGACAATTAAAAACAAAAAGTAATAAATTTTTTCTTATGTAAATAAAAATTTACTTGATTTACGGAACTGGTGAACTATTTCTAAGGAAAATTTTCATGCAACTTAGTTCAGATAAATTTTAATACAATATTCTTTTTTTCCAGTAAAAGTTTTCTAATTTTTAAAAAAATAATAAAATTTGGTATAGAATTTTTTTTTGGAAAACGTTTTAATTATTTTTAATATTCTATTCCAAAAAAAAAAAACAATTAAAAACAAACCAGTTAGTTTTCCTAATTTTCAAGAAAAAATTTTATTAAATAAAAAATTTAAAGTAACCATTTAAAAAAACTATCGTGCATGATTGTAATTTTTACGTGAGCGTGCCGATTTCTAATCTTAACAGTCTTAAATATTGAACTTAAAAGTAGCTTAAAATATATTTTAAAATTTTGTTAGCAAAGGGTAAAAAATTTCGAATTCGCGCTTTTATGTAATAAATTTGTTTGTTGACTACAATACAAAATATCGCAGGCACATTTTATACATTACGGCATAACGGCGTTCCTGTAATTGATGTAGCGCTTATTAAACTTTATATTTATCGAACTATTTTTATTCACTTTATAATAAAAAAGTTTAAATTTGTATGTCAAATAAAGTTTAAGCTAAAAATCCCATAAAATAAACTTATGACATTTCCATTTTCCAATAATAACAAGAAATGTAATTGAAATATTTTGTATTTTTGCAACAATTTTCTTCAATTAGTTTATTTAAGAAGACAACGGACCCCCAGTGTTTCTTAGCCATAGATGCCGTGTGTCACGTAGGGCGTCCTTTTTTGTAGTTCTCTCAAGCAGAACCGTTAATTAACTACGAAAAGGTTCTGACTCTGTCACAATTTATTACGTTTCAGAATATCCTGCAGTATATTTTTTAATTTGTTTACCTTTTTGCTAATGAAATCTAATTTATATTTTAGATACATGAGTTAAGTATAATTCAATTTAATTTTAAGACAAAAATGTAAAATAAAAAGCTTGTTAAGAGCAGTGTCCTCACAAAGCAGAAGTCCTCCGAAAGTGGGAAAATACTTACTCAATGAGTGTAAAGTACTTTAAAATATATGGTAAAATATATAGAAGTAGGTTAGGGATAACTTTCACTTAAAAGAAGTGCTATTTAACTTATTGTAAGAAAATATTTTCTTATTTTTAGGGAGTTAAGTCCTACTTTTTAGTAAAAAAAAATTATCTAATGAACTTAAATAAAATAAAATTTTTCTTAAAACCAAGGAAACATTTCCTAAATAATAGTACAATTTTAGATGATGTATGAACTAATTAGGAGGAAATTTTACTGTTTTCTAATAAAAATTTACTTCTCAGTAGTAAAATTTTTCTATAATTTAGAAATTTTGACCAAATTTTAAGTAAAATATGTGTTTAATTTCAAGGAAAATTTTATTAAATATTGGTAAGAAGTGACTTTGGCCCCGTTTTCATTTCAGTTTTTCCTCTAAAGAAGTTAATTTTTCTAAATTCTAGTTAATTTTTTTTGAGTGATATTGAATCAAAAATGATTCAAATAAAATTGATTAACCATATTTGATTTTAAATCAGATTTAATAAATTGATTTATGAAATATTTAATCAAGTCGCTGATTTACAAAGAGAATTATTTTTTTCGCGAATTAATTCAATAAAAATTTGTCTTTTTCATGGTCTGCATGACAATGCTGTGATTATTATTTGGAACTACTTAAAAAAATTGCATGTAAACATTTTTCTTATTTTCACATTTTCATAAAAAAAAAACTATTTGCTACTATCAACAAAGGGCCCCTGTGGGCCATGGGCCCTGGTGCAGTGCACCACCCAGCGACCATTAATTTACGCCACTGAGCATTTGTCCTACTAATGCTAATTAAATCGTACTAATGCGAATTAAATCGTACTAATGCTAATTAAATCGTTTTATTATTATCTGTATAAAACTACTTTGATAATTTTCAAATCGTATAAACTTTCGGTTAACCAGTTTCTTACTTACATTTACTAATTTTTCTAATTTTTTCACATATTTTTAACTATTTTAACTAGCGTTGCCAAACGGGCCAACATATTTGCTTCATAAAATTTACTACTAAATAATTCAAAATTTTAGGATTTTTTGTCGAATTATCAATCCTAGTTTTGAGTGTTATATTCTCAATGGAGGGCGTAATATGATGAAATATCATTTTATAGGATATTTTTCATAAAAATAGCTAAGAAAAATTCAGTTTTAACTATTTTTTAATATGATATGAAATATAATTATATACATACAATTAAATATATGGTTCCAGATCAGAAATATTTTTGATATGGTATGGTATATATATTAGACCTGCTCTTATTTCCATGAATATTTTTCAAAATGGCGGCGCATAAGAGAGTAGGGTCCAAAAAGTTTCCATTTTATGCCACAATGATCTATGTAAAATTTGGGCTCGATCCGACGACTCAAAGTAAACCCAAAATTGAGTTGAGTAATAAGACAAGGTTTTATTATAAGAAATTAGGAACTTTATTCGGCATTTTTGAAAAACTCAATTTTGGTAACAGTTTTGTTAATATTTTGTAATTTTCTTATTTTTATGTTATTCTCCAATAAATTACCTTTTCACTAAGCTATTACTCAGAAAAATCCATTTCTGTTTGCTATTGGAATTCAGGCAGATCGGTTGATAAATGGCTGACTACCTCTAATTTTTCCGTAAAATCCCTTTGTTTAATATGTATGTTGAATTTTACGCATAACAAACACATCCATTTGTTGAACTTCTTTTCTTTTACCTCTTCACCTTTTATACAGAAACAACAAACACATACAAAGATTTACCATTTGAAAACCAAACAAATTTGTTTAAACGAAAACTCTTTATTTTTTACTTCTATTATCAACGATTGCGTATGTACTTCAATGGCACAGTGGTCTAAGCGCTTCGTCACAACTTCTTTTGTACAATTTTTTTTTATAGTTTCTTAAGACTTTTTTTTTTATTTTCTTAAACTTTTTTTTAACATTACAAATACGTAAAGCACAGTTGACAAAGATGTCGGTCAGTTTTTCTGTATATTTGGAGAACGGAAAGAGGAAAAGTTTCCAAATAAGTTACAAGATTATCAATACACAAAATCTGACCAAATATTGGCGGGATCCGTGAATTGGGCGTGGCACAAAATAGATAAATTTATATCTTAAGAACGGTAAATAAAGTAATTAAATAATCCATAAATAGGCTAAAAACATCAACATTTTTATAAAAACCCTATGATAGAAACACAATACAAACGGTTTTATTTCTATTTTTAGCTCCGATTTAAAAGAATTTATAAAAAGATTTTTAGACCATTTCATATATTAAGAATATTTCATACATAATTTCTTTTTGAGTGCAACTATTTTAGGTCATAACTTATAATAATTTATAAAACAAATTTTCATAAACTATTTTCCTTAAAATATTTAAAATTAAGCTAAAGATATTAAGAACATTTTTAAAAAAATCTAAATAAAATCCTAAATGCAAATTTGCCAGCTTAATTAAACGTCTTTGTAAAAATAAAACACATGCAGTTCTAGTGATTTCTTTTAACGATTTGTAAAAAAAATACGTACAGCACAGTTGACTTAACGATGTCGGTCAGTTTTTCTGTATATTTGGACAACGGAAATAGTCTTATGTTGATATGTTTGGAAATCAACATAAAAACCTTATGTACTGTTTCTAAAAAACAGGCAAGTGATTGTGGAAACAGCACAGTAGTTTGATTTAAGGATTTCCAGATAATATACTTCATTCTGTATGAAATAAAGTATTCCAATTTAATTCGTACACAAAATAGTGAGTAGCTATAAATATAAACTTCAGTTTTTTTCCCAAATATGGTGAAGGGTATATAAGATTCGGCATAGCCAAATATAGCGCTCTTATTTGTTTTCTACTACTATTATTTTATAAAAATCTTCGGATTTAAATGTTTTTATTTAAGTAAAAATGTCTCAAGGTGTTCGTGAAGCAAAAGTAATAAACTTTTAAACATGCATATAAATATGAGAAAAAAAATGTTTAATAGGTCGAGCTTGAACAAAAAAACCTATTAAATCATTTATTTTGCTTCTAAGCAATCAAAAACGTGTCTAGGTATATTCCTTTCAAGCACTATGACGTTACGTATGTTCTGAAATAATAATTAAAAATTGCTTCTAATTTGAAAATTTTATATTCTTAAAAAACAGTTTCGTAAAAATTAAAAAAAGAAATGATTAAAAGAAGAAAATAACATAGAATTTTGTAATTTATTTAACTTTATTGATTTCTCAAAAAAAAATTTAAGAACTTTAGCAGAAAAAATTTGTTTCGTCAAAAGAATGAATAGGCCGACTTTTTTGAATGCAGCTATTTTTTTTTAAAAAATTTTCTCACCAGTGACAAAAAAGAAAATAAAATACCAGCTTTATCAATAAAATGTTGTACATCGCTAAATCACTGTCGGTACTGCGTTTATCTGTTTAAGGCTTAAGGGTTTGCACCCACTAAACATTTGTCTGTTGAAATTAATAATATAAATTAATATACAACTCTGATTAAAATTTAATCCTAATAATGGTAGTTTTAAAATCTTCCTTCAATTCCGTTTATCCTATGAAAAGAAGAATAAAGAAAACATAAATTAAAATTATAGTTAAAATAATAATAAAAGTCCATGTAACATACCAACATTATGGCCCCAAATTTTAGTTGAATTTATGCGTTTTGGAAAGTATTTATCCTCAACAACATCTCGTAGGAATAAAAAATCATAATAAACCCCAATGTTAGTCGGGTAACGTAATATAAATTTCAAATTCGAATTTGCTGCAAGAACATCCAACCAAAATCTTCTCATTTCTGCAAATTTAGAATTTAATGGAATATTTAAGAATTTTAAATTCATTTTCATGTCCAAAAAATTTGAAAATTCTTCTACAGTATTATCATCATAATATGATGTTAACTTTGGACTTAAATAATTCGTAAAGAATGCATAACTACATATTATAGATAAATCTTTTAAGGTGGGATGAGTAAACACTTTGATTAAATCAATTGTATTGAGTTTATGAATATCCGTTAATGTCAATGACTCTAAAGATTTTTGTCTACATAAATTATCGAATAGTATTTTGCATTGGCCAGATATGTTTAACACTTTCAAGTTTTCAAAACTGTTTCTTGTAACATCTAATATTTTATTTTCCTCGTGTAGACAAATCAATGTTTTAAAATTTTTCAAATTATCTAATATTTTATATTTTATATTTGTTGTTTACACAAATCAATGTTTTTAAATTTTCCAACTTATAACGATTGGCATTGAAGAGTGTAAAGAAATTAACATATTCAGTATTACACATTCCAAAATATTCCAATATCGGTGTTATATCAAAGAAGACATAGCCATCCTCAGAGTCTTTGAAAGAAACTCGTTGTAGGTACAATGATTTTAGGCCCGTATCACATAGAATTCGTTTAAAATGCTGCCAAGTTAAACCGATGCCATATTCCAACTCCAGAACTTCTAAATTACGCAGGCGTACAAATTGTCGAATTCTAAGACTGTATAATTTTAAATGTTCTAAGGTTTTGCATGATCTCTCAATAATGTTGAAAAACTTTTTATCGATTGTGGTGTAGTAGTCCCCATCCAATGAAAGGGTTAATAAAGTTTTGAAATTATCAGAAGCTAATAACTTAATAAATTGTGTAAATGAACGTTGAGAAGAAAATACACCAACTTTTAACTCTTTGCAGGTGTTTCCTTCATTAACTGTTAAGTCTTTACAGAAATTTAAGGATAACTTTTCCTCTTCACTTTGACACGTTTTCGGTTCGCCATCCAAATTCTCATCTACATCTTATATAAATTTGATTACATTTGAGTTGGTTACTATTTCCAGTATATCTGAACTGCAGTAAGAAGAATTAACGTCAAAAAATTCCAACGATTTTAATTCATTATAATTTCTTAAAGTAGCCATTTGTATAGTTGATCCAATCTTTAAAGGGCCTTTGTTGATATCACAGCAGTAATCCAAACATAAATTTTCTAATTTTGAGCAATATTTAGTCAGTATTTCTAAGTCCTCATCCATTAGCATTATATGTTTGTATGTTATAGATACTAGATTTGAAAATCATTGGATATTATCAAAAGTGAAGCCAAATTCTTTTGGGTGGTTGAGTTTTTTTGTATTCCCATAATAAATATATCCGTCATCTTTTAGTGTTTCTAATTTAAGTTTGTGAGTATTACCAGCCACACTATGTAAAAAATCTTCACAACCTTTTAGGTTTAATAACATATTGTGCCTTTCTACAAAACTTATTGATTCTATCTTCACTCCCCTTTGAGAAATATTTGATAGTATATATTTTTCAGGTTCTTTTTGTATTACTTCCAAATCGTTAACCATTTTGATTTTGACTTTTTAAATTTATCGCTGAAAATAAAATCAGAAAATAAAATTTATCAAATATACTAAAAATATTCGTCTATTTTTTTTTTTTTTCTTTTTAAATCGAGAAAAAATATTCCAAAAAATTAAAAGCGGCAACCCTGGACGAAGCCATCTTCATTACGAAAATAGAAACGAAACAGATTTTGAGGAGGAATTTATATTGACTTCTCCTTCCTTCCTGCCTTTCCACACCGTTTAATTTCATAAATGATTTTTTCTGATTTATATGAGAAATTATTATACATTTTTTGTTTATTTTAATGTGGAAAAAGTATTAAAAGTTTTTTAAATATGTAGTTCTACGGAGCTGTTCTGACAACCGATGCGGATGTCATGTCTAGCTTGTTCTAAATCACTTGTTCCTAAAATACACCAACGATGTAGTTATAATGCAAACATGACTGCTTTGAATGGGTTCTAGACTTAGTTGCACCACCAGTAATGCCAGGGATGCTTTTAAAGAATATGTAGTTATTCCCTGAGAAGAAGTTCTAGAACTAATAATTTTAGAAAGAGTTCCAAAAATATTCGGGCCTAAACTTTGCTTTTTTAACGCTAAAATTTAAAATTTCTTATTAATGTTATGAAAAACAATTAGATTAAAAAATAGTTTATAGTGGATGCGATTAACCGCATCCATTTTAACTGTAAACGCGGTTAAGAAAAAATACGGTAAAATGCAAACTCTTGTATTAAGTATAGTAACACTTCATTTAAGTCGTTCCAACGATAAAATAAATTCTTATTTCATTTTTCGAAATATTTTGAATTTTTAAAGTGTATTTCGTGAGCGTGAGTAGAAAAAAATCCTACGTGATCGTGCGTGATTGTAATTTTTGGTTTTTGATCGTGCATAAGCGTGAGCCAAATTATGCTCACGTGCCCATCTCTAAATTATCGCAAAACTTTAAAAAATTTATAAAGTTTTAAAAATCATTTTATTTTGCATTAATTTTTTTATAAAAAATTTGAAACGAGTTTTAATCAATTTGACAACTAAGAGGAATAATTTTTGAACGAAGCAAATAACAAAACCTCTAATATTTATACTATATACGAGGGCGGATCAATAAGTCCGTGACTTTTTGAATGAGTTTTTTTTTTCAAAAATGAAATGATAGCGAGAATTGTAGTAAAATATATCTAGGTACAACAAAGAATAAATTAAAAACAAAAATTGCAGGACATAAATCTGATGAAAAAAATACTGAAACACTAATTCTAAACAAAATACAGCATTATCATCACATTGCACGAGTTCTAATCATTATCCTGATTTTGATAGGACGTCAATTTGAAACACAGAACATAATAACAGACGCAGATATATGTTAGAAATGTTACAAATTATGAAAGCACCATCTACACAGCGAATTAATTATAAAATAGACAGCAAATATTGCACAAAATTACAGACATTTAGTTACTAAAAACAAGGATAAATATTATTATGTTAAATAACATGTATATAAAATATTTTTGTTCATGTAATATTTTAATTTTTCAAATATTGTTATTTTTGTTTTTTGTCATATTTTTATTTTTTAATGTTGACAAAAAATAATTTTTGATTTACCGCCTTTTTTAAAAAAATTGTTATATAAAGTTTTCAATTTATAATTTTCATTTATTAATTATAAAAGACAATTTCCCATGAAGAAGTCACGCAATGTGGTGACGAAATATTGGGATAAATAAATATTTATCACTAATTTTTTATAAATAAAAGATCTAAAGCTCAATATAAAAAAAAATTCACAAATCAAGAAGATCGAAGAAAACTAAAAGTACTTTCGGGTACACGTGTCAGGAGGGTTAGGGTTAAAAAGCCGACAAGTTCCGGTTTTTTCGTAGATTCGAAAAAATCTAAAACCGTTTTTTTTGCGTCAGTTAACAGGCTTTTTTAAATTTTCAAGAAAAACCGAATGGTTTCGGTTTTTTCCTTAATTCGAATAAACCGTTTTTTTTTTTGGTGTCGGTTAACCGGTTTTTTATTTAAATATATATTTTTCTTATTTTTGCACATATTTTCAACTATTTTAACTAGCGTTGCGGGACAACATATTCGCTTAGGTAAAGTAAAAAATTGGCGTTGCCGTCAGTAGTAATAGTTATAAGTTAAGTTGTTAAAAAAAACACTTTTTCAAATTTTAAGCGAAAAACTTGAATTTGAAAAAAAATTAAAATTACTTAAGACATCAATTTGGCGGCATCTCACAAAAAGTATAATTTTGTATGGCTGCGTGATTCGATAAAATTTGCTACTGAATAATGCAAAATTTTATGGTTTACTGTCGAATTATCAATCCTAGTTTTGAGTGTTGTATTCTCAATGGAGGGCATTATACGACGAAATATAGATTTTCTTAGGAAGTTTTCGTTAAAAAATCATTTTAAAGGATAGTTTTTATAAAAACTAATATCTAAGAAAAATTCAGTTTTAACTAGAGATTTAGCTTGATATATAGGTTCCTCCTCCGCCGTAGACATCCAACCAGATGAAATTTTTGGAAATTCTAATGGGAAAAATCTACCCCTTAACGGCATGACCCCTTTAGCTAGAAACCTAACTCAATGATGATGTACATTTCGTATTTTTTGCCAAGGCCGTGGTAAAAATTGAAAGTCACAGAACGAAAAGTCTTTCTCTTAACGGCAAGCTGGAGATAGGATTTTGAATGAGAGAGGAGGAACTCTCATTTCAAATCCTAGTGTAGATAACAGCTAAGACGTGGAAAATACAATTGGGAGGGGCATAGAATGGAAAATTCTTTGTATTGACACCATGCCAAATCCACTGTAACTAGGAAGTTGAAACTTGGTATGTAAACATCCGCCCAGACAGTATTTTGTAAAGTTTCTACGGGGAAGGGCAAAAAGAAGAAAAGCCTCCCCCTTAATATTTTTTGAAGACCTATTTAAGCATTTAAAACAAAATTTACAGCTTTCAAATTCAAATAAAATTTTTATATAAAACTTATTTCTTACATTGATACATATCCATTGTATAATTTTAATATTGAACTTAAAAATTAAAATGACAATTTTTCAACAATTTTGTCTGGGTCAATAGATCCAACGCAGAAAGTCCTTTTTAGCTCATTGAATTTTTTAAGTACGCTTTGATTATTTTTGTGTTGTAAATCTTCTCTTCGCTTTTAGATCATTAAAACTACATGAGGTTACAACATTTTTTCAACGTCAAAGATATTTTCAACATATTTTCATGACCGGAAAATATATTTGTCATACTTGAGATATGGAATGAATAAGACTGATCTGTAATATTCCGTTGGATCAAACATCCGTTCAAATTTACAAACAAGTGGTAAGGGATTTTTGTGTTCCTTCCCTTCTTATGATGTGCAAGTGAATTTTAAACTTTGCACCGAAATAACTGCTGATTTACATCTTCCGCGAAAAAACTATACCCCTGTACTCTCACCCAGTGGTAAAAATTTCGAATCGTATTTTAGACATTTTAATGAAGTTATTGTTTTTCTGACACCAAATTGAAAGATGATTCTCAACTCTACTAAAGTACACAAATATCAAACAGTTTTAAATTGTGAGTAATTTTGACACTTAAAATGAAAAACTTTTTACATAAAAAACTTACTTTTTATTGGAATACATCCAATTATTCAGGAATACATATATAATTTTAGAAATAAAAGTTGTTTCGTATCTTTTCAAAGTTTTAAAACAAGTGACAAAAAAAAATATTTTAAAATAAAATGAAAATTATTAAAACTAATTTCAAAGAACAATTATTCAGTATTATAAAGTAAAAGTATTTTTGAACATTTCAACACTCCTCCTCATATATGGATAAAATTTAACGGTTTTGTAAATATGTCAGCTTCCATGTTTTCAGTCGGACAATACTTTATATTTATTATGCCTTTCTGCTTAAGGTCCTCTATGAAATTATATTTTGTATCGATATGTTTCGTTCTACGGCTAAAAAATTTTATTATCTTCATAAATAACAATTTCAGAACTGAGTGGAATATTAAAATCTGCAAACAATTTCTGAATCCATAACGCCTCTTGGGATGCCTTTGCTAAGGCTATACAGGTTGGTTGAGAAGTTCCTGCGCTTACCAAGAGATGGCACTGCTAGCTCCAAACTTTTTTTTTCTCAAGTTGGTATAACTGTCCTGAGAACACATGCAAGTTGCAAGTCATTCTGTCAATTCTTTCTTTGTTTACAAGCCATTTTTAATATGGAAAAAATTGAATATCGTGCAGTCATTAGATTCTTTGTTTTGGAGGGTTTAAAAGCAAAGGAAATTTATGAACAATTGTTAGAAGTGTATAAGGAGTCCTCATCTTCAGAACTCACCGTTGAATTTTGGGCTGGTGAATTTAAACGTGGTCGTACCAGCCTTGATACGATCCACGCGAAGGACGACCAAAAACTGCAACCACAGCAGAAATCATTGGGCAGGTACATAATATGTTTAGTGAAGATCCAAGTTTGACTAAGCGTGAAATTGCTAATGACATAGACATCTCAGACGAACGAGTACTCCATATTTTACATGAAGAATTACGTATGAAAAAACTGTTTGGAAAGTTAGTGCCGCACACATTAACAATTCAACAAAAACTGGATCGAAAACAAATTTCTCAGCGTAATTTGGAACGTTTTAAGCCGAATAAAACCGACTTCTTGCGTCGTTTTATAACTATGGATGAGACTTGGATCTACCACCATGATTCTAAATTGAAACAAGAACGTTTACAGTGGATTGAAGCTGGTTGTTCAGCTCCAAAGCAGGTGAAGTCACAACGATCAGCAAAGAAGGTTATGGCATCAGTTTTTTGGGATGCAAAAAGAATTTTGTTGATTGATTATCTTCAGAAATGTAAAACAATCAACTCTGAATATTATTGCAGCCTTTTGGATCAGCTGGATGAAAAAATTCGTGAGAAAAGACCTGGTTTAAAGAAGAAAAAACTCATGTTTCATCAAGACAATGCACCTGCTCACAAAAGTGTTTTGACGATGGCTAAATTCAAAGAATTAAAGTACGAATTGCTTGAACATCCACCGTATTCACCAGATTTGGCTCCCAGTGACTACTATCTCTTCAGAAATCTCAAACAATTCCTTCGTGGATAGCATTTTTCGTCGAATGAAGAGGCCATATCAGCCGTAGACGGTTATTTTGCAGAGCTTCCGGAAAACCATTATAAGGATGGGATAAAATTATTGGAAGATCATTGGAACAAGTGTATTGAGCTTCTAGGAGATTATATTGAATAAAAAAATATATTTCGTAACAAAAACAGTATTCTTTCATTTCGAGCGCAGGAACTTTTCAACCAACCTGTATATTCAGCTTCTGTTGAAGAAAGTGATACACAATCTTGTTTGCGGCAGCACCAGCTTATACAGGCGCCATTAAATTTAAAAACATATTTGCTATTGGATTTTCGATCTTCTCTGTTTTGAGCCCAATCTGCGTCTGCAAAACCAACTAAACCATTGCAACCTTCATTTCCAAGAATAAGCTTAAGATTTTGTACCTTTGATATATTTAATAAGTCTCTTTAACTCAACCAAATCAAGTTCAGTGGGATTGCATACTTTGCGACTCAAAATAGAGACTACAGCCGCTATATCAGGGCGAGTATTTACGCATAAATATAATAAACAACCAATTAATTCTCCATGATTTTTATTAAGGTAGCCAATGTCCATTGGAATTTTTGACACTTTAGAATCCTCGAGTCCTGCTTTTGTTACTATTTGTTGTATATAATTTTCTTGGCTAATTTTAAAATAACCGTCAACCCCTCTTTCAATGTCGATACCAAGGTAAAACTTTACCTTTCCAAGTTTTAAAATTTCAAAATTGCTTTCAAGTAAATTTTTGATTAATTTAAACTCCTCATCATCATCTGCAGCAACTAATATGTCATCAACGTATACAAGTATATATATAAAATTGTTTTCTACCTTCTTCTTAAATAGACAGGGATCCGCTTTACCTTGTATAAAACGTGTATCTTGAAGAACATTAAACAGCTTTAAATTCCAGCATCTTGCCGACTGCTTAAGACCGTACAAAACTTTTTTAAGTTTGTAAACTAGCACATTATCCTTTGAAGTAATTTCGTAACCAGGAGCCTGACGCATAAAGATTTCTTCATTCAAATCACCATTTAGAAACGCAGTTTTTAGATCATAATGTTTAACACTGTATTTAAGAGATCCTGCAAAGTTAAAAATGTACGGAATGTCGTTTGCCGAACCACAGGAGCAAAGACTTCATCGTAGTCAATGCCAAATTTTTGTGTAAAACCTTGAGCAACCAAACGGGCTTTATACTTAGCTATACGTCCGTTTTCGTCTTTTTTTAGTTTAAAAATCCATTTGCATCCAATTGGTTTTCGTCCTACGGGGAGTGGAACAATTTCCCAGGTTTTGTTCTCCTGAAGCGAGTTCATTTCATCATTCATGGCTTCCATCCACTTTGACATATCTTCACGATTAGCAATTTCTTTAACATTCCTTGGTTCCTCACACAGAATATTAATGTATCTTTTTGGTAACTGACCTTGGGAACAAGAGTATCATTAGATTCCAATGATACTTCTAATATACTATCATTTGCCATCATATCATTAAATTCCTCATTAGCAGCAGCAATATCACAAACATACTGATCTTCATCCGCTGACAAATACTCTTCTTCTTCAAATGGAATTTGATTTATTTCTTCTTGATTGCTTTCTAAAGATATGGCGACCGTTTCTAATGAGTTTTTATTTTTGCTAGATATTTGTTTTTCTATATTGTTTTTCAGAATTGTGTAGTCGCGACTGATTACGATCTTTTTCGAACTTGGGCTTAAAAATCGTAACGCTTTTGACTCTTTGGAATATCCAACAAAAACTAATTTATTGGTTTTCTGATCTAGCTTTTTCGCATTTGAGCTGGTATGAGAACGTGAGCATCACAACCAAAAATTTCAAAGTATGTAACATCAGCTTCTCTTCCTTCCCATATTTCAAAAGGAATTACATTCTTAGATCTAGTTGGTAAACGATTTTGCATATAGTTTGCTGTTATTACAGCTTCTCCCCAAAATTCATCTTGCATCATTGCGTCTGCAAGCATACATCGCACCATTTCCTCTAGATACCGATTTCTTTTTTCAGAGACTCCATTCTGCTTTGGGGTATAGGGGGTAGTAAATTACTGTCTAATTCCTAATCTTGTTAAATATGATTTCACTTGATCTCCAATATATTCTCCTCCTCGATCGGATCTAATTATTTTAGTTTTGTTGAATTTTTCTTGTACGTAGTTAATCCAGTCCTTCAATCGATTTGAAACATCGGATTTATGTTTTAATAAATACAAAACGCAATACCTGCTAAAATCATCGATAAAGGTTACAAAATATATATATCCACTTGGTGTTGTGACGTTCATTTGGGCTACATCAGAGTGTATTAAATCAAGAATAGACTTCGACTGTTCACTTGAAGCTTTTGGAAATGGTTTTCTGACCATTTTGCTTGATAGACAGGATTCACACTTTACATCATTTTCGCATTTGCGCACTTTTACGTTCATTTCTTTAAAAGCCTTTCTATCACATTTATGTCGCGATGTCCCATCCGACGATGCTATTCATGTATACATCCTTCATGCTTTATTTTGTTTTCAACTGCATTAATTTTCTTGCAACTCGCTTTTAACTTGTATAGATCATTTCGTAGTTCTGCAATTGCCACAACTTTATTCCCCTTTATGATTTCGCATAATTTGTTTTCGAATTCAACTTTATACCCGTTTTCTGTTAATATTTTCACCGACAGCAGGTTACTTTCAATTGATGGGACAAACAACACATTCCTGATAACAACCTTTTCGACTTCACCACATTGATTACATGAATATGACCACTGCCTCTTCCTTGCGAACGAATTTGATATCCATTGGGTATCGAAAAAAATCTTTACAATTTGAAACATGACAGGTTGCTCCCGAATCAACGTACCAGTTTTCAAGTCATATTGACTTGAAAGGTTTTCTTCAAAAAATCTTTGTAAAATTTACACTTTCTTTTATGTGACCTTTGTTTTTGCAGAAAAAACATTTAATATTTTTTTCAGTAAATTGTTTTCGCCTTTGGATTTTCATTACAGCTGTATCTTCTGAACTTCTCTTGTGCATTTTTCGTTTGGCTTCTTCTATTAACTTAAATCTTACAATTTTACTGTCATCTCGTGCTTCCAGCGCCACAATTAATGAATCATAGGAATCGGGCAAACTTCTCAAAAACATAGCTATAATCCAGCATTCGCTAAGAGGATCTCCCATTATTGTTAATTGTTCAACATAACTCATTAACTTGTTGATATGTTCTTTCATTTTCTCGTCGTCATGAAATTGCATCTTGCATATAGATTTCATTTTGAAAACACGACTACTCGATGATGGCTTTTCGTAAAACTCTCTTAAACTGGTCCAATATTCCTTAGCTGTAGTTGCACGCTTAAAATGAATTAACAGGTGATCTTCAACCATCAGCCCTATACAAGCTCTAGCTTGTCCATCCTTCTCCACCCAATTTGCATCCAGCGATGTGTTTTTTTGGGTTTAATACCGTTTTCCAAAGATCTTCCTTTATTAAAAGAAGCTCCATCTTAACCTTCCAAACCGCAAAATTATTGCGATTTAATTTTGTTACAGTTGCTTTAAATTATTCTTTAAACATCCTGAATCAATAGCCCATAACCTATTGGAATATATCCAATTATTCAGGAATATATAATTTAAGAAATAAAAGTTGTTTCGTATCTTTTCAAAGTTTTATTACAAGTGACAAAAAAAAATATTTTGAAATTAAATGAAAATTATTAAAACTAATTTAAAGAACAATTATTCAGTATTATGAAGTTAAAGTATTTTTAAACACTTTTTCTCACATTCTTCCAATAATGGTGGGCAATATTCTTACGTGAAGTTTTCGCAAAAAAAAATTGTAGAAACGGTTGTGAGCAAAATGGCGTTTACTTCTGGCTAATTCAGACTTTAGTAACAAGCCGACATTTTGGTTGCCGCCGATTTCGTTGTTCAAGATGACGCCGCTGTGCAATTGTCAAATTTCCGACGCAAAAAATTGGTGTTTGGCTTGGTACTCCATTAGAAGGTTGTTTTTTCTAGAAGCTGTGCAAAATCACAAAAAACTTTAGAATATTCAAAATAAATAAGTTCTGTTGTCGAAAAATATTAAAAATAGTGTTAATAATAGAAAAACATGCTTCGTTGTTATAATAGAGGATGTGGTATAGAATTCGATCCAGAGAAAAACAATGAGGGTAAGTAAAATTATAAGTAAACAAAACCTAACCAAGAAATATTTAGGAAAATCGTTCGAAATCCTTAAAATATATATAAACAAATGTTATATTTGTATGTCAGGCTGTTTGTAAATTAAGGGGCTATTGTATTTATTTATTATCACTGAAAAATCCCCCAAAAGGTGCAACAATTGTTTGTATACATATAAGGTTTCCATACTTCCGGCAAAACAATTTGTCTTACAATTAGGCATAAGTTAAGTTTACGTCCACCTCGTCAAAACTTTTAAAAATTTTGTACACCGACTGATATATAAGTTAAAATATTTTTTTTTTAAAAACTTACTCCAAATTTGTAATAAGAAGGAGAATGCTAACTTACACATATTCCTAAAAAGGATATCTAGGAACTATTTAGCATACTGTTTTTATTATAAATATAGGGAATTATAGATATAGACACTTTCATGCCAAGGGTGGGCGGCTACTGTCAATTTGTATTTAGTTTATAATTTATTTAGCTACCTCGCACAGGTACTAAGTGGAATTATTTAATTTGCATATTTTCTTTGTAAACAAAATTTTAGTGTTTCCAATTTTATTACTTTTTTATTTATTTATAAATATAAGATTGAAATATCACATTAAGTTTTAAATGGAATCATAAAAATTTCAGATTTATAAGTTTATTTTAATATCAAAATATATTTAATTATCAACTTAACTTCTATGGACATTTAAAGTAGTTAAAAAGTAAGAATTTTTGAAAATGCTGCCAAATCTTGGAAATTCTTGGCTTTTCTCTTTTTAATGTAAACAAAAATAATTGTCATTAAAATATTTAAAATTTTTCTGTTTGTAATTTGATTAAAAAATCAATTAAAATTAATAAATACCAAAACGCAATTAAAAAAATTATTGAAACTCAACAAATATTTATTTTTTTTTATTTGGGGTTTTCGAATTTCAATTGATGCTTAATAAATTACATTTGAAGTAATTCCAAAAGTTTATAAAACAATCTAATCATTTTTAAAATGGTCTTTGATATGATATCTGTGCTGTTTTTTATTTTTGAGAATTCGCTGTAGTTCGAGGTAGCGTTGTGCAAATTGTCCCCAAGAAATATGACCCTAATCTTAAAATGTAATTAAGCTCCATTTTTTGGGAAAAATTTCACAATGAAAATTAACACTAATAATATTATCAAAAATTACCACAACCAAATGAAAATTAGCCCCAAAATTAAATTGGAGCATATTTCCATTTATTAGATTGATGCTCATACATTTAAAAAAATGTATCCCCCCATTTGGAAACCATTCATTTGAACACTCCTTTACATTCTTTTTTTCAAGATTCTTGTCAACATCATCCTGGCGAGCCGTTCTTTCATGATGCTTATAAAGGCTGGTCCTGTTGTAAAAAGAAATCTGTAGATTTTACTGAATTTCTTAGCATAAAGGGGTGCACATTATCGAAACATTCAAATGTTAAACCACCAGAACCTGAAAAGCGACCTAAAGATGACAATAGAGATGAAGTAATTGAAGTTAGAGCTCCTATTAAGGAGTCAATGGAACGACCACCTGTTGATACAGCCATGACAGAAATTAGGTCCTCTGTGGCACCAGCTTTAAAAGATCTTATCGATAATTTGGTAACAAAAGATCCAGTGTACACAGTTGTCATAAATCCAAAGTAAGTTTTAATATTTTTAATAATTTCTATCTTATTATTATAATATTAGAGAAAACTGAAACAATTTGAAATGCATTATATTTAAATAAATATATTTTTTTTAGTGACATCCCTATTGGTACTTCGTGCAAAAATTCAGGCTGCACTTATTCATATACTGGCACTGCCTCAGATAATGGTGAATGTCAGCACCATTCGGGTATTCCCATTTTTCATGAGGGTATGAAATATTGGTCTTGTTGCCAAAAGAAAACTACAGACTTTTCTGAATTTATGGCACAGAAAGGTTGTGTTAATGGTCAACATAAATATAATAAAGATAGCGATGATAATAAAGCGGTACAATGTCGTTATGATTGGCATCAAACAGCTACGAATGTTATTGTTTCAATTTATGCTAAAAAATATCACTACGCCGAGAGTTTAGTAGAAGTAAATCCTGTACGTTTACATTGTGCTTTAGTGTTTCCGGATCAAGATAATGCCAAATTTGAAATTGATTTGGAATTAAGAGGTGTAAGTATAAAAAAGTTTTAATTTTGCAAAATTTTGATAATAAAGGTAGTTTTTATAATTTAATCTTAAATAATACTCCATATTTTTTTCAAATAAGAATTTTAAATGAAATGTGAAGAAATTATTAAATTTCTTATTTGATACAATATTTATTCCATAATTCCCCTAAAACTTTTAAAAGTGTTTATGAGTTATATACACAGAACAAAATTACAAAATTTTTTTTGTATTATAATAAACATCTTTTGAAGATCACTTTTGTAAATTCAAATATTTTTTTAAGGCACCACCAATGAAATTTGTAAAAACAAAAATTTTTTTTATTTTTTAATTTTAAAGAATTTGAAATTTTGTAATTTTTTTTGTCTTTTTTTTTAAAAACGTATAAATATTCTAAGTTTACCTCAATTTAATTGCCTTAAAATTTCTTTCTAGATAATAAATGTTGAAAAAACTACCGCCCAAATGTATGGAACAAAAGTAGAGATTACAATGCCTAAAGTAGAACCAGGTTCATGGCCGAAATTAGATTTCGGTCGAGAAAAATTGCCACCTCCTGTTAAGGCCGGTCAACAACCAACAAGAACAAAAACGCAATCAGTTAACGAATCTGATGACGATGGCTTCAATTTAGATGATATTGAAACAGTAAATGCTGGTGTACAACTGTCGGAAATTGCCTCAACAAAACCTGATCTAGATTAATCATTAAAAAAAAATTATGAATTATTTTTTTAATTTAAAGCGATTTTAATAATGTTTCACGTATTTGTTTTTTTTTTTTTCATTATGAAACAAAAACAACTTTTTTTATATATATAAAAAAAAGACAAAATGCTTAAAACTCAAATTTTATGTATAGTAAATAAAGTTTTATTCATTCATCATCATCTCCGGGTTGCCAATCTTCATCTTCCTCATCATCATCATCCAATTCAATATCACCAATACCTTGAAATAGACTTTCGTCAATTTTAACATTTTCAATACTATCACCTGCTTCCAAGAGATATTTAATATCAGATTCATTGAGTGTATTGTCACGCATAAACAGTTCCCGGCCAGTAAGTTTTTTGCATTCTGAGGACTTTTCACGCTTTGCAGCTATACCCATACTTTCTTCAAATTCCAATTTCCATTTCATAAAAGATTCGACTGTTACACGGGTACCCTCGAATTTCTTACGTTCTGCTTCTTCCGCTTCCATTAGTTTACGTTCGGATTCCTCTTCTTTGGCCTTTTTAAAATCATCCCAACGTTCATTTAACCATTCCTGTGCTGTACTTACTAAACTGAATATCATTTCCATGCCTATGTATTCCTCTATGGATTTTCCAATGTGTTCCAAGAGTCTTTTTTCATAGCCATCTGCAAAATTCACGGCTTCATCAATTTCCACCAGCGGAGCTTCATCGGGATAGGTGGGTGTGTAGGTAAACACTAATTGGCAAGCTAATCCATTTTGTTCTTGCTCTTTATCATATTCTTCTGTGGCTATGGGTATTTGGAATTTATGCAACGGCTCCTTTTCCAGAACTATAAACAAATATAATTTTGTATGATGAAAATTCTTAATTTTGCCGAAAAAAACTTACTTTCCATATCGCCACAGTATATGGAATCCAATGCCTCAATTTCATTATTTTGGTCTTCCTGATAGTTTCTACTCATGTTTTTTATGAAAATATACTACAATTTTTAAAAACACAAATAAATTGATAAAATTCCGTGGCAAACAGTGGTGCACTGCAGATGTTTATGTTGAGGTTAATTTTTTTAACAAATGTCAAAATTTTTATAAACAAAGCCATCAAACAGTGATGCTAACTTTTGAAATTAATTCGGTGTTTTCACATGCAATTTCAGTTACTGTCTTCTAAAATTCAACTCAGTTACACAGGTGATATAATCGATTAAATTGAAAACTACATTTTTTAAATTTTACCAAACCCACAGTTAAAATGAAACTTAATTTATAATAAGTAACCTATACATCGCAAATTTCATACGGTTATCAATTATTAACACAAAATGTACTTTTTTTTACTAATTATTTTAAACGAAAACAAAATGTAAATACAATTAGTATACCATTAGCTGTGTCAGTAGTGATTGCTTTCCTATATATATATATGTTTGCTTTCACTCATTTTTAACATCCTATCACACATCACAAGCTCGTCTTATTAATACTCGTAACTTCTTGGAACCTTTAATCGATCTTTAAAAATATTCGGAAGTAAGTAAAATCAAATTTATTTTTGACGAAAAACAATAACAACATAAATTGTAATATAGGTGTGTTTATGGCAGGATATCACAATAGGCTTTTACATTGATCTTTCCATTTCTCCTAAGAAATTTCTATAAATTTCTTGATAATTTACTGATTTGAAGAAATTCAGAGGCTGACTTAAAAATATTCTTATCAACCAAATATTAGTTGATACGCTTATTTTTATTTTATAAGAAATACAATCACAATTAAATCAAAATGAGTGGAAACAAATTTTACTTAATTTACACGTGAAATTCATTATCGTCAAAAATGTTTTTTTATTATATTAAGAATATATTGCTCATTTACTTCAAGACTGTCATAAGTCAAAAAACGTGATTTTTGAGTTAATGATGCACAAATAATGGTGACACCATAATATAAAACATATCAAACAATGGTATTGACTAATGGACAAATGCATTGGATCGGCAGTACCTCATCCGATCAACCCAATTTTTCAGCTCGAATCTCTTCAATGGCAACTCCGATTTCATGTTTCAATGCTTCAATTGTCTTTGGAAAATAATCCAAGCTCCGAGGCGGCCAATTAACATCTCAATTTCGGCTGATAATTCGTTTTTCAAAAACGGTGTGTAAACTATCGATGGTTGCATTGACTGTGTGACTTGTGGCCCCGTCTTGTTGAAACCGAATGTCGTCCATGTCATTCTTTTGAATTAGAAACAAAATTTAGTTGAGCATGGCACGGTAACGCTCACCGTTGACGGCAACGATGACTCCTTGCTCATTTTCGAAGAAAAATTACCTAGTCGTGGTAGTCATATAAATGATATTGTGTTCCATTCTTACTGCATATGCAAATTAACATGTAAAACAACAAAAAATTTTCCATATATGGGGGTTAAATGACAAAGTTCAATCTTTCCAATAAAACCAGAAATTAGAAAAAAAAAATAATAAGTATTTGTTTTTATAGCTAATTCAAATTTTAAATGGCCCACCCTATAAATGAACTATATAACAGTGTTTTTACTTGCCTTAGCGAACACCATAAAAAGTTACAATATTAATTTTTTACACTGATTTTGGAGAGGGTTTACATGAACTTTCTGTTTCGGTTTAAATAAAAGCACTTATTTAACATTACAACCTCTAAAAACGAGATGCCACATTATTATATTAAAGTTCTTCATTCTTCCTTTCAATGACATTCTTCCATCAAATGTCATTTTGTCATATATTGAGGTTAGAAAATTTTTTGTCATCTTTTGTGAGTGGATTTTGTTCGCAAAATTTGGGATAATAGGTAAATTTTATTATTTAAACTTTGAAAATCATTAAATGAAATACGATTGATATATATAGTTTCATTCAAACATATTGTCCTATTAGTTTCCATATAATACAGGCTTATGTATTAATAAATATTTTGTTATTTTTTCTAGATTTTCTCTCGATTTCTCGTTAGCTGCATTACATAACATTTGATAAATAAAAAATGTCTCAAGCTCCAGTACGTGTATCTCCTCTGATCAAATTCGCCAGATGGTCCCTGTTGACCGTTGGCATTGGTTACGGTGCCTTTCATCAAAGCCGTTTGTCCGCAAAGGAAGAAAAAGTTCGCGAAATCGAAGCCCAGCAAAAGGTTATACGTGACGCTAAATTGGCTGAGGAAAAGAAACGTAGTGCAGCTGCTGAAATGAAAGCCTTGGAAGAGTTGTCCAAACCTACCAAAAAGGCTTAGATTTGGTACATTTAATATTTAGTTAACTTTATATAATTGAAATCATTAAAATAACATCATTAGATTTTAAATCTACACAATAGTGGAGTATTTGTGTGACAGTGTGTATTTTGGCAAACAAACAGTGGTTCTCAAAGTGTTTTTGATATTCTAAAGGCTTTCCTTAAAGTGATATTTAAAAAAATGAATATTGTGCATCCACTTTTGAATTGTAAGGATTAAAGTAAATTATGAACGGTTAAAAAATCGATTAAAATAAATTTCAAAAAACCAAAAAAATCTGTAATCTGCTTGATTTAAAAAAAGGGATTTTTACAACTTGCTGGTCCTACTTGTTGCAACTTGTGTTTAAATGCAACCATAGACATTCCATAATATTGATAAATTTTTGGTTGTTTACAAATTAGTTAAGCGTTTTAATTAAATTGAAAAATTCAAAATGATTTGGATTTTCATATTTAAATTTTATATAATTTGAAATGGAGTGTGTGTAATATTAAAAATATTTAACTTAAAATGGAAAAGTCATTATAGAAATTACTTTGATCAGTCGTTCCATACTGAACATTGAAAGTGTTTTTTGAGTTTAAAAAATTTTAGTGGTGAAAAAAATATGATGTGAAAAATATTTGAGGTGAATATAAAATATATTATTCACTTCTAAAGTTTACATTATACCACAAGTCATAGGATCTGTCAGTTTGTCCTTCTGTTTGAAACATGTCGTGATGTTCATGATCCTTATACGATTTAATCGATTTAGCGATGTTCGTCTGTGGAGCTCATTTTTGTCTAGATTAATGGAGTTTCGTATTGATCATGAGGAAAATTGGGGTAGCGGTTATAAAGTAATGAGTGAGAATGTAAAAGTATACCTCTAAATTTGCAATAAAAATAACATATCTCATATTTTTTACCAGTAGCTTAAAGGTGAATAATATTTTATATTCACCTTAATAATTGTATTTTACCAATAAAAATTTGTTCACCACAAAAATTGTTTTAAAACATTGTGCTCTCAAGATTGAATAAGAAAGGTTAAAAACAATTACAATATAAAATTTCTTGAAAAAATTGATTAAATTTTAAAATATTTTATTCATACGTGAAACAAAAATGCCCCAGAAAAATCCCCAGAATTTAAGGTATTAAACAATTTTTTTTTATCATTTTCCAAATCAAGATCAGAAATTTTATTTAAATTTAACTCAATAAAGTGAGTTCAATTTGAATAATAAAATTCAAAAGTAAAAATTAACTAAAAACAAATGTATATATGAAAAAACTCTCAAAAATGTATTTTTATCAATTTGAAATTATCAAAATTATTTACTTTAACAAAATTCTCCAAACGATTTAAGATCTCCTAAAAATATAGGGGGGAAACCTTGACAACACTGCTTACACTTTTTCGGCAGTAGTGCCTCGCTATATAAATTTTCTGTTTACTATAAACTTAAAAAAATGGATTTTTAAAAAAAAATTCAATAAATAATGTAAAGTATAAAAATTCTGTTAGTTTTCTTCAATTTTCTTGATTTTTATATTTGTTTAAAATGAGCTTAAGATCTTTCTTTATAAAAATTCAATTATAATTATTTTTTTATCCCAATATTTCGTCACCACATTTGTATGACCTCTTCAGGAGATTTTTTTTTTTATAATTTTTGTACAAACTTTACCGTTCAGTGATTGAAAGTCAAATTTTTATTGTTCAATGAAGGAGTTTTTGCACAGCATGATTTTCATAGTTTAAAACGTACAAATTTGTCAAATTAACGATAAATGGGAATTTACTTAACCAAAAGAATACCAGAGTTAAATGTTAACCACAGATATTTCCATGCAAATTTAATATTCCTAGTTATGGTTTATTACAGGTTTAACTTACTAAAAAATGCACACGTTCCTTTGATTTGATACGAACGAACTGTTAAGGTTGAATTATTTATTTTATAAACAAATCGAATGCGACCAAATGCCAATTAAATAAATCCAATGTCATTTTGGATATAATTTGTTAAATTTTTATTCAGTCTTCGAAGCTTGCGCTTAATAAATTTTGAATGTTGATAATGTACGAATAACTGTCAGATTGGCTAAAAAAATACAACAGCTTTCATATTCATGTTACGTGGAGCAGTGCTGCCAGAAGTTTTAGCTCAATTTCCCATTTGGCAAATTGAAATCCCCAAACCAAATCACCATGTAGTGTTTTATACAAAATTTAAATAAAAACCTATTTTTAAAGAAAATTAAATTTGATTAGTTAATATATAGAATTATGACTTTGAACGTATTGAAAAAAATTATTGGTAAATAAAAACAAATCTTAAAAATTATATTCTTCAGTTTTTATAAAAACATAAAATTAGCACATCCACTAAGATTAAGGGTGGGTACGAACTGGCTAAATAAAATTTAAACTAAATTCGGGTTTCTTAATTCTTATGAAATTTTAAACTTGTTTCAAATATTTTTTCAAAGAAATTTCAAACCATTTTTTCAATTTTTATTTAGTTTAGAAATTATTTAGCCACTTCGCACAGGGCCTAAATATATATTATTAGGTTTGTTTCTTTTTTTTTTAATTTTATATCTATAACTATATAAAGAAATCGACTATCCCTAATTACCTGACTAATCTTTATTTTTTGTAAACAAATAAAATTTCAACATTTGTAGCCGCCTTTGTACGAAAGCTGATTTCGTATATGGTTTCGCCGGAACTCGAAATAGAGCAACTATTTGTTAGCATTTGTTGTTTTTAATACTTTATCAAATTAAAAATACAAAAATTTTGAATATTTTTGTTTGCATTTTAATGGGAAAAGCTAGGAACTTTCAAGACTTGGCAGCATTTTTATAAATACTTAATTTTTATGTAACTATAACTACTTGGCAAGTTCATATCTACTTAAATTAGTATGGAATATTTATATAAATAGTATTAAAAATATTATCATTTTTATTTTTAATACAAATACAATGCTTCATACATCTCCTTCCTTGTTGGTACATGTTCAGAATTAAATTTGATTATATATCACCTGAAACACTTATATTAATGACAACATTTTTCATAAATATTTAATTAGAGATTCTAACATTTCATATTTTACTTCTTAGCTTTTTGTTAAGTTCATAGACGAAAATATCATTTCCACAAGGACGCTACTGATAGAAAGCACCATTAGTTGGAATACCGCCACAAATAATTCACGAAAAAAAATTGTAACATTGTGTTCATAATCAGAAACATTTGCCTAAAAGACAAACACATCTTTGAAAATATTGTTTTTAGTTTATTTTTCTTTTCAATCGACAAATGTTCCACTGGTTTTCGTAAACAGACAATATATATTTGAACGCAATAACCCATAGGGTATTTTTAAAAAGAGAAAATTTGTATTCAATTAATATTTCTTTCTTGTTAATTGCATTATTTTTTCTTTTTTGATAAGTTATTAAATTAATAATTTAATAATAATTAATAATAAATAAATAAAAATAAAAAAATATTTTCATCTAGAGTTCTTTAAAATTTCCTTCAATAGAAAAATTTGTCTATTTTTTTGTGTATTTTTATACTGCTGATTTTTTTATTTTCTCAAATTGTCTGGAAACCTTTTAAAACTATCTCTTTAAATAATATTAACAAATACTGGAAACAATTTAAAGTTAATTATGTACATCCAAATCATCAAATTGGTGCAATTTTAATTCTTGGGTGCAAAGTGTACCTAAATCAATATCTTCAGTATCTAATTCAAAATCCATGTTAATTCCAATAAGTTTCAATTCCTCTAAACCATTTTGAACAATTTGTAGTTTAATAAATTTGTAACAAAGAAGATGAAGTATTTAAATATAATTAGCATAATTTAGCATAATTTTAAAAACTGAAAACTGTGTATAAAAAATAAAAAAAGTAAAAATGTAGTTCCATTAAATTTTCATTAATAGAAAACAAATGTTTTTGTTTTTTTATTTGAATTGTTGTAATATGCCTTCAAAATACAGTGTTCGACAAATTAAACAGCACTTTTCTCAAAAACAAACAATCTGAAAAAAAATTTGACTTCAGATGTGTTTTTTTAAATCCCATATAACTTAAACTACCAAATTTTATAAAGTTATAAAAAGGAAAAAAAAATCTTTGGAACGATGTGAGTTAAATAGTCACCATTTTCGTTTTTTATTTTATTTAGTGCGCAAATTGCAAAAGCACCGCACAACAAAATAAGATAGAAAAAACAGTAAACATCCCAGCAAAACCACACATTACTAAATAATGGAAAAAGTAATGTATAGCCATAGGGACTGATGGATTACTTTACACCTTCACTGATGAATTTTACAGGCGATGAGCCTTAAAGTAATATATGTACCTATTACTTTAGAGGTGATAATGTAAGGGGTTATTTATATGGTTACGAGATTGGAAAAAGTAATGTGTCTAAAAATAGATTTTTAAAAAAGAGGAATTTTGATTTAAAAAAGTTATTGCAAATATTTTATTTAAAATATTTGTAATTAAAAATAATGTGGTCAAGATGGGAATCGAACCAGGGAAATCTGGTTGCCAGCAAGAACTCTACTAGAGTATTCAAAAAACCGGCCTTTTGGAAAAACCGGTTTCGGTTTTCTTCGAAAAATCGAATTTAAAAAAAAAACCGGTCTCGGTTTCGATTTTTTAACTTGAATAAAAAGCTTATATAATTTGTTGTTTTAATTACAAATAAAAAAATAATAGAAATTTAATATATAAAGTAACAAAAATAAAAAAAATACATTCTTTGAAAAAAAAAATATTTTAAAATATTTTTTATTTGTATTTCATTTCAACATTTTATTTATTGATTTTAATATTTTTTAATATAATATCTTAAAAATAAATATTATAAAACTATATTCATATCAAATGAATAGAGATCATTAAGTTTGTAAATTGGTAAAATTAGGTACGTAAGTAATTTGAACGTTTAAAACGTTTGGCATTAAATAAGTTTTTTTAATATTACATTTTAAATATGTAAAAAGAAAATCTATTTTTCACTTCTAAAATAATATTTTAGAAATAATATGCAATTTAAATGTTTCGTTTTAAGACGATTTTTTTGTTTGCTTTTGATAAAGCTAGAAGTGGAAAATACTCTATTACTAATAGTAGATGTTGGACAAATAGTCAAAAGACAATTATATAAATTTTCCAACTTTTCAGTTATTTTGTCGCATTTATCAAGATATATGAAATAATCATATAATGATGAATAATTTTGTACAGTATTTTTTTAGGATTTTGAATACTGTTTATTGTGTTATTTAGATCAGAAATTAAACTATTTGAATTTGGAATATCCAAAGTTAAGTCTTCATCAGAATCTATCAGACTTACATCTAAATCTTCATAACCAAAAGATTATAAAAGTGTTCGGAAAAAATAAAAGAGACCAAGTAACCCAGTTGGTAATGTAATTAAAAAAACCGGTTAACCGAACGAAAAAGACCGGTTTTCGGTTTTCTTCGAATTTACAAAATATTTGAAACCGATCGGTTTTTTTAAAAAAAGAAACCGGTCGACCGGTTTCCGGTTTTTGAATACTCTAAACTCTACCCACTGAGCTATCGACGCATATAATATTTGATTGCTTTAAACTCAAATGAATTGTTGCGCTTCGTTTTTTCGCTAGTGTTATCAAAACAAACATACATTACCCTTTTGCTTACAAAAAACACAAAGTAATGTATCTAAAAAAAGATTTTCAAAATTATTTCAATTATTACCTTACATTTATAAATCATATAGTACGTAATCAATATTAAGTAACTTATTACTTTATGCTTGCAAATAATGAAAAAAGTAACGAGCTATTATTACAAGGTAACGCATGAGAATATCGCACCCATTACCAAAGTTTTGCTGGTATCGATACAGAAGATAAAACTTTGTGTAGGAAACATGAAATATCAAAAAAAAATTGATATTTGAGGAACCAAAAATGAAACATGAATTTCAACAGGAAACATTGCTACGTTTGAACATGCTCATGTTTCTACTATTGTTCCTTCGTCTGTGGGCAGCATTATAGCTTTGATATAAAAATTAAAGTGCCAGGATAAAAAAATAAGTTTATATTAAACTAAAAAAAAAACAATAGTGAAATTCCCAAAAATAGGTAAAAAGGCGATAAATCCCAAAAATATTTGTTTATAATTTTTATTTTTAAAAAATCGTTTAAAAACGGTTATTTTTATAAAAAGTACTTACGAATAAAAAAGATCGAAAAACATTACAGAATTTTGGAGATAAATATTTTGGTAGAATTTTCCAACGACAATAGAGAAACTTTAAGTATCCTTGATTTTCAATAGGTGAAATTGATTCTAAAACGTATTTCGACGCTAATGGTATTCTTAAAATAAAATGCTTGTATAATCTTTGAATCTGAAGAGTTTAGGCAAATCTTCCTAGAACGTTTTCTACAGAAAAAATTAAAATAATGAGGGTATTCAGGTCTTAATTTGGACAGGATTAGAAAAAAACTTCAAACTGGAATTTTCTCAGCTTTGATTATAACAATGAGTATACACCATAGGGATTTGCACACGATGCAAAAAAGCTCAACATGCTATTTACAACATACCATCGTGAGTTCCCTTAGTGTATAATAAACCAAAAAACATTGCCAGAGTCTGAAAAGTCATAAGAACTGGATTTTTTATAAATCATCTCAAATAATCTAGATACATTTATACCTGAAACTAGTAGTTTGGAAGTAAATTCTTTATTAATTAAAATTACTGTTTTTCTCGGATTTCGAATTAAACAACCAATATTTTTATTGCAAATTATCTTAACATGTAAAAAACAACCAAATGAGCTAAAATTAAAAAAAAAAAAAACGTAATTTAAAAAATAAGATTGTACCAAATATATTTTCTTATCCTGTGTGTTCTCCAAAAACAAAATAATAATTGAAAACGGTTCATTAGAAAATTTTGTATACAAAAGAGACTGCAAAAAAATGTGCAGAACTTTAAACAAATTTTGTAAAACGAATTTTCGCCTTTCAATTTTTTTTTTTTTAAGGATAAATATTTTATTTCGATAGTGATATTTAATATAAATATTATAGCTTATACTCGTTATTGATAGAATTTCGTTTATAGTAAAATATATCCCTCTTGTTTTTTAAAGAGATAATGATTCGAAAATGAGTTAAGCTTATCAATGGTAGTATCAAAATGTTCCCTCAAATCTTTTAGCTCTAAAAAGACAAAGAAAACAAATATCAATTGCAGTGTAAGCAAAAAATGAAATAAAAAAAAGCAAACGAAAAAATATTACCAATATTATAGCCGCATATTTTGATTGATTGCAAACGGCTGGGAAATCTTAAATCATATATTATATCTTTTAAAAATCCATAATTATTATATATATTTCTATCATAGCGTAACAATAGTAATAATTTTGAATTATGACTTAATAAGGTAAACCATAAATCTTGAATTTTAACAAAATCCTTATTAAACGGTATGTTGACAAGTAATAAATTTGTTTTCATAACTTCAAATTCCTTAAGAGCCTTATCATTTATATCATAATCTATAAAGTCATCATCAAAATTGCACAAATCATCATCCTTTTTTAATTGTATTAGAGTTAAATATTTCAAAGTAGGATGTTTTAAAATTTCCAAAATGTTTGAAAATTTTATATTGCGATAAGCCTTAAATATAAGGTTTTCTAAATGTTGCAACTGATACAAGTTATTGGTAGACAAATGACAGGGTTCAATAATTAAGGTTCTTAATTTTAAACAATTTACCGCAATATTTATGGGTATTTTAGTACAATTATCGTACCAAATTAATGTCGATAAATTTTGAAAATTTTTACCATCATTCATTTCGAAGAGTTTGGTCAATTGATGACCTAAGCAATGACTTGCCTGAAAATATTTTAATGTTGAGGTAACATTAAAATATTCAAAATTTCCCATGTATTTTATTCTCAAACAAGAGAATGATTTCAATTTCATATTACTTAATATTTGTTTTAAATCTTGCCAAGTCAAACCAATGCAATTATCCAGCTCTAGCTCAGTTAAGCTATACAATGGTATAAAGTGGGTAATTTCGAAATTTGTTAATTTTAAAAATTTCAATTGCTGACATGTTTTAGCAAGGGTATTGAAAAAATTTTCATTTATTAAAATGATAGATGTTACGGTTGTAGCCATAGTAAGTTTTTGAAGATTATTTAAATGATTTAAAATTGTATTGTTGAACTTATTAAATGTTTGTTGACTGGGAAATTGTCCAATTGTTAATTTTTCACAAGGATTTTTAGGGAGGCGTCCATTTTTACGCCTGCTGCCTGCTCTGTCTTTATTACGATCATATACATCTAAATTATCTTCTTTATTTCCTTGAATTAAGGAAAATGGCAGGACATTAATAGTCAATTGTTTCATATTTAGTTTGGTTAAAATTTCATACATTTCATATAATAGTTGCGGTTCATTATGATTTGATTCTTTAATTTCTAAAGATTTAAGTAATGACATATTTTGTATTATGGCCACTTCGATATCATCGCCTACAACTAAAGTATCTTCATTTATGTTGAAGCAATTATCGAAGCATAATGATTCCAGTTTTGGACAATTCAATGCTAAATCTTGTAAATCATCTTCGCTTACACATAAATTTTTATAAGTAATCGCATTTAGATTTTGAAATTTATTAGAATTATGAAATGTTATACCAAATTCTTCGGGAGTGCTAAAATTATGTTGTTTCTTATCGCCATCATGGAAACGTTTAGAATTTGTTATTGACGAATTCAATACAAGTGTTTTAATACGATTATTTATCAAGTGTAGGAAATCCTTAAAATCATTATTGTTTAATAGTGTTTTATCATCTTGGATAATTTTAAATCCCCGTGTTTCCACATTCATATCGTTTCCTATACTATTGGAGAGTATGTAGCCTTGGGATGTTTTAAAGACTTCCAGTGCAGCGTATTTATGATTGTATATATAGTCTAGAACAACATTGCGAAATCGTGTACAAACTTTTGTGATATTTAATTGTTCTTCAAAATTTAAATATTGAAAAATGTGATACAGTAAATTAGAATTTGTTGAAATATTGTCCATTTTTATTTGATTTATTAAGATTTTTGCTGAGCCCTCTTTTTTTACACCACACAAGAAAACTACGCTGTTGTGCTGTTGTTGTATGTATACAAATAATTTGTTTACATTTAACAGGACGTCTACATGTACATAATTTTGTTTTACAGATTTTGACGTTTCTCGATATCGCAGGGTAGATTGACGATAAATATGTAGACATAATGCAAAATTGTGTTATCTTCTGTGTAGACCACTGCAATGCGTACAATATTATTGCCGACAATATATGTCGCAATAGCTTATCGGCAATAATCGTTAAAGCTGACCACAGACGATTGTTATGTGCGTGTTAAATATTCGTTCATTGAAAATTTTTAATTTCTTGTGATTTGTTCGATGTGCTAGTGGCCTTGAACGAGAATATTTGACAATTTTTTTAATTTTATTTTACAACGAAACGTCAAAGTGTTTGTATTGTGGAGGTGGGTAACAAGCAGAAAAAAATTATAGTGTTCTGAAGTAGTAAACTACATATCTTTTCATAATTTTAAAGCCAATCATTCGTCCATTTGCTTCTTTTTTTTGTTGCATACAAAAAAAAAGAGCAATTGCATCATCCGCTTCAAAATTCATGTTTAGTTTTTGGCGTTTGCGATTATTGTCTTCGTCATACAAATCACTCGTGTGTGGCTACCTAAATGCTGCTTTTACATTTGGCTTTATATATCTAGATTTCAATAGAAGTCTCGCACAGAAATCGATCGTTTACATTTGCACATAACTAAAAAGTAACATATTCTTTGGCGGAGTACAATTGACATTATTTTCTGTTAGAATTACAAGCTTAAGTCAAGAATTTTTCAATATATTGATGGGAGGAAAGGGCCCCACCGAAAGTAAAACTTAGAACCATGCAATACTTCTTTTAATTAGTAACACATTATTATTGGCGAGGTAAATATATTTTTATTATGTTTTAATAATTGTTTTTTTTTTTATTGTGATATTTTTTGTCAGCTGTTGCCCAGTGTTTCCACTTTTTCATCTGTATTGTATACTGTAAATATCTACACATTTGCGAGATTTACATATCACATGAATTTGTAGGATTTTATTTGTATGTGAAATCTTGATATTTTCCACGAGATTTTCTATGAAATGCAGATGTAAACGAAGCATAACAATGTTGTAATTATATTACACCAGCTACAGATTCATCTAATTCTACAACCTCTTTAATTTATAAAACTGCCAGATTGATTAATAACGATTATGTGAATTCTTGAAATAACATAAGGTATCAGTATGGCAACAATTTATGTCGATGAAAAATTTATTTGTTGCTATCTTTTTTGAAAAAAAAACTGCTAAGTATGAAATAATCGCCAAAACTCGCAAAAACAGACATTAGATGTGTTTATGTGGCAAGCCATCAACGTTGGCTTGTTACTTTCCTATACAAATTTGACATATGCAACATAAAGTGCTAACACTAAACGTTGGCTTATGCCAAATTTACATATTGAAATGACATAAGCCAACTTTGATAGGCTGCCACATATACACAGCTATTTAAAAAAAAAAAGGAAAATTTGTGCTTAAAACTTATTATTTTCTTTTACACAATTAAGACTATTTGGTATAAAATATTTTAAAAATTCGATGCATGCATTTTTTTTATGAAATTATTAAAGGATTAAATTTAAAATTTTAGTGATTTTAGATTTGTTTGTTTATGATTTAAAAAAAATCGATATTTTTACCATATTCAAAATCACATTTTTTAAAGTGATTTGTAAGTTTAAGTGGTTTTCATATCTCGTGAGACATCAAAACAGTTTGTCGGTATAATCTACTGATAAATAACAGCAAAATCACATAATTTTTCTCCTCTATAAGAAAAAAAGCGCTAGATTAAGGGAAAAAGCGTTAAGTTGGGAATAATTAAAAATAAGAGCTGCTTTTTACTAAAATTCAATAGAAGTTTTTTAACTAATTTTTTATAGTTTTTGCAATATTTGATAATAAAGTTGGAAGCAGTTCACTGGAGCTTTCAAACTCGGTAAGTTGCCAGACTGCCATGATGTTTGTCAACATCACTGTAAAGTCTGGCAGCCGTTGGTCAAAAGTGCAAAAATCTTGCAACGCCACAAATTTACCGTTTGTTTTTTCTAAAAATTTGTAAAGATAGCATCGGCATTTTTGGTTGAAAATATTTCATTAAAAATAATATGTTTATTGTTAAAAAATAATTGGTTCTTATTTGAAACTTTCAATTTTATAAAAGTGATTAATACTTTTTTATATGAATGCCTTTGAAAGTCAATTTTGATAATTACGATAAAAGTGTATTAAATAAAAAAGTAATAATATAAAATCAAAAATTATTAGACAATTGTAACTAAACATCTTACCAAAATGTACAAATAATATGTAGAATTGTAAAGTTATTCTGTTAAATCAATAATGAAGCAATAGTTTAATGAACAAAAAAGTGTGATAAATTTGTGTCTGCAAAGTGTAAACAATTTTCGCCATAATTGACATGCAATATTGGAATGAACACGCAAAGTATACAGCCACTGGAGTCTTAATTATTTAGACAAACAAACCTTACAACAACAATAAACGCTTTGAAGACAACTTTTGGGGAAAATGGCAAATTTTCTAGAAAATATAACGGGCGGAGCTAAAGATTTAGCTGATAAAGGTAGTATTACATTTAAATTATAAGAATATTACGACATTTTTAATTATTTCTTCCCTTAATTTTCAGCCAAAATCAAAAATGCCGAACAAGCCATTTTAACACCCATGGCCCATTTATTATTTCAAGAGAGTACACCACACGATATTTATGTGTTAAAATCTTCTGCAGCAAAAGTAGTGGCAAAAGATCAAGTTAAAGGTATTTACAATAACTTATATCCGTTTATTATTATAAATTAATTAAATTTTTCCTTTAGTTTCCGATCTTTTACAACTGCCTTATTGTATGAAATGGTCACGTTTAAGTTTCGGCTGCAATGCGTTAGACAAATGTACTCGTGGTGGTATTGTTACTCGTGGTATAACAGAATTTTGTGGTATCTCTGGTGCTGGCAAGACCCAAATACTCTTGCAGTTATCTTTAATGGTACAACTTCCTTTAGAACTGGGTGGCTTGAACGGTGGTGTAGCTTTTATTTGTACCGAAGATGCCTTTCCATCTAAACGTCTATTTGAAATGTCGAAAACATTTGCTATGAAATTTCCAATACACGATATCAACTATTTGGCTAATGTTCATGTGGAACATGTTTTGCAAAGTGTAAGTTTTTAATTTAGCTCTCTATCGTCTATAAATAATTGGATTTTTTTTTGGTGATAAATTGATTTTATAATTTTTTCAAATTTTAATTTTCCCGGTAAAGTTTTTATTTTTTAGTTGATCTTTTTAATACTTACATAAATGAAAATGTATTTTTAGTCTGTATCGAGATTTTAGAAATTTTTTTTAACTAAAAAAAAATTTTCTTATTTTTTATTTAGTAATCATGGAGAATACACAGAAAAAGTTATTAGGCAAAAGCTGAATGGAATGCATTTTCTGGTCTGCTACGACCTTCATCAACATTCTTTGTGTCCTTGAAAGTGCTTATTCAAAATCGTTATCGCTATTTAAATCACAAATCAAATTAAATGTCACTCCAGAACTAGTGACTACAGAACAAGTTTTGTAGATGTCTTATTAGAAACATGTTTTTCTTCCTAAAACAGTGGTGTATTAATTTTATAGAAACATTGTAGAAACTGCTTAAAAATTTTTAAATACGAATTTTAAAATTATAATTTTATTTACATTTGTTTTAAATACTGTCTTAGTATGTAAATAAATGCTAAAATGTTTGACCAAAAATCATAAACAATATTTAGAAAATCAACCTAATTACAAAGGCAGGTCAATAAGTGCGTGTCTTTTTGAATTTACCTCCTAATTGAAAGGGCAACTCTGCTCCAGTCATGTGTCAGTTGACGCGAGATTTGATTTGAGAATTGAGGAGAAAATGGAAAATGGCAGTTTCATGAATTGCTCTCTCTTTTACCCTTATCTCCCGACTTAGCCTCTCACAAACAAAACTAGTTTGATGACCAAGACAAATCTTATTTTTTGGAAGGGGAAAAAAATTGGAGAAACCTTGGAGAAAGTGTATAGAGCTCAGTAAGAGAAAACTATGGATCCAATTAATGTTTCATCAAAAAAAAAAAAAACATCCTTTATTGTTATTTCTTTAATTCAGGTATTAACTGACTGGCACAGTATTATTGCCAAAGACTCACTTCAGATCTAGTTCCGCAAGTAGCCCATTAGTACCAGATTTGCTCCCTATTTTTCGTCCATAAATTGTAATTTTTAAGCAACTATTTAATGTTATTTTACAAGATTATGTATACATTTTTGGGAGGAGTTATATCTAAGCCAAAAGTATCACAAATAACAGTACAACAAAATAAAATAGAAAAACTCAATTACAAATAAATTAAAATTTGCAATTTCACATATCAAACATAACAAGTTGGGGTATAATTTCTAAACGAGACAGGATTAAAGTATTTTCAGGAACTTAAATCCCAAAGATTGAGAAAAAATATTTCAAAAAATTGTTTAAAACTGGTCCTAAAATCTTCCTCGTTTGAGACTTATAAACCATAAGTTTTCTTAAGAAATCTTGTCTTGTGAGTGGGGTTATGCCGGATAATTTCGAAGAGTGTCTTCCCTGCTGATTAGAGATGGGCACGTGAGTGATTTTTGACTCACGCTCACGCACGATGACGAACCAAAAATTAAAATCATTAACGAAGATTTTTTTCTACTCATTTCACGTGAGTAATTTAAATTTTGCTCATGCATAAACATAAAATAATTTTTCTTATCTCTTTAACCACATGAATGAAGTGTTACCATACTTAAAGAAACAGTCCTGCCACATCACATGTAAAAAAAAAAAAAAAAAAAAAAAAAAAAAAAATGAAAAAATAAAAAACTAATAAAAGGAATAATTGCAAAAAAAATCGACCTACGCACGCAATTTTTTTACCGCTCACTCTCACGCACGTTCATGTGAGTAATATTAATTTTTGGAATCACGCGTGATTCACTTGAATCGCTTCACTTCAGATTCCTCCCATCACTTCAGATTCCTCCTATTCAACCTAACCTAAACTGGTCCCTCATAATTTCATACCTGCTTAAGAAATATGTACGTCGGAACAATTTTTCAGATTATTAGATTTACATTATTTAAGATTACTTGCAGTCCCTATAAATATAAATGATTTTTTCTTTAAATTTCATCAAATTTAATTTAATTTTAATTTAATTTCTTTATTACAATAATCTAGCCTAAAGACCATAATCGGTTACAAATTTCTACTAAGAGTTTATAAAGCAAATAAAATTATTATTTTTTTTTATTTTTCAGGAACAACTTTTAAAATGTATTTCTGAACGTTTGCCGCCCCTAATGTCTTCAATACGTATTGGTTTGATTATAATAGACTCAGTGGCAGCTGTATTTCGTACATATTCCAATTATATTGAACGTGCAAAAGATATGCGTAAATTAGCAAATAATTTATTACATTTAGCTGACAAATACAATTGTGCTGTGATCTGCGTAAATCAGGTAAGTTTGTTTTTTTAGGTTTCAAATTTGAGATGTTTTTCTAAAACAATTTTATGCTTGAAGTCCACTTAATCGCAGAAAACTTTCTTTCATGCTATTAATCTTAAAATTTTACATTAAATATTTATTTAAATTTACTATAAGCAGTGTTTATGCGGCAAGCTATGGCTTATGTAATTCCCATATAAATTTTTTATAAGCCAACATCTAGTGTTAACACTTAACGTTACTTATGTCAAATTTGTATGGGAATACGAGAAGTTACCGTTGATAGCTTGGTGTCATTTAAAGGATAGCTGATAGTTGATTTAAATGAGGGCTTTGTCAATATTATTTCATTTATTTTGTCAACAATTTGATTTTCTATTTTTGAATGGGTTATTTATTTTTTCAAAACAATATTGTCCTTAAAAACCTAAACTACAAATTCAGAACATTTAAGTATGAAGTGTATGAATGTGATTAAAACCGTCGAACTAAATTTAAAATTCGTCGCGATATATAGCGATATTGTGCTTAATTATTCTTTTAAAGATTATGTTTTTATTTAAACCTAAAATTTTAGGCTGAAACGGGTTTTGGTAGATTTTAGATTTTACTTCTATTTGATGTCCCAAAAATTATCTGCACTTTATTAAAATTTGATAGTTTTTATTTTTTATATTTTTTTATTTAAGACTTTACCTTTTTTTATTTAAGACTTAACAATTTTAAAAATCATCGAAATATATCTCGATATAGCCAAAAAACGACATGTAGTAATAAGCAACAAACATTATTTTCAAACGGGTGCATAGCTCAAAAGTTGAGACTATTGAAGAAGATCTAAGAAACGTTACAACTTTGGATGGCATTACATCAAATTTGAAATAGTTTATAAACTAAAAAAAATCGATTTTTTATTTATAATATAAGTTTTCGCTGGATGGGAAATTTATTACAAAATTCGAATTCTATGAAATGGCTACAAAATTCATCTTTTTTAAATTATTATAATTTTTCCCGCTTCTTTAACACAATCATCATCATCAATTCGTATCTGACACTAACAATAATTCAAACCATTAAAGAAATAACAAAAAAAAAATGCTAAAATATTTTCCAATATATATTTTCTTTTCATATTAGGTTGCCACAGTCAGTGACAAAGAACCTGAAGTACCATGTTTGGGTCTATCATGGGCTCATTTGGGTAGAACACGTATGCGTATCACTAAAATTCCCAAACAAATAAAACACGATGATAAACTATTAACTGTGCGTAAATTAGAAATTATGTATTCACCGGAAACGCCCATAGATTATGCTGAATTTCTAATAACAGAGAAAGGAGTTATAGATGCACCTTAATTATATGTTAAACCTATTAATAACGACATTACATACCGTGATTTAGATAAAAAAATCTAAAAATTCTAAAACTATGTTTTCCCAAAAAAAAAACTTAACTGTCAATACCGTAAAAAAATATAGCCTGTTCCTCGATCTCGAACGAAAAACTAGTCGAACGATAGCAAGTCACTCGAATTCGAGTCAATTTGGGTTTCTCTATTTCGAAAGGCTTCGATCGACTTGACTTACGTGTGTCAATATTTGTTTCTTACGCATTTACAAATCACAGAGATGCCAGATCATATATTTTGAGCATTTGTTAAAATTTTCTTTAAAAGTAGCAAAAATACTACTAAACTGCTTAAAGACAAAAACAACCCTGTTTAACAGTGATCAGCTGTATATGACAAATGAAACAACAATAAACAAATCAATTTATATTTGGAAAGTATGTTTATTTGTGAAAATTTTGGTTATCGATTGGTTGTGGGTGAAATTGTTGTTTGAAGAGCTTTTCTGTTGCCTGTTGTCTGTTCGGTGCGGTCACTGCTAAAGTCCTTTTAAAATAAAAGATGTAAAATAAAAAATGTAAATATGAGTTTCTTGGGCAAACGTAAGCCACAAACAACACACACATACCTTTTCCACTCAGCAACTGCGTAATAGGGGGTGAAACGGAGTTTAGTTTTCTGGTCAAATTTTCATCCTCTGCGGAAAATTTATTTGCTCCGAACACCAGAGTCCTTCTGGCAAAATCAGGCCTTTCTTCCATATAAAATACAAGCGTCTTCGGATGGTCCATTGTTGATTTTTTTTGACTAAAATTTAAAATTTTAATAAACTATAAATATTTGTATTATTTTGTACTTACTTTTTGTTATCCATTGCTTTTTTACTTCATTTTGCTTTTAAAAATATCAAATATATATTTACTCGACAATAAATAGCAAGTGACTGATTTTGACATTTGCGTTCGAGCTGTTCGAAATAGAGAAACCAAATTTTGTATGAAAACAGTTACGTTTTCATTCGACTTGTCGTTCGAGTCATCGTTCGCATAGAAATAGAGTTAGAGAAACCCAAATCAGTTTTCTTTCGACTAGAAAGCGAACGAACGTGTTCTTTCGAAATAGAGGAACAGGCTAATAATTTCAAAATATTTTGATTAATTCAAATTGTGTTGAATGTTAGTTGAATTGTAATCTTAATGAAACAGTCCGCAGGCTTAATTTTAAGTTTACTTATACTCTCCTTTATGAGAATCTCCTTAGACATTACTTTCGCATCTAGATTTTATTTCAAAGTAATCTTATTTATACGGTGCTCGTCAAAAGTAACTGTACACAATAATTTATTATGTCGATTCATTTTACTCTTACAATTATACGCCATTTAACATTTTTTGATTATATCTTATTATAGGGTGATCCAAGTAGAGATACTTTTTTCAATAGCCTTTTTTTGACAGATCACGTGTGAGTCGTGTCATGCTGTCATTTAATTTTTGTTTAGTATTATTTGGCATTTCATAATGGAAAGACTTACGCCTAAACAACGTTTACAAATCGTTCAACTTTATTACGAAAATTCACGTTCTGTCAGGAATGTGTTTCGTGCACTTCGCTTAACATAATCAGGCTACTGAGCGTACTATTCGCAACACCATCACACATTTTGAGACCCAGCATTCATTATTGGATAATATTCTACCGAATAGACCACTCCCAGCACGCTGTGAAGAATATATAGCGGTCGTAGCTGAGAGTGTACACGAAGAACGGTGCGAACGCAACCGTCAATGGCGTCCGTTATCGTGCCATGATAACCGACTATTTGATGCCTGAAATTGAAGCTCGTGATTTTGGCGACATTTGGTTTAACAAGACGGCGCCACTTCCAACACATCGCATCAATCAATGGATTTATTGAGAGAACACTTCGGTGAGCACATAATTTGAATTTTCTGTGTTTTTTTTTCTTTCAAAAAGTAGGGAACCTCGAAATGGATTACGCTATATATATATAAAAAATAACAGTAACATAAAGCATACAACAAAAAATTTTCATATTCTTGGTGTCAAATTTTCGGATACCATCTCAGAAGAACGACTCGTCTTTTGAGGCAATGCATTCATCGAGCCATTTCATGCATTGTTCATATAAATTGAACTTCTGCTGCGACAGGCCATGCCTCATCGACCGGAACATGTAGTAGTCGAAAAGAGCGATGTCTGGAGAATACAGCGGATGGGGTAGGACTTCCCATTTAAATGTTTTCAAGTAGGTCTTGACCGGTCTCCAACATTGTGGCCGAATGATATCATGTTTCAAAATCACTTTGTCGAGCCTTTCTTCGTATTCCGCCCATTTTTAATTTAATGGCCTTTGCTAAGGCGTTTGCTGATTGTCGACTCATCCACTCCTAACGATTCTGACAACTAGCGTTTGGCATTCGTCCACATAGATCAATGATTACAATTTTCGCCTTAAAACTTCTTGGGTTGACACGGCTGTTCCTTGTCTTCGAGCGCAAAATCACAATCAAACTTTTTGGGTTGACTCCTGTTCTGTTCCTTGTCTTCGGGCTCAAAATGACAATTTTAAAGCGTCCAAACGACCTCCGACCTCAGCGAGCATGCTCGCTGTAAACTTCCACCAAGTTTCGAATACCCTCGGCTGCACTATTCTTTATATTTAAGTAATGAAGGAGAACTCCCCGCAAAACACTTTATCTGTTACGAAATTCCACATGTTCGAGGCAATATTTAGTATTTTTGTTTATCTTTCAACCAAATAACACAAGCTGCCAAAGATGCTCGTTCACAATAGGTTTTAGCGGCTAGACCATGGAAGTTAGAGTATTGGTTCATATACTCTTATGTGAAACGCTCATTAATAATTCAAGGTCCCATATTAATTATAGTAATTATTGACTTCATCACCAGTTCGAATCGGAAGATATCTGCGTAACCAACTTTATTTTGAAAACGTGTAAACAAACCTTATCCCTAGATGTTCGTAACTATGTGTTTTTTTTTGCGTTGAACCAACACTCAGGGGATGCCCCCTATAAATGCAATACATTGTATTGATATCAGGAAATTAGGTTATAAGGAGGAGACAAGATGAAGTAGTCTTTGTTGACATTAGATTTGAATTTATTCAGACCTCTGCGGGAAGACTATTTCACATACGGCAAGTTAGACTGAATGAATTTTTTCTGTAAGTCGCTGTGTGACTTGTGCGTCGTGTCACAAAAGATCGAATGCAAATCTGTGAATAGAATGACTCCAACGTTCCAAAAGAAACACTAACAGGTTTCTCGTTGAACGAATTCTACGAAAGTCACATTTAACAAGATGGTAATTAATGATGCTCTACTTCACCTTCGAGAGCACTGAGTATATTGCAATTGGGCGGTAACTTTCATTGTTATTAGTCGCAATTTTTTTAGGTTTTGTCTGGACATTCACAACCTTCCAGCATAATGGGAGCTAAAAGGGTTAGCCAATGAATGAGCAAGCACAAAGAGCACTGTTTCAGCACCAGTGCTGGTGTAACATCCGGCCCGCTGACTTACTTACATTGAGATTCGCGAGAACCTTTTTAATTTCACAAGCTCGGAAAAATATTTGAGGCATAGCACACGATAATCTTTCGAGTTCGGGCAGTAGTTGATTGCTTTATGGCAAGAATGAATTTCTTGTGAACATTTTAGCCGAAAGGTTAAACTTATCAACCGGATTAGTGAATATTCGGTCATCCATTACAAGAGTTGGTATAAATAAACTACACTCAGGAAAAAAGTTAGTAAAAAAATTTGTAAACGGTTTTCGATTCAACTTTACTAGTTTTGTACTGATTTTTAGTAAAAAAAATATCATTTAGCGAATCTTTTTGCTATTTGCATTTTAAAAATTACAGAATTTTTTACAGAATATTTACAAATTTTTGTTGCTAATTTCAGAAAACATTTCAGAAAACACATTAGAAAAAAATTCACTAATTTTAAAATAGTGAATAAAAAGTTTCTTTAGTTCTAAAAATCAGTCTTAAAAACAATTAAAATTTGATCTTAAAAGTAAAAAAAATTGGCTAAAATATTTTTCAAAACTAAAATTACCACATTAAAACAAAATTATAAATTTGTTTATGTTTTTACAATTTTTAAGCCTCTGATTTTTTTTTTAATTATGTCTAAAATATTTTTTGAAAAAATAAATAAAATAAAAAAATTTTAAATTTTGTACTAATATTAATAATATTTAGTAATTTTTTTTTGCTGATTTTAGCAAACAGATTTTAAATTCCACTTTACAAAAAGTTTACTAAAATTTAGTACCGGCAGCTAATTTTTTCTAAAAATTTCATTGTACTACACTTCAGCAGACATGTGTTGCCAGGATTAGCAAAATATACTGCTGGGTTCAAATTAGCAAAATTTCTCATAAAAACAGCAAAATTTTCAGTTACCATTACAGACTTTTTTGATGAGTGTAGCATTATCCTTTAATGAATGACCAAAAGCTTTTACTGCCTCTAGTAGCAGAAAGAACTTCAAAAATTCGCTGTTCATAAAGAAGCTTTTCACATCTAAGTACCTTGAAACAGTCGGCTCTCGCCTGCTCAATCTCTAGATCTGGTTGCATTCTTGCAAGCCTGGCTAGACCAACATTTATCTCCTGGGAGTGAATGATATCATGGGAATGAATAATTTTATTCCAAGCACTACAATGTTTTTAATCATTTTTACAGCGGCATAAACATTGCAATCGAGAAAAAAGTTTCCAGTTGAAGTGCTGAAAAAAATCGTTGAGCTCAGCCCAACGTGCCTTTTCATATATAAAATTAGAATGCTTCGTAGCTGTTATCGAATCCTTATGAAGTTCAGAGTACGGGAGAGATGAGGAAATGGTACAATGATCTGAATTACCGAGAGGTGCAAGCGTTCATACTTCGTATTTATCAGGATGAGAAGTAGGGAAGAGGTTAAGAGTATTTGAGCATTCATCTTCAACACTTGGTAATAAGCGTTCAATCATTCACTTGTTTCGCCAAGTGATGGTGAGCGACGAAAAGCTCAACGTAATTGCCAACAGAAGTTGAGTGGAATAAGCTCCCCCTCAGAGGTCTTCCCTATTACCTACAATATGAAAAAAGTAAGTCAAATGTTCACAAACATCCTTATCATAACCATGTGCAATACGGCCTTTAATCGTTTATTCGTAGAATTGACTTAGGTTTTGTTTGTTTCGGTACTTATTTTGTTCCATTAATCCAGAAGGAAATGTTTCAGTATATTCAACACCCGAAGACAACATGCAGCCCCCATACCTCCCCATAACTCCTTCATAATAACTCGTATGTTTTACATGCTTTACCATAATTTTTGCATTTAAATCTCCTTTTTTATGCCACACTTTTAAACGGCCATTAGAACCAAATAGATTGTATTTCGATTTGTCTGTAAAATCCACATTGTTTCTGAATCTTGAACGCTTCTATGCGCTTGAGTCTGTTTATCTTGTTTATAAGTGTTTTTTTTTCATGGGGCACATAAAATTAGACCCTGAGTAGCTAAACATCTTCGAACAGTATCGTCTAATTTTTTGTGTTTAGAACTATCCGAGTTCATCGCCAATTTTTGTGCCGCCTGTATCGTTTATCTTTGTCGGACAACTTTGGTGGCCGACCACCTACAGGCTTATTTTCGATTCGGTTTTTGTTTATTTTCCGTTGAATAACTTTTCTCACCGTAAAATGACCACGGGAAACTATTTTACCGATTTGTCCCTAAAATTTGTGTTATTTGTTATACAAATCGATTATAATTTGTCTCTCCTCAAGAGTTATCTGCTTTCGTAGCACTATTTCTTGTTAAAAGAAATAACACTCAGTAAACTCTCCCTACCAATTAATGTGTTGCTTTTGTTGAAAAGGGGATAAAGAAGAGATGTAAGGTGGTGAAAGATAAAGGACTTCAAATATGGCAACACTCATCGCTTTTTTGCGTTGCCTTATCATGAGGTAATATAAATGTTTCCAATATTTTTAGGGATACATATAAAAGGTCATAATGTTTTTATTAAAAATAAAGAATAATTTGTCAAAACATGTTTGCTCTAACAAATATAAATTGGTAAAACACCTTAAAAAAAGATTTGCTGTGTCCTTAATCAACAGCTACGTTGGAACCGAACCATGAAGTATGGCGGCCAGTGATGTATCTTGGTTTTCATAGATTACCTTATCATTTCCCAAAAACACCGCAAAAATAGCAAACGAATGGCTGCTATGCGGTACTCCCAAACTTGACGGATCATCTCTCACAAAGCTGTAATCAAAGTAAATGGAATCAGACCTTGGAAAGATAAATCTTTGTCGAATTAATTCGCCAAAAAATAATTATTTTTTTAAAGCGAGTTGAGTCAGTATTTTATAAATCGATTTATTAAAGCATATTTAAAATCATAGTTGATTAATCAATTTTATTACTTTTTTGATTAAATCGAATCAAATTCTTTTTTTAATTCGCGCATTAAAAACAGTTTGATTTGATTTGCGAATTAAAAAAAAATTATAAAAAACCTTAAAATTGACTTGCAAATCTCGTTTAGTTTTCTAGATATTTGCCATTTTGCGTTATATCGCTTTCTTTCCGAGATATTCGATATACTGCGAATATAAAACAGCCACAGTGTGACCCATTTTTATACGAACGAAATGGAACGGGAAACGAAATTTGTATTTTCTTCGATAATCATATAAATTGATAAAAAAAATAGTCACCCTGTGGCTGTTTATACAAATTTCAGGAAACCCCAGTGGATGTATCGAATCTTTTCTATCGAAGGGTAACCTTTGTTAAGCTTTTTAAAAATTTTGTCCGTCTTGCGCTATCTTGCTTAGTTTCCGATATATTCGCCATTTTATAAAATGCCCATTTTTTAACATCGATGGACAAAATTTTTGCTCTGGTGGAGTATTAATATACTGCAATAATAATAATGGGTCAGGTCCGGAAGACATCCCGAGGGGGCTGTTTTATAAAAATTCCATGAAACCCTTCGGGTTAAAAATTAAATTAATCGTTATTTAAAAAAAAATTATTTAATTCGTGAATCAAATCATATTCGAAAATTAAAATAATTCTTTCTGTGATTCGCAAATTAAATCAATTTTGATTTAAAATTTAATTATTCAATTTGAATAATTTCGTTTGATTTATAAAAAGAATAATTTAAATCAACTTGATTCTTCTAATACGATGAAGATTGAATCATGACAGTAAATAAATCAATCAATAAAATGAATTCGAGAATTAAATTTAAATCAGATTTGAAAATTGGAATATAGACAATATATTAAATTCTTTAAAAAGCTTTTGTTATTCTTACTGTACAATTTTTTTTGACGCTGAAAATATAAAATATTTTTTGTTGTATACTTGTTGTTATTGTTAGATTTTTTTATTGTTTTTTTTTTATAAAATAATAAAAGAGAAAATATATTTTTTAAAAAACATACAATGTTGATGTAAGCGATAAAGTTAATAAATAAAATTTAATTGTAAACATAAAAAACTAACGTGTACAGTAGACCGTACCACCTTATAGGCAAAAAAAAAAAAAGTTCACCGTACACCCTCAAATATAAAGTATTTTAACAAGAAAATTTCGAAAATGTTTTTTTTTTTTTTTGGCCGAACGTAGGGGTCGCCATTTTATATTTTTCGTTATATCTTCGTTATTTACCTTCCGATCTTAAAGTGTTGTATATCAATGTTTTTTGTCTCGCGGAGGCTGATGTTTTCCTCGAAGGAGCCATTGACCTCAAGTAACCCGTTCTAGTATTAACCCACCAGATCTCAGTTGCTACTACCTTAATGTACAACCCTAATATTTTAAAATGAAAGCTCGCAAAAAAGCAATAAACTTTTGCTAGTAAAGAATTCCAATAATTCCAGCGGAACAATTATTTTATTTTTTTTTTAATTTTTTATGTTGCCGAATGTAGGGCATTTTATTTTTTTGTCATATCTTCTGTATTTACAGTCGGATATCAATGTTTTTGTCGCAATGATACCAATTTGTTGCATCAAAAATCATTGACCTCAAGCACCCTTTTTTACTACTTAAGAGGTAACACCTATGTAAAAAGCCTATAGGCTTTTTATATATATATATATAAAAACTTCCTTTTTTTATTTTTTTATTTACGGAGATGTGTTTACAAAGATTGGTTTTCACAAGATTTATGAAGCAGTACAAAAAAATATTTGTTTTACACAAAGTTTTACAAAATGATAGTATATTTAATGCACGCAGCATTACTTAATCAATTTTTGGTGGATTTCTCTGAAATTTATAATGCATATGGAAAACTAAATTATCTATGGATGCGCGTAGGAGCTTTTGATAGGTCAAATACTTTTTGACTTAGAGCTGTTTCTTTAAGAGTAAAAAAGTAGATATTTTGACTTTAACACTTCGCTGTTTTGTCAAAAATTATATACCCAAAAACTCATACGCTTTTCTCTAGATAATTTAGTTTTCTATATAAAGTGTATGTTTCAGAGCGATCCACCTAAAATTGGTTAAATTATGCTGAGTGCCGTGGATCACTTATAAAATAACACAAATTTTAATCAATCATATTTTGACGTGATTTAATTTGGCTGTATTTTTGGCGGCTGTCAAGTTTAGAAAAAATGTGCCCCAGAAGATTCATGTACTACATGAACAAAACGATCGGTGTTTTGAGAATGGCACGGATAAGCTGTACATGAATCTTCTATGGCGGTCACCGATGAGCAACTAAATTATCTAGAGAAAAGGAAGTTTTTATTTATAGGCTTTTTACATAGGTGTTACCCCTTAAGTAGTATAAAAGGGTGCTTGGTATCATTGCGACAAAAACATTGATATATAACCCTTTAAGATCCGACTGTAAATACAGAAGATATGACAAAAAATAAAAATGCCCTACATTCGGCAACATAAAAAATTTAAAAAAAAAATAAAATAATAGTTCCGCTGGAATTATTGGAATTCTTTACTAGCAAAAGTTTATTGCTTTTTTGCGAGCTTTCATTTTAAAATATTAGGGTAGTACATTAAGGTGGTAGCAACTGAGATCTGGTGGGTTAATACTAGAACGGGTTACTTGAGGTCAATGGCTCCTTCGAGAAAAACATCGGCCTCCGCGAGACAAAAAACATTGATATACAACACTTTAAGATCGGACGTTAAATGGCGAAGATATAACGAAAAATATAAAATGGCGACCCCTACGTTCGGCCAAAAAAAAAAAAAATATTTTCGAAATTTTCTTGTTAAAATACTTTATATTAGAGGGTGTACGGTGAACTTTTTTTTTGAGGTACGGTCTAGTGTACAGTTTCTTTTGACGCTCATAGTACATTTTAAGTAATCCTAGCTTCTGTGAAAGTATTGAACAGCCTTTATAAAGTAAAACAATATATTTTTTTTCTCAAATTAATTTTTGTATATATTTATATATTTTTGTTTATTTATGTATGACTGTTTTGTTTTATTATGTTAAAGCTAAACATAGTTTTTGTACATTCAATAATTTAATATTTATTTTTTTTTAATTAAGGATTATCATATGTTAGTATTATAAGATTGTTTTTAAATTAGGGGGGGGGGGGGGGGGGAAATAATACAAATAAGACTTAATATCTACGATTTGTGTTAATTTAAGTTTATATTTAATATTAGTGTTTTTCGTTTAAATTGAATTGAGCTTTTTTAAGAGATTTAAAATCTTAGTTTTTGTTAATTGTGTTGTAAGAAAGTTATAGTATATCGTATACTTTTAGTTTTAGATTCTTATTAGATTTTTGTATTTATCACATGAAATGTTAAAGAGTTTTATTTTTGAAGATATTTTATGTTTTTGCTCTTATGGCCTCAAAATATAGTTATGTTATTTAAATACATTTAAATTTTTTATACATTTATTTATCTTTGTTTATTATTTTGAATTTTAAGTATAATTAAGCAATTTTATCTTTACACGTAATACTAAGTTTATACTGAAATCCAAAATAAGTATTTACAAAAAACGTAGATTTTTGACTTTCAAATTCCATGAAAATTTTAAAAAAATTCGTATTTCCGTATGAATGGGATTTAAGAAAAATTTTAGCTAAAGAAAACAAAAATATTCTTATAAGACGGATGTTTTTTTTTGTACGGCACACGTAACGAACTTTAAGCTAAAAGTTCAAATACCAGAAATGTTTTTTTTTCTTTATATGTTTGGGAAGTGTCAAAAGGAAATTCTGCAGTGTAGTATGTACTACGATTTGGAGGAAATTTTAGATATGCTGTAGAGTAAACAAACATAGTTGACCAATAAATGCTTTTAGCAGGCCTAATCTTACATTTAGACGGTCAATACGAAGATGCAACAACGATCGAAACTTTTTTGTTTTAAGCTATGGAATGATTGCATTCTCCAACTACAATTTTTGAATGAGAATGGATTCTCAGTTGGTCTTAATCGATTTAATTTTAAATGACTTCATTCGTTTTTCATCATTTGATCTATCAATCACTGAATTCAATCGTTGGGAATTCTCTCGTTCGGAATTAATTGTTGGAAATCCAATCACTTTTTTCTTTATCCATTTGTAAATTTCAGATTTATTCATACAATTGAGTAATTTGGAAATGACAATCCACTTTATTCATTCGATTTAAAAAAAAAAAATTTTAAGTAAAGCAATACTCAGTAAATTCTTCCTACTAATTAATGTGTTGCTTTCTTTGGAAAGGGTATAGAGAAGAAATGAAAGGTGGTGAAAGATGAGGCAACACTGTAATTGCGCGGGATAATAAATCTTAGAACAGTTGGTGCCCGTCATCTGATGTAGAGTTGGCGAAAATGTTGAAACTATGGGATCACCGAAGAAGGACGTTGCGTTATGTATGAGGTGTAGAAAAATTCATACATATTATTTTTCTAAATTGATGTTGCTGTCGCTGGGGATCGAACCCGCAAACGTTCTGTATAACAGCCCAACTCGCTAACCATTACACCACAACGTCCTCAATAAATAACGCTATTAGTTTTAAATAAAGGAAATTGAAGAAAGAAAAAAAAAAAAAATAAAAAAGTCACATATTGAAAAAATTGCCAAAACTAAAAAAAATGGCCAAAATTGAAAAAATCTTTAAAATTAGAAAAATCGCTAAAAATTTTAAAATTAACCAAATTAAAAAATATCACTTAAATTTAAAATAAAAAAGTCAAATCGAAAAATCGCCAAAATTAAAAAAAAACTGCCAAAACTGAAAAAATCGGTAAAATTAGAAAAATCACTAAAAATTTTAAAATTAACCAAATTGAAAAAGATCACTTAAATTTAAAAACAGTCAAAATTAAAACATTACCACAATTCGAAAAACAAAATTAGAAAATGCGATCAAAATAAAAAAAAAATCGCCAATACCGAAAAACGCTAGAATTCTCAAGTTTTGAGTTACATGGTAGTATTTTAGATAGCTTTTATCTTGAGGACTCTTTATTGCAGAGAGATAGAGAGAGAGAGAGCAGGAGAGAGCTGTTTTTGGCGATATTAAATGTTTTTTTATTTTTAATTTTTTTTTTGAATTATTGACTTTTTTATTCCGTTTGTTAAATGTTGAAATATAGGTTTAAGATCCCATAAAGTATATACCACAGACTACACAGACAGGTTACCAATGACATATGTCAAACAAGAATTCTCGAACCGTATGGTTATTTTGATATTGCAGTGAGATAGAAAAAGTAAACTCCATATAAATTGTATGGTGCATATTTTTTTGTATATCTATCCCTTTATGTGTATCACTGCAATTTTGACATTTTCTTTTACTCATTTTCTGGTCGCCATTTTGATTTTATCAGCTGTTTCCTGTCTGTGTAGTCTGTGGTATACAAGATGGCACAAAAGTAATCCTCCTATCAGAAAATGCTAAAAATTTTGAGATTGGCCCCTAATGTCAGTTCTGTTTTGACATTTGTGTAGTAAACACATGCGAAATACAGAACGCGGAATATTGGTGACTATTTATTTGAGCAATAATGAAGATGATTTTTCATCAAAAATAATCATGAGTGATGAGGCCCATTTCCATTTTAGCGGGTACGTAAATAAGCAAAATTTACGCCTCTGGGGTACTGAAAATCCGCGTGTAACCCACGAAGAGCCATTACACCCGCTCAAAGTCACTGTATGGTGTGCTGTTTTCGCTGGAGGAGTCATCGGACCTTTTTTCTTCGAAGACGTCGCGGGCCAAACGGTTACTGTGAATGGTGAGCGCTACAGTGCAATGATCAACGAGTTCTTTTTGCCGCAACTTGATGAATTGGGATTGGAAAACATGTGGTTCCAACAGGACGGTGCAACACCACACACTGCACGTGCCACAACCGATATGCTGAAGGATGCATTTCCCGGGCGCCTAATCTCCCGTTTTGGCAATTTGCACTGGCCAACAAGATCGCCTGATTTGACCGCTCCAGACTTCTTTTTGTGGGGCTTTTTGAAGTCGCGGGTTTATGTCAACAAGCCTTAGACTCTTGCAGCTCTTAAAGACAATATCCGTCAAGAATGTGAGGACCTATCGCCGGAAGTTTTGGCCATAGTGATGGAAAATGCCATAAAAAGGGCTCAAATGACAATCAACTGTGGCGGCGGCCATTTACATGACATCATATTCTCGACTTGATGTAAAAAAAAATTAAAAAACCAAATAAAAATAATCCACAAGAAGAATCAAAGTTTTTCGTTTTTTTTTAATTACAGCCAAAAAACATCGGAAGGTTATTTTTGCGCCACCCTGTATAATCGTATATTCGTGATCCTTATGCTATTTTATGTCGATTTAGCGATGTTCGTCTGTCTGATGAAATGGCGAACACGGCGAGAAGACGTTTTACCTAGATTAATATACATCCCCCCGAGCATGAGTGAAAATGTGAAGGGCCTCTAAATTTTCCATACAAACGGTACACCCGCTTAGTACAATTTCATATTAGCGACTGGCAAGTAAAATAATTTGTTTTTTTGACCAGTGGTTTAGAATTGAGTAATATTTTATATTCACCTCAAATATTTTTCACCTCAAACATTTTTTTGACACTAAATTTTTTTTTCACCACAAAAATTTTTTTTTTAACATCCAAAAATTTTTTTCACCTCCCTAATTTTACTTTTAAAGTTTTTTTTTACATTATTTTTAGGACATTTTTGGAGGGTATTTAACCATTATTTTACTTGTTTTTCTTTGCAATAGGATCTATGTCTTTTAAAGCAAACTTGGGAATTTTTCATTACCATTAGTTGACACTAATGCAAATAATAAAAAAATTAATTACCATTTAATGGTAATGAAACTTTTTAAATTAAAAATAGCACAAATGCATAAAAAACTAATTATAATTGATTGAAAAATCATTACACATAAAATGACGGTTAATAATGCTAATGGTTTCTTTTAATTGATACATTAGTAATGGTAATGGACTTCAAAATCATTGTCATTGATCAATGAAATTATATCTGTATACCATTACCATTAATTCAAACAATGGTAATGCAATCATCAATTAATTAGTCCAATCAATGCATTATTCCCATGTAAGTTAAAAAGTCATGTGAGTTCAAATAACAAATTTTGAATTTTTTTAAAGCCGCAGATTTAACAGATTTCTAATTAAAAAAAATCAATTGTAATAATTTTAATATGAAAAGCTTGTAAACGAATTATTTTTAAAAAATTTCCCGGCTTAATGGTTAAGCTTTGTTTTCTTTAGCTTTGTTTCTCAACCACATTCTAAATCGGAACAAATTATACGAACTGTACCCAGATCTGGTCCTAGACCAGTCACAAAATGGCATTTTTGCAGTGGGCGGTTAATTGACTCCTTGTGACAAATCACAAAAAAAGTGTAGAAGCCATAGGGCTGGCCCAGTTTGTATGATTTTTTCCCAAGTTATTATTTTATGTCAATTAAAGTTTCAATATTTTTTTTTTATGTCTTTATTATGCATTTATAAAAATATTTCAGTAAGTGTCTATTATAATATATTTTTTTAATATAATTGAGCTTTTCACTTTCTTATAATTATGGAAATAAGTTTGTAAAATTATAAAAAACCACATAAAAGTAGAAAAACGGGACCTGCAGTAAAACTGATTAAATTAGCAAAATCTCATTTTTAGCAATTTTTACCACAGGGCCTATTTTAACTAACTTTTAGCTGCCTTTTGCAATTTTTACAGACTTATTCTATGAGTGTATTTTTATGTATTGACTCAAATATATGTACACACAGAAAACTATGTAGGTAAATATACACTGTAGGTATAAATCAACTGCAACTGACACTTAAAATAACTGCATTTTCAGTTATAAGGTGTACACTTCATTTGTATTTATATCAAATGCATTATTTAGTTGTATTTAACTGTTGTAGAATTTACAGTAAAATCTGGAAAAAATTCTTAAAAATAACTACAAATGTAGTAAAAAAACAACTATAAACATAGCTAACAATAACTACAAAGTTAGTTAAAAGCAACTACACAAAAAAAATTATAACAGAATAATAAATGTTAGTGAAAGTAGTAGAAAAAATTAGTAAAATTTAAAAAAAATCGATTTGTTAAAATTAGCAACGAAAATTAAAAAAAAATGTAAACTGAGAATATGAAGAATTTTTACTAAAATATAATTTTGTACTAAAATTTAGTACAAATTGGGTATATAAAAAATTTTACTAGTTTTTCTATTTGAGTTTACAAATGCTGTTTAATTTTCTTACCATTTTACTTTTGAATTTAGTAATTTTTTTATTTTGATAAATCTAAATCTAAATAAACAAATTATTTTACAAAAAGACAAACGAGAATTGTAAAGCACTAAAATAAAAATAAACAAAATTTTTAAAATGTTTAAACATTTACATATTTCAAATGTTATCAAAATGCAGTAATTTAAATTACCTACAAATAACTGACATGTAGTTTCCGCAAAACATTTCTGAGTGTACTATATTTATGTTCTCTTTCACATATTCTCCCTTATTACTATTTTTTTATATAATTTCCTTCATATTTTTTTTTGGCACATATTTTTCTTTATTTTTTGACTGGAAGATCTTTTTTAATATAATATTTTTAAATTTAAGTAAATTTTAAATTTCTTTCATTTCAGTATCATTATCCTTAACGGCTGTTTCATTTTTGATCAATTCATTTTTATTCTCAATAAAATCTTTAAATTCCATCTGATGATCTTTATCATCTGTATGATGTTTAACATGATCCTTAGGTAAATCATATTCTATTTTATTATTACCATCAACACCATCATCATCATCGCCATTGTTTGCACTTGATTTTTCTAAATTACTTTGTAATACCTTTCTTTGCATATCATCCCTTTCTTTTTGATCTTTTGCAATAATTTGCTCTACTCGTCCTTTAATGGATTTACATTTATTGACCACTGTAGTTTCGTTTGTAGTATTTAGTTTGGTCATAGCTAAAGCATTTGAAATTTTTGATGCTGCCAATTTACTTTCAAAATCCATTTCACCAAAGTGTGGACTTTGTCCATGTGCTGCTCTAAGCAATGTTAATTGCAGTTCACGATGTTGTGGTGACTCTTCTAGTTTGATTTCTAATTTTTCAGTCTGTTCCAATGGTGCTGCTGGCTCTACCGTTAATGCAATAGCATGATGATGATGTGGTATATGACGATGATGGTGATTTTGATGATGATGATGATGCTGGTGATGATGAATACGTTGTTGATGACTGTGATTGTGTTGTGTTGTCTGTTTAGTATTCGTGCTATTATCCAATGTATTTGTATTATTTGATGATTTGCCTGTGGCAGAAACATTTGATGCATGCCCTGTTCCTACTCCTCCTCCTGCTCCTGTTGCACTAATCTCATTTTTTGTACCTGTAGCATTTTTTGAGGTTTTTTCTAATATTGCATTCAATTGTTTTTTGATTTTTGTCGCTTGTTTAGCGGTTAATTTTGCACTTAATTCATTTGCAATATTACGTTTACTTTCCGTATTACTACTGCTGATACTATTGTTCGTGTTGTTGTTGCTGCTGTTGCTGTTAGTATTGTGAGAATATTTTTTTATTGTTCCTGATGCTGTTGCTGTTGTTACCACTGTTTCAGCGTTTGACGTTGTTGTGGTCGCTGAAACATTTGTTGGAGCTGTTGTTGCTGAGGATGATTTGCCATTTCCAATTAAATTTTCTGTAGTTGAGGATGTTGATGTTGTAGATGATGCAGATGTTTTACCATGATTTGCCGATTTAACCTCGGCTGCCTCAGAATTGGTTACATTATCTTGCCTTTTCCATTTAGTGCGACGATTTTGAAACCATATTTTAACCTAAAACGAAAGAAATTTTTTATGATTATAGTTAATAAAAATTTATTTATATTGCTATAAACTAAAAATAATTCTAAATTAGTTAAAAATTTGTTTAAACTAATATGAGTAATTTAATTTAAATATATTATCGAGTTATTAAGTTCTTATAATGTATGAGCTACGTCTAGCTATTATAAATGGACCTTTATCGAGCCTTAATTTATCCCCAATAAGTGCCCGCCATTTGATGGAGCTAATGCCAATCATTAGTATGAGTCAATTTTGTAATGCGTGTTTGCCCTTTGGTTGCGTATTATCGGCTTCCGTGAAATGCGAGCATCTAGAGTTTTAGAGCATTTTAGAGTTTTAAGAGCTACATTACGTAAAATTTTTTAATTTTTGTTCCAAAATTTCCGTCAGGGGTACTGTGAAGTGACAAGATGATGGAAAAAATCTTGGAATTTCGGCCCGATCGGAGTTTCCTAAAATCCAGGGTTTTTGGAAGATTATATAATTTGACTTTTACTACTAGTATAGAAACGGTAATGGGTTATCATTTTTTGCACTGCCTACAATGATACGTCCTTACCTTTTGCATTATTTTAAAACATGAAATAATTCATTTTTACCTTCTCCATAAAATAAAAATATATATTTTCATGTTTGACTAATGCAGCAAGTTATTTATGTTTTTATTTATCAAATATTATCCGAGACACCTCAAATGGTGAAACCACTGACAACCTCAAATCCCTGGTTCAATTCCCAGCACGAGCATATTTTATTATTTAATTTGTTTTTATTGAAAAATATATTTTTAGACACTACTAATTATTTTAATGCAGGGGGAAAAGTCGTGGCCTCACATACAAATGGCGCAAAACCAGAACAAGTTATTGTTGAAAAAATGATAGAAAATGCTGTCGAAGCCCAATAATTGTTTGACGAAAATGATTTCCCATTCAAAGATGAAAAAAATGGTAATTTAAATTTAAACATGGCCTTACAATTTCCAACTATGCACCACGTATATGTTAGATACTACGGGAGAAGTTGGGCATGAAAAAGTTCTCTGTGCGAATTTTGTAAAAACGCCTCCATATAAATCAAATTTTTCAAAAATAACAATTAAAAGATAACTAAAATTTTCATGGTAAATTTGATACAATTTCGATGTTCGAAATATTGACTATTAGTTAGCATAATACATTAGAGGACCAAAATGAGTCGCTTTACCCTTGAAAAACGTTGGCAAATAATGCAAACTTATTTCCAAAAGAAGTTGCTGTGTTGCCTGTTGTTTAAAATAAGTTTTGGACGAAATGAATCAACCACCGCGTGTGCTGTACGCAAGTTTGTGAGACTGGCTTGCTATGCTAGTGGAATCCTTTCATGGTCCCCATCGTCGTATGGTGCGTATCGATGAAAATGTGGCTACTGTGGCCAAAAGTGTGCAACTCAATTCAAGAACATCCAGCTCGCTATCGATGTTGATAGTTTTGCTCAAAGATCTAAGATTGTTCGCTTATAAGGTTCAATTGACTCAGCAAAAACGACCATCCACTTCGTTACGGCTTCTCAGTTTGGTCTTTACAGAAGCTAGAATCGGACATCGAATTTGGCCAAAAAATAATCTTTTTTGACGAGGTGCATTTTCATTCCGGCGGCTATAACAACAAACAAAAATGCCGCATCTGGGTATTGGAAAACCGTTATTGTCGAGAAGGTAATGCATCCACAGAGAGTGAAAGTTTGGTGTGTATTTTGGAGTCGTGGCATCATTGATCCAATTTTGTCGAATATGCTGCTGGAAACGCCATTTGAGATAACGGCGAGCACTACAGTGCCATTATTACGAACTTTTTATGGGCTGAAATGGAAGATTTGAACTTGAATAATATTTATTTTCAGCGGGATGGTGCACCATATCGCAAAGCTTTTCAAACAATCGATCTTTTGTGCACTCAGTTCGGTAATCGTGCTATCAGCCATTTTGGCTTTATACTACCCTGCCTACAGCCGTTGTCAAAACGCTACTGTAGCCTGAATGCACTCCATCACCAGTCCAAAAGACACCTCGTAGGCCATAAGAGCCCTGAGTGCTGCTTGACTGTCAGAAAGAATGTAAACACGAGATCTAAGATTTCAACCTAAAAAAATGAGCGATATTTGCCCATAAGAAGAGTATGCTGGAACCCGGAGCGAAAAACGCCCGCACCAGTGTCCATGTTCGCCTGCTTCGAGCCATCCGTGTACCATACCTGGGCTCCTAGTTCAGGCTCCCAAGGTCTGTTTGTCCACATGATAGGAATCAAACAACATTATTTCAAAATTCCTGACGAGAACTTGTTCCGGTAACATCCTGTCCGCGACTCTTAAAATCGGGTCGTCCATAAAGATCTTGGCGGTTCTCATTTGTCCCCTTAGGTCGCCATATTTTATACTACCGAATTCTCTTAGTCCGGTCGATAGTATTTAATGACCAATATACCATACGCGGTCTCTGACCCCATGTTCTTCCAAAGAGCCTCTGGCCGGCAAAGAATGCCCTGATGGTTTTTTTGGACATCGAGTCAAGATGATTATTCCAGGTGAAGGATTTGTCAAGAATAATCCCTTGGCACTTCACCCTGTCCATGTAGTCTATTGTCGTAACTCCTACAACAAGCGTAGGTAAATTGACATTCATTCTGTTCGTAAATGGATAAGCCTTTTTCCTGACACCACGAAGAAGTAAAGTTCTGAGCCTACTGTATATGCTCCGTAATCGTTCTGTCATCCCATACGACGACGGGGATGACAAGATCATCTGCATATCATTACATATGCTAAAAACCTTGCCAGACTACTGTCCTTAGATCTTTGTTTTAAAAAATTTTGATATTGATTTCTTTCTTTTATTTTTTCGAGAGTTTATTTTTATCAATTATCGGGCGGATTATTATGCCATTTCTTTCAGTTAAATCTGAAATATTCTTTCTTTTTTATAATACAAAATAATAATCAAAAATTGTAAATCAAAGAAAAAATAATTGTTTAGCAAAGGAAATCACGAAGGGAAAATTCGTTTACACCCATCCCGATGTATGCTGTTTCAAAAAAAGGGATGCAAATCGGGGTTCAAATGTCATGTTTATGCTCAATTGATTGGTAAAATAGAAATAAAATGGCAGAGAGTACATTAGTTGGATTTTCAATTTAATATGATGTCATATGGTGTCGAAAATAAACGGAAATTAAAAAAAATCTATTTAATTTACCACATAATTAAAAAAATAACAATCTACAACAAAGTATCTTTAAAAAAAAATCTTTATAAAATACGTTCAAGGGAAACTGAGAAAAATACGCAACAAAGTTGAATTTAATTAATTCTATATTTAATCTAAAGTTTAATGCAGCTGCATATTTTTCGCACTCAATGTAATAGAAAATTTATATACTGTTACCAGGGCTAGCACTTACACTCGTAATAATCAATGCATTAATATATAAAATTAATTTCAAAACAAATAAAAACTTTCGTAAAATAAATCATGGTTTTATAATTTTAATTTCGTGTTTTCCTGCATGAATTATTATCAGTGTACTGAAAATCGGAAAATATGCATAAAAAATTGCATTTATTTATGATTTATTTTAACGTTTTCATAGCTATTAATTACTTTTCTTTTATTGCCAGAGGTTTGGTAAATGCATTTTTCTAATTTTAAAAATATAAAATTTCTTTTGTAAAGTTTGAAAATTTTGAAAAATAGGTTTTTGTTATGAAAGATTTAGGTATATTTTCCAAAATGCAATTTTCACTTGGTCTATTTATATATATAAAAATATGAATGTTTAGCCAAAATATGCACTTAAAGCAAAATATACATTTACAGCAAAATATGCAGCCAATAACTAAAGCTTTGAATAAAGTAATTTTTTAATTCACTTTGGAATTTTTAAATAACACTTTTAAATTTATATGTAACTAGCGCATCCCGGCGTGCTTCCCTACGCATGAATATTAACATTGAATCAAATTCATTGGTTCATTGGTTTCTCGATCCGCGAGTTCGATGAAAAAAAAACCTTTAAATGATCACTCACTGACAGCTGTCAATGTTTATGCGTATATGCGCTACAACGTGTATTTACCCAGTGTATGAAGTCAGCACACAGTATCATACCGCACACGCTCATGGGCGCCTACTTATTTGTTGTTGTTTTTTTATATGGACAAATTCACATGTTGACATGAAAAGTCTTAACTCACGAACACGAATTCGGTTTGACCGTTCGTGAGTTATAAAGTCACAATACGCAACAATTCTTTGGGTTTCCATAAATTAAGAATAAATTCTCGCATGAATTCAATTATGAATTCATTCCTTTTAGAATACTTATTCCCTTGAATTATTAAATAATTAATAAATTAAATTCTACTACAAAAAGAGTGAAATATTTTCTTTCAATCATTTTGTAATGGAATAAAAGAAATATTTGCAATTTTTGTTATGGTTTGCATTTAAATTAAGATATCATTATTAGCTTCCTAAAATATGCCGCATTTTTATTTAATTTGCGATTATCAACCAGAGTGTTGCCAGAACCATTAAAAAAATTTATACCTTAGATCTTTTACAAATAAAATAAAATGTCAGCCATTTTGTAATAGATTAAAATTTATACACAAATTAATGATTCAAGTTGATTGTAATTTAATATAAGTATGAATTCAATATAAGAATGAATGAATATATTTAAGCTTATGAATTAATTCTAAAGGCAGACACAGAATTAGCTTAAGTTAGGTATCAGTTTGCAACGAAAATTAAAACATTTTTATTAAAATTAAAATTTTTATATCAAAAATTTCTTTTCATACCATATGGTTTGGCGTATGGAGTACGTAAATTTTTTTAAGCTGAATTCAATTTTGCTTTAATTGAATTTTTCAAAACTCTGGCTTTGAACAATCGATGCCAGTTTATTGCAAATTTTAGGATTTTCCAAAAAATTCGCTTTACATTTTTCTCAAACTAAACACAACAAATATGTTTTTTAATAAACTTCCTAGCCCTAGCCTAATTTATTACTGCTGCAAGCAGTTTTGCGTAAATCAAATTCGCTTAAATTTAAATCATCTAACAGTAAAATAATGTTGCAGTTTTTGTATTGTATTGTACAGTCACTAACACAATTAAATGGTCATAAGTTAATTTCTATTCCTTTAAATTGGCTTTCTCACATGGTCCCGCGACGAACGCCTTAAGGAATTTAAGTTGTCATATTGTCACTCGGGAGGTATCAGCTTATGACCATAAAATTAGAACAAATTTTATCAATTTCAATTATAATAAAAGTACGCATAATTACGAGGGTTATTGTATACTTACAGTTGCTACCGTTTCTTATAGTTGCTACCGTTTCTAATAAAATAAACTGTTTCTCGTTGGATGACTATGTTGGTTACTTATCAGAAGCTTAAAGTAATAGATTGTTTAATTTTTTCTCCATTCATAAACGAAAAAGCTATTTATTTTTCTGATTTCCGACCGGCTATGACGGGTCAAAGGGTACAAATGTGAGACATAATTGCAAATTGTGCACTTTGCCCACGCTGCACTTTACCCCACCTTCCCCTATCAATAATAAAAAAATAAAAACTGAAACAGAATTTCCAAAAACTAAACGAAGTTTATTATTTTTTAAAATAACTAACAAACATTACTGTTTACTGTAAAAATACTGCAACTACTGATTATGATGGGATTTTTGGAAAATTTTGGGCATTTATTGTGAAAAATTGGTGCACAATATAAATTTATTGAAAATATTGGCCACCGTTAGATATGACCTTTTCCCATCTCTCTGGCAACATGAGGATTCCGCGCCAAAAGGACTGCTCTTCTGTCAATTCTGAACTAAAGCGTATTTTACTGACAGCGTTCTGCATCGATCGAAACAAATGATAGTCGGACGGGGCAAGGTCTGGACTATAAGGCGGGTAAGGCAAAACTTCCGAACCACTATTTTTTAAATAGTTTTTAACCGGTCTTGTGGCCGAACGCTGTCATGATGTAATATTACGGCTTCATGCCTGGTCGCATATTCCGGTCGTTTTTAGGCCAATGCCTGCTTAAAACGAATCAATTGTGTTCGGTTTAGGTACCCTGTGATTGTCTGGCCCAATATCAGCAGCTGGTAATAGATGGGACCCTTCTGGTCCCACCAAATACAGTGCATTACCATGGCGCATTCGGCTTTAGCGTTGATTCGGCTAGTTGGACGGGCTTTGCATATATTTCATTCGGATCCATCTTCCATTGCCAGTATTAATTCGATGCAAAAATTACTTCTTTTTATGTCTCTAATGCAGCATTTCGGACATGCAATATCGTCTTTCAACGTCTCCCGGCTTGAACTGGTGTGGTAACCAATTTTCTTGCTCTTGGATAAATCTTAATGCTTGCAAACATTTTGAAATTGCTGTTTGAGTGACTCCTAATGATTTTAAAAGTTCTTCTTAAGTTTGACAACAATCTTCATCGAGTATTGCCTCCAATTCATCATCTTCCAACTTTTTTGACGTATTCAGGATAAGCTTCGATAAATAATCGATGTGCTTTAAAGCAAAACCTTCCGCGAATGATGCACAAAATTCTTTGTTGTTTAAACTATTTCCTTCAATGACTAAGTGAGAATAAATGACAGTTGCTTGCCCTACAAAATACCATATAAGTTATAAAAGACACAAATCATGTGTAAAATATACGCCCTGCTTTGTGAATCCCGCATTTTTGTTAAAAAAAGTTTTTTTTTTGAATTCAAGATCTTTTGAGATCAAGTAGTTTTTTACAAAAATATTTTATTCGGCATTGAAATTTGTAATACTAAAATCGAATTTGCAAAAAAGTTTGCCAGGGAACTACAGAAAGGCCCTTTTCAAAAATAAAACTTTTATTTTCTCATAGTAAAAATTAATGTGCGGATATTCTAGCAGAGTTGGAGCCGGTGTATACGGACCTAGGTGCAGAATTCACATACCTCTGGGCAAAGATTCAACTATATTTACTGCAGAATTATATGCTATCTATACAGCAACGACCGAACTTTTGGAAAGAAATCTTGTAAGAACAAAGATAAACTTAATGTCGGACAGCCAGGCTGTAATAAAGGCCCTGAAAAACCCCATCTATCACCATAGATCAGTGCTAGAATGCCAAAAAACCCTCAACAAACTGGCGACCAATAATAAGGTAACACTTATTTGGGTACCCGGTCACAGTGGGCATGAAGGCAATGAAAAAGCTGATGAACAAGCGAGACTATGTGCGTAACTGCCATTAATAGGTCCGTGTCCTCAATTTGGTTTCACGAAAAAGGACATCACAAATATTATATCGGATCTGATCAATACGAAATCCATTGAATATTGGAGCAAACAGAAACCACTGAAACATTCAAAGAAGTTCTTACCATACAATGAAAAGAGGAGCAGTGAAGCCCTTCAGATGAACAGACCAAATCTAAGACTCCTATGTGGAGTCTTAGATTGTAATTACATCCTAAACGAAATGGGACATGATCGAGATACGACATGCATATATTGTATGGAGAATGAGGAGACCATGGAGCATGTAATGGCTAAATGTCTTGCCTTTGCATACCTACGAATTATCACATTTGGCAGACCTGATATTATGGAGGAACAATACAAGAAACTGGAAGTGAAGAATATTGTACTGCTACTCAAGGCTGCACTGGAGAACAACTGAGGAAATACTAGATGGTGCACAATAGATCTACTTGGTCGCGCGGTGCTGGAGACACAGAATACTCATATGAGTTGGGCGCAACTGTAGTAAATCGTAAAATCGTAATATGCTTTAAAAAAAAGCATCAGCTTCAATTATATTAATAAGATTTTCAGAATTTTTTATGCTAGTTTTTAAATTTGAAATTGGTTAAATTTAAACAAAATTAAAATTTATCTAAATTATTTAATTTTTTTTAAATTTGTTAAATTTTAAATTTGTTTAATGTCATACTGAAAAGTTTTAGCCCGTGTTAACTATTAATCAAGACAATTAATGATGTGCTAGGAATTGGTAGGTAAAATTTGAACATTTAATTTAACTGATTTATCATTTGATTCTTACGGATGTGTCAGTTGTTTAAACAACATTTAAAAATAAATAACAAAAACCATTTGATTTAAATGCAAAGTAAGTAGACCGGTTTTTAAATAAAATATCATAATATGAAATTCAGTTTACTTAAGAATTAAATAATTTTACGAAGCTAACGAAAATATTTCGTATTGTTTTTTTTTTGCATACACTCACCAAAAAAAGTCTGTAATGGCAACTGAAAATTTTGCTGTTATTACGGGAAATTCTGCTAATTTGAGCCCAGCGGTATTTTTTTGCTAATCTTACAACACATGTCTGCTGACGTGTAGTACAATGAAATTAGTAGAAAAATTAGTAGCCGCTAATAAATTTTAGTAGACTTTTAGTAAAGTAGAATTTAAAATCTGTTTGCTAAAATCAGCAAAAAAATACTAAATATTATTAATATTAGTACAAAGTTTTAAATTTTTAAAGAATTTATAATTTTGTTTTAATTTGGTAGTTTCTGTTTTGAAAAATATTTAATTAAATTTTTTTTTTTACTTTTAAGGTTAAATTTTAATTGTTTTTAGGGCTGATTTTTAGAACTAAAAAAACTTTTTAGTGCTATTTTACGTGGATGTCCTCTTTTTAGACATGAGTCGGTATCTTCACTTCCGATCCCTTTTTTAAACCTATGTAACATTTTAGGGCAATTTAAGTTTGTATGTATAAGTTTTAATTATTAGAAATAACATTTCCTTCAATATCCACTTTTTTAAAATTAGTAATTTTTTTTGCTAATTTTAGCAAATCGGTTTTCAAAAATTTGTAAAATGATTTCTGAAATTAGCAACAAAAATTTGTAAATATTCTGTAAAAACTCTGTAATTTGTAAAAAGTAAATAGCAAAATGATTTGCTAAATAATAATGTTTTTACTAAAAATCAGTACAAAAATAATAAAGTGGGATTGAAAACCGTTTACAAATTTTTCTACTAACTTTTTTTTCTGAGTGTATGATTAAAATAGTTTGTAAGTTAAAATAATTGGAAAATGTCATTTACAAAAACATTTTCCAATTATTTTAACAAACTATTTTAATCATATACAAAAAAAAAAACAATACGGAATATTTTCGTTAGCTTTGTAAAATTATTTAATTCTTAAGTAAACTGAATTTCATAAAATATACGAAAATTTCGTAAAAAAACAAAATAATTTTTTTTTGTAAAATGTATGGATTTTTTTCAGTGTAGGAATTGAGAAAAATTATCTCATATCGACGATAAGATAAAAGTTGACAATAATTGTAATTTTTTGAAATTTTTCTTTAGATTTACTCCTAGACAATTAATGATGTGCTAGGAAATTTTCAACGTCAAAAAATCTATAACACCCAAAGCTGATCAAATTTTAATATTTTCTGGAGTTAATTTCAATCCAGTTAATTTTTTCCATTATAAATATTTAATTGTAAAACCATTTAAAGAATACATTCTTTGAATGTTTTATCATTCGGCTTGTTGGGTGTTTAGTGAATTGTGCATTCTACACTTTTTTTTTATTATTTTAATATAGTGTCGCCATATATTAATTATATTTTCTTGGTGTTGCTTTTTATTTTCCTTTCTTCTTTAATAGTATTATAACACGAACACATAGTTTGTCATATGAAAATATTTAAATAAAATGTGTGTTGCCACATTAGAGTGCCGCCAAAAAATTAAGTATTTACATAAGATTTTGTTTCTTTTACCGAAAGAAATATTGTATGTATAAGAAATAAATGCAAGCAAAATCATGAAAGACATGGCAACAGTTGAAATTATTTTGTGATACCTTGTCCCAATTGCATTGCCAGTCAGTTTAGCCATGCAGCCAAACAGTCGGCCCAACAGGCCAGCCTAAAGAAGCCAGATTTGTATGTTTTTTTTTTTAATAACATTTACTATCAGTGCTAATACATACTGGCAAGAGGCGGTAAAATTCACATTTTATATTTTATATTTGTTTGGGTGGTTTTTAAAGGAAACAGTAGCTCCCAACAAACAAAATGAGGTCCACTTTATAGTTTTTATTTCTTTTTTTGGATATTAGCTACCGCAACACTATGTATTATGTAGTGCAACAGCATTATCATCATCATCATTATCATCATCAGTAGCTGACGATGCTTGTGCTTGCTGCAAACCAATTAAAATTCAAAGAACCATGAAGGCCTGTTTTATTTTTTTTTTTTTGTAATTTTATTTTTCTGTAAATATTTGCATACACAAAATTAAGAACATTTTTATTTGGCCAGATTTGTTTTCTTTTACTTTTTATGTTAAAAAGAATTTTAAAGGGAAAAGAAATTACTTTAAGGTTTTATAATTGATGTTAAGCAGCAGTAAATTAATGATGCTTCTACCACTGCTACTGACTTTGTGTGGCTAAAGAATATTTTTTCTTGGCATAAACAAAAAAAAAAAACCTTAAAAGTTTTTAATATTGTTATACAACAATGTTGTATAAAACTTTGTAAAAGAATGAAAAAAGAAAAATAAGTATTTAAGAACAAATTTTCATAAAAAAAAGTTTAAAAAATTTCAGAGATTGAGAGGACAAAATAGTTTTAAAATAATCAAAGTCGAACTCAAATTGCATTAAAAGAAAAATGTTTGTAAACATTTTTGTTAAATTTACTAAAAAATAATTTGTTAAAAAAAGGCCCAGCGGTAACAAGAGTCAAAATTTGCCGATTTATTTTTGTAAATATTAGTTAAATAAGTACAGCGAAAATTCAACTGTTAAATATACAACATTTTTGTTAAATTTAAGTTAAATTTTAGTTAACGGCAATTTACCTTGCTAAAATCAGCGAAAAATTTTGACTAAAAACTCACAAAAAATTCGTCATTTTCAGTTTTTTTTATCCAAAATATTTTTAAGCGAATAAAACAACACTACCGAAATTAACAGTCTACTATTTTTTAGCAAATTTTTTTGTTAATTTTAGCAGGATAGAATATTCACCCTTATTCTAGTTGTCGTCATCGACACAAGACAATGTCGTCTAGGGATTTTTTTTTGAAATTGGTATTCCCGTTATCGAAAATAACTGATAACTGTCGACAAGTATTTGGTATTCTGTAAGAAAATGTGACGACGATATTGTCTTGAAACGACTCTGATTTTGTCGACACAATTTTTAGTAACGACTTGAGGAAAAGTAATGACTGAAAAAAAAACGGAAAAAATGGGAAGAAATATCAAATTTATTAAATGCACTTGGCCCACCGAGAATAATGTGAGATGGATGGCAGAAGGTAAAGAAAGCATGATCATATAAAGTGCATTATAAAAATATAACAAAATTTATTTATAGGTTTGGCGAGACTTAAAATTTTAAGTTAAAAATAAAATTGTAGCCAACAAAGCCGAGTGTAATGCTACAGGTGGCGGAAGATTCAAGCAATTTTTATTGAGACCGCTGGAGGAAGCTGTGGCAAATCTTCTACAGTTTCAGAAACAGCTGAACCCTAAGGTAAAGTCGTTTCCAACACTGAGGTGGTACGACCCCTGGGCTTAAAATCTTAATGTAGCTGCCAACTTTATTGTTTTGGAAATAAATGTGGACTTGATTCCGGTTTTCAAATTAAGTGCTATTGTTTCCAGCTCATCTTTGAAGGCTGTTTTATTCAGCCGAAATTAACTTTCAAACCTTTTAAAAAAATTAGAAGATTAACATTCTATAAAGTACCAGACTTTGATTTTGCTACTCACTTGTTATCCGGCAGATTAAAGATATTGAATTTCTGTATGAGAAGTCTTCTTTGCAATACTAGATTTTCTTTATTTTCTTCATCACTGGTATCAGAATTTAAATTACACATAAAAAACATTTTTTCGCAAAAATAATAAACAAAATAAATCTGCCGACTCAATTTTTAGAGATGTGTTTTTTTTTAAATCGATAAACTGTCGACGTCGTTGCAACACTGTTTTAGAATACCAATTTGGTGTCGAAGTGATGTCGACGTCGAAGCAAAGTGATGTTGACTCAAAAACGACGACGACATTGATAACGACAACTAGAATAAGGGTGATTATTGCCATATAACTAAATATTACTTAAATGCAATCAAAAAGATACATGAACTAAAGAATTAATCCAAAATTTCCTTTAAAATAATTTAAAAATTTTCCTCAATTTAAGTCAAATTTTATTAAAACTTAGATAAATTTTCTTAAAATGAATAAAAATTTCTATTCGTTTTTAATGGAAGACGTTTAACTTATTTTCAAACAAATTAAAGTATCCCTTAAAAAAAATTATCATGTTTGAGTCAAAAATCGCTCACGTGCCCATCCTAATCTTAACAGTCTAAAATATTGAACTTTAAGTAACTTAAAATATATTTCAAAATTTTGTTAGCAAAAGGTAAAAAAATCGAATTTGCGCTTTTATGTAATAATTTGGTTTGCTGACTACAACACAAAATATCGTTACTACATTTTTTATATTACGGCATAATGGCCTATTGAACTTTATATCTATCAAAGGCACTAAAACTATTTTTTTTCACTTAATGATAAAAAAAAGTTAAAATTTTCATATGTCAATTAAAGTTGAAGCTAAAGATGCCTTTAAATAAATTTATGACATTTTTCCATCTTCCAATAATAACAAGAAATGTAAATGTAATATTTTTTATTTTTGCAACATTTTCCTAAAATTATTTAATTTAAGAAGACCAAGGAGCCCCAGTGTTCCTTAGCTATAGATAGATGCCTATAGATGCTGACTACAACACAAAATATCGTAACTACATTTTTTATATTACGGCATAATGGCCTATTGAACTTTATATCTATCGAAGGCACTAAAACTATTTTTTTTTCACTTAATGATAAAAAAAAAAGTTAAAATTTTCATATGTCAATTAAAGTTGAAGCTAAAGATGCCTTTAAATAAATTTATGACATTTTTCCATCTTCCAATAATAACAAGAAATGTAAATGTAATATTTTTTATTTTTGCAACATTTTCCTAAAATTAGTTAATTTAAGAAGACCAAGGAGCCCCATTGTTCCTTAGCAATAGATGCCGTGTGTTACTTAGGGCGTCTGTTTTTTAATTTGTTTACCTTTTTGCTAATGAAAGTTTATCTATATTTTCAATACATGCACTTAAAATAGTTTGTAAGTTAAAATAACTGAAAATATCATTTAAAAGAAATGATATTTCATTTAAAAACCGGTCTACTTAATTTTCATTTAAAATAAATACCATTTGTTATTTATTTTTAAATGTTGATTATAAAACTGACACATTCGTAAAAAACAAATGATATAATCAGTTAAAATAAGTGTCAAAATTTTTTCGACCAATTCCTTTAAAAATAATTGTTTATATCATTTATTTGAAATTGTTTCCCTTTTTGTATTTTTTTTTTGTTATTATACTCGTACAATACAAAATGTATGTATGTATAGCTATAGACACTTTTTGTGTGAATGTGTTTGTGTATGTATGTGTGTTTATGTAATTTGTATTGAAAAATTTTGTATTTATACAACCAATTTAAATAAAAAAAACAAATTGAAATTTTTTGAATATTTTTTTTTTGAAACAGACAGCAAACAAAATTTAAATTTGTAATAACAGTTACGGACACAAATAAACCACAAGTTTCCGTTTTCTGGGTAAATTTTGATTAAATTTCAAACAAATGAAAAAAGTAAATGAAACTGAAAAAAAATCGGTAAATGATAGTAAATAATTTCGAATAAATGTATAAAAAAGTTAATATAGATATTTCTTCGAAAAATAAATCTATGTTCCTTTATTTTTAAAATTTTTTTTATTAAACTACAAAGAGTTAACTACATAATATTCTGAGTGTGAGTTTAGTATAATTCAATTTCATTTAAAGACAAAAATGTATAGCAAAAAGCGGAAAGTCTCCGAATGTGGAAAAATACTAAAGGTAACATATTTACCTTTATCATAGAAATAGTTTTATATTTATTAGAAAATTTTTATCAAATTTAAGAATACATTTCACTTAAAAGAAGTGCTATTTAACTTGATGTTAGAAAATATTTTCTTATTTTTAGGGAGTTAAGTCCTAGTTTTTAGTAAAAAAAAAATTTTATTATTATTTGTTAATGGTAAAAAGTGTCTTTGACGCCGCTCTCATTTCAATTTTTTTCCTAAATAAGTTAATTTTTTGAAATTCTAGTTAATTTTTTTTTTTTGGATGTGTAAATAAAATTTTGTAAATACAACAGTTTTTTTGTTTACTAATATTCAGTACTAATATTATTTTGAATTAATTAAAATTTAATTTATTTAGCAAAAAAATTTCAGCTGGTTATTTCCCAGCTCCTTTCAAACTGATTTTTAGAAGCTTTTTCTATTATTTACACTAATATATTTATATACTATTCTATAGTTATTCTTAACTGTTAAAAATCAATTACAAATGTAGTTAAAAAAAACTCCAAATGTAGTTAAAAAACTTTGAATGTAGTTAAAAACAACTTTGAATGTAGTTAAAAATAACTTCGAATGTAGTTAAAAATAACTACAAATGCAGTTAAAAACTACAAATTTATCTGAAAAAAACTACAAATTTACATTTTTCTTTCAATTACTTTTTATTACAACTTTAAATTCTTATATTTATTATATAACCCTTTAACCACTGGAGTCGAAATACGAGGTATTTTGTTATGATATTTTGGTTCTAGTATCATTTTGGACTAAAAAGCACGAATGTGAAGTCCATTTGTCAAAAAAATTTTAAATGAAAGCGCCAGGTGGAAAAAATGAAAGACTCAAACAAAAATATTTGTTTCACAAATCAAACACGCAACAAATTATCAAAATACAGCTTGAAGCTACTTTCCAAAAAATTTCGAGTCGATTGAGCTGTTGGAAAGTATGTTTTTTTTTAGTTTTAATTTTGACAAAAATCTTCACATAAATGGCAGTATCTATCAAACTATTCAACTTAGCGTGGTCAAACCGGCACTGTTCGAAAGGTAAATTCAAACAGACAAAAATGTCGATTATTGCACCAAAAATATTGCTTTGGATATAATTGGACTTTAGTGATGACCTTCTGTAGACGGTCTTAGTTGTTAAAGGGTTAAGAAATCTATATTAATAAACTATTTTATAAAAAAGAAAACGAGAATTGTAAAGCAATATAAATACAAAAAATAAAATAATTATTATTGTTCAAAAATTTTCAAACAAATACATATTTAAAATGTTAACAAAATGGTGTAAATTTTGTAGATTGTTTAAAAAAATTCAACTGTAAAAATCAATGATATTTAGTTCCTAAGTAAAACAACTGCAATTGCAGTTAAAATTACTACAAACGCTTTACTACACAAATAATTGTCAAAAAAAATTTTTTTTTGATTCAGTTAGTCGCTCTTTAAATTTCGCTTGATTTTCGTTAGTTATGTATTTAAGCTGCAATATATTTTCATGCAAAAATATTTTACTTTAAATTATTCTTAAAACCAGCATTAAGTCTCTTTATTTGGTGGTTTCAAGTGACAGTTCACGTCCTAGTAAACATCATGTAGATTAAAAGAGCGACTTTGTTTGGAAAAAACACTCCATGCGTAGGAGCTGATTTCCGGACAACTAGACAACTCAGCCCCAAAAATTGATATATTGGATATTGATATAATGGATAAGATCAAATCCAATTCCACGTCCGATATCCCCGACAGGCCGCCCAGAATATGATCGCCAAAGTTCTAAGACGATCTAGAAATGTCCGACTATAAAAATTACTTTTACGCCGCAGAAATGTTTAAAAATTTTCTAACAAATTGGAGTATTTTGGTACGATGCCTCTTCGGAGCAAATTTTAATTTTTTTCTTGGTTATTTAAATGGGATGAATAAATTTTTTTTTTGGGATAAAAATCAAAATCTTTGATCTGGCCGTTTTTGCAACAATCGTAATTTTTTTGTTTTTGGCAAATAATTAAAACTTAAAGTTTTTTAAAATCTAAAGGTTTTCTCAAGGATTTTGCAATGATGAGTTCAAAGAAAATTTTGATTTTAATCACAAAATTTTTCTAAGACATTTTCGGTAATTATAAAATTTTTCTGGTGTTCACACTTTTGTGTTAAAGTTCGTTTGGACGAGGCGTGACAAATTTATCATGTTTTCATCAGATAATAAATAATATTTTAAATTCATCTCAGACAAACAATATTTTTCTACGACATTGTAATAACAACAATGATGGAGGGTACACAAAACATCGCTATAGTCAAATTTATCGCCTTTATTGTGTTTTGCTGCAACAAGTTTTTTATTTTTTTTTTTTTTAATAATCCTCGACTTTGTTGGGAGTTTATTTTTTTTTTTTTATAAATTCTACAAGCTGTCCATCTACATAGCTTGCTTAATATTTTTTAAGTACTTTTATTTAGTTTATTAAAGAATTTTTCGCTTTTTTGCTTTACTATATATTTTCTGGTGGTCATAATGAAGTTTTTGTTTTTTTTCGTTATTGGACTTTTTAACTTAAACGATGCGTAATATCGTCTCATTTTGCGCTTTACTGCATTTATGTTGCAATCATTATTCTTTATAGAAATGTTGATTTTATATTACAGCAAATATTTAAATTTTATTTATGTTGAGCAATAATCAATCCTTTACTGTTGTTTCTTCTGATAGCGATTTAGTGTTTAAGATAAATAAATGAAATTAAAAATTAAAAATCAGAAATTTAAAAATTTGATTCTTTTTGGAATTAATTCGCATAAAAATTGATTTATTTTTATGAATTAACATAGTAAATAATTACTTTTAATTATTAATTTAATATTGAGATTTAATTTAGTTTAATTAATTGAAGAATATCTTTTTTTTAATTCGTAAATTAGAAATCAATTCAACAATTTTTGTTTGCATTGATTTGTTAAAATTTAATCAATTTACAAATTTAATTCAGGGAAAAGAGGTATCAGAAAAGTTTAATTAAATAAAAATATGAAAATTCTCTTAAATATATAGAAAAATTATAATTTTTTTTTTTATTTACAAACTTCATGAACATAATGGAAAACGCCATATGAGAATTAATCCACCTTGATTTTTTAAGTAAAGGTAAAATTTACTTTTTTTATACTTTAAAACAACACACAGGGAAAGCGCCTTACTAATGCAGTACCATCCACCTATTCAGATGACATTGATTGGGTCAACAAATTACTTTGAGTCTGGTGTGCATTAAAATCGTCCCTATTCACACGATCTCACTCAAAGATTCTTGGTGGGACCTGATTGAGTGTGTCATTTACAATCTGTCTTTTGCCCCCCCCCCCCCCCCCCCCTTTACAAGACTTGTCCTATAATCAAAGGAATATGAATGCTAAATGTTGCTGTTACCTACAAAAAGAGTAGTTAGGAATCGAAGTTTGACCGAGAAAGTCTTTGGAATGATAATAAAGAGGGAAGAAGAAAGAAGGAAATCATGTCATACACCTGAATTTATCTGAAACTCATTAGATAAACTCCTCTGTAACCATTTTTATAGTGCGATTCTTGAGAAAACTCGATATAAATCGAGAGAACCAAAAGCAACAAGTTTTGACTAGAGTTCTTCTGGAGAACAGTCAGTGCAACCAATTTGCTTGCAACAAATCCTTGAATGATTGTACTCCAATGTTCCGAAAGAAACGCCATCAGGTCTTCTGCAGAACAACTTCTACTAAAGCCGTACTGCCGATCGTTAAGAGAGGAATTTGTCGTTAACTATGCTTTTCATAACCTTCGATGGCGCAGAGCACATTGCAATTGGGCGGTAATTGTCAGGGTTGCTAACCGCTCCCTTTTCGGAGATTGGTTGGACATTAGCAAACTTCCAACACGAAGGATAACTACCCGTACTGTACGAAGTGCTAAAGAGAATTTCGAATGGACTTAAGTCGAGATTTGCGAGAACCCTTTTAACGGCTCGAGCACAAAAGAATTTGTTAGCCATAGTATGGGATAATCTTTCGAGTTCGATTGCTTTAAGATTGAAATGAATTTTCAGCAATAGAGGAACTAGCCTTATTCCTTACTTTTTTAACTAATGATCAAAAGGTCTTACGGCCCCGAGGAGCAGCAAGAATTTTATCACGTACCCAATGATCGTGTAAAAAATTTTCCCGTCTTAGTACTTTCCCATTTCTGTTCTCGCCTTTTTGTCTGCTTAACCTATGAACTCTAGCTGTGTTTAGTAATCTCCATACCCTATCAGATATCAGCTGATATTGGAAGACATGTGTTTGTTTTTTTGTTTCCCTTGAAATGAAACAGCAATGTCAGCTGATGTCTGATTAGACATATATAATAAGGGAGATTATTAATCACAGCTAGAGTACTTAAAGTAAATTTTATCTTTACTCAACAAATCAATAATTGCTTTAAATTATTTTTAAGAAATGTTTCGTTTTACTTTGTTAAGAAATATTTTATTATTTCTTGTCTTATAAATTTTTTTAAAAAAATTTCAATAATTTATTTTCTTTAACATAAACTCCTTAGAATTTATTACAATTTCATAGAATTTTTAATTTTTTAATATGGCCATAGATTAAAGAAAGATTACGATTCAACAAAGAGATTTATGTACACTCTTCAGCAAATTTAATAAAGAACAAGCTTTGCAAGATTGCTAAGAACACAGAAATGTAGCAAAATATACGCTTTTAATAGGTTTTTTTCAGGCTCTGCCTATTGCTGGAGGCTCTAGCTTGTCTAAAACTTTGGGTTCAGAAGAGATCTTTTGCCGGATCGAAATACATTTATCAACCTAGCTAAAAATCGTTAATTTGCTTTGGTTTTGTAAATATATGGAGGTTGAAAGCTCGCTATAAACTAGAAATAATAATCGAAAAACCTCGAAGTATACAAAAACTACAAAACAAAAAAGCAAGATTAAGTTTTTTTACATTAAAAAGCATTATAATTTTTCATATTAGAGCAAGAGAGAGAGGTGAATTCGAAAAGGGCGAACTTAAATCTCTATTGTGAATTCTTTACTCTATGATATGGCTCATCATTTTTAATAAATTCACCATAAAGAAAATAACTTTGATCTGACATCAGTTTTCGTAATAATTGTTTTTAGCACTCAACAATATTTTGAGGTTTATTACGAAAAATTAATTAAAAAAGATTAAAATTTAATTTGCATTCAAACATACAGAGCCACTTTAACATATATGGGTTGTTTGAGAAATTCTTAATTATTTTTTGCAAAGGAAATTTAATGTCTCGATATTGAAAGAACATGCCCAAATATTAAAAACAAATTTTCGTTAAAAATTCGTTTTTCCGCTATCACATGCAGCATTTAAAGTTCGACGTATGATACATGATCGAAAACTGTACAAATTGTCATTTAAATGCAAGGGGTGGCGTATGTGCCCTACTAGCAAAATCACTCTTTTCAACTCTATATAACCGCTAGGGGGCGAAATAAATCGTTGGTATAAATGTACAACCAGATACATAATGCATGGTTTTCACTATGTCATTTTTAATGTCAATTTGTCCAAATTATTGGCAATTGTATGAAAACGGGTTGTCATATGGTGTCATCTGAGTTTGCAGTCAGTTATGCACACGAACTGCCTTCTAAAATGACAGACAAGTGAAAACGTCAAATTTCAGTTTGTCAACAGATATGGCAGCATTTTTGATCTAAAATAAAATTGACAACAAGTTGTCAATTTTTTTGTTTGGCGATCGCAAAGCAGCTATTTTTTCTTTTTTTTTGCTGGAAAAATAAATTTTAATGGTAATTTTTTTAATAATAATAACACAAAACGCCGCGCTAGCTATAGCCATTTGTTTCTTTTTTATAATTTTTTCCACTTTTTATTGAACACAAATTAATATTTTCTAATCAGCTGTTGGCTCGCCAAAAGTTTACACATCACATTTGACCTTTGGAGTGAAAACGGCGTGTCAGTCAACTGACACCAAAATTTGACATAAGTCTTTGACACGCTCTGCTTTATCGACTTATTGTCAGTTTTTAAGATGTAATGAAAACGCATTTGACACAAAATGACGAGAATTCATTTGAGTCAGTTTTTGTTGTCAGTTCATATGACATAATGAAAACCAGGCATAAGAAGCTAACTACCAACTTCCTGATTTAATTGATTCTAATGCTTATTTTACACTGCCGCTAATTTAAAGCAACACCTACTTTTAAGGTCCCCATAATTTCAGATAGTAGAACGATATAACAACGCTGTAAAATGCATGTAATAGAATAGTCTTCGCTATGCGAATAATTTAATAAATTATAAAAATTATTGACAAAAAATTTTGTCAGTTTTTATATCACTTTTTAAAAAAATTATTTATGTCGTCAGCTTATTATTTATTCATAAAAACCATAAAACAATATCTTAAGAATGAATTGTATATTTCCGAAATATACTCTTTCTCACTCTTGCCTAAATCTGACAAATTTTTTAAAAAATTTTCAAAATTTTTATTAAATTTTTTATATTATTTTGATAGACAATAAATAAAAATTTTAATTTTAAAAAAAGCTTTAAAGATTTAATTATATTTACGTATACCACCACTAGAGGGCGCAATAAAATGGCAAAATCTTGAAAAACCCAGTGAATTTTTTAACCAAATTTCTTAAAAAGAAATCCTGCGGAATCGATGAGTAAAAGCATTAACTCGGCTTGCACAATTATTTTTATACCCTTCATATTATTTATGTTGCAGATTAAATGCATTGTCCAGGTCAAAAAATTTTGTTGGGTGAAAAAAATTTTTGAATGTGAAAACAACTTTTGTGTCAAACAATTTTTTTTAGGTCGAAAATGCGGCTAAAGCATCTATTCCTTTACAATTTTTTGCGGTGTGCTTGGTATGATTGTCTTGTTGAAAGATCAAAGTTTGATCGCAATCAAATTTTTTAACACTGGCTGCAAATTATCTTTTAAAATTTTAAGATAATCTATTTTATTCATAGTGCTCTCTATGAAAACTAACTTACTAGACCTAAGCGCCAGACCTTAAACAATGTAAATCTTTATTGAAATAATTCGCGAAGAAAATAATTCTTTTTGTAAATAAGCGAGTTGATTAAATATTTTATAAATCAATTTTTTAAATCAGATTTAAAATCATAGTTGATTAATCAAATTCATTTGAATCTTTTTTGATTCAATTGAATCAAATCATTTCAAACATAATTTTTTTTTAATTCAGGAATTAAAAATGATTAATTTGATTTGCGAATTAAAATTGACTTCTAGATATTCGCCATTTTGTAAAATGGTAATTTTTTAAAATGACCGGTATCTTGAAAACTAAGCGAGATGGGGCAAAACAAATAAAATTTTTGCTCTAGTAGGGTATTAATTTACTGGAAACCCTTCTGGGACCGTTTTGCACTAACTCGCTTAGTTTCCGAGATTTTCGCCACTTTGTAAAATGCCAATTATTTAAATTGGTCGGTGGTATCTCAATAACTAAGCGAGATAGGGCAAAACGCGAAACAAATCATATTTGAGAATCAAAATAATTATTTTTTTGATTCGCGTATCAAATCAAAATTGATTTGATTGAATTATTTCATTTGATTTATAAAAAGAATTATTTAAATCAACTTGATTCTTCTAATAAGATAAAGATTGAATTATGGAAGTAATTAATTCAATCAGAAAAATTAATTCGTCAGAATTTTAATCAAATTTGAAAATTGATTTAAGTAATTATGTTATCTGCTTGGCGCAATATTTTTAATTATTTTTTGTTTTTGTAATATTGTTATTATTTATTTAATATATGTTAAGAGAAAATAAAATATATAATACAAAAAACATTAAAAGTTAAATAAAGTGTAAATGCAGAAGAGTAAAATGAAACTGTAAATATAATAAACCATTGTGTACAGTCTCTTTTGACGCTCACAGTATTTTTTTCAGTAATAAGATTTTTCAGTAAACTAATGGGGTTCACACCATAGAACTGCATTTGCTGATTGCAAAACGTTCATACGCAATCAACACAAGAATAAATAGGTGTTTGCGTTCAAACGCTGAATATACTCCAACACACATATTTGTTGATGATTTTAAATCAATCAAAGGACATGCAAATTGTTTTGTCACTGATTTATAATCATCGGTCATTGTTAAACCATTGATTTTATTCTGTTCATTCGAGCCAACAATAATTATTTTGATGCAGAATAAATCAGAAAAAACAACAAACAACGTGTGTGAGTGTAATCATAATTAAAACAAAATTGTTTCTTATTTATAAAAACAACACATTTCATAAATGTTATATGTATATTAGGGTGGGTCTAAAATACGTTTTTTTAGAATTTTTATTAGGAATACCAAAAATATTGTTCTTTGTGAATTTTTTTTTTTTAATTTAGGTCGACATCTCAGGCTCGCCCAATCCGGTTAAAGTTAAATATTGCCTAATTTTCCAATCAAAATAGATGAAAAAAAATTTAGACAATATTTAAATTTTTCCGGATTAGGCAAGCCTGAGATATCGACCTAAATTTTTTTTCCAAAAAAATATTTATATTTCACAAAGAAGAATATTTCTATTACTAATAAAAATTCTAAAAAAGCGGATTTAAGTCCCACCCTAATGTAAACAATATCGTTTATGAAATGTGTTTCTATTTTGTTTTAATTATGAATACACTCATACACGTTGTTTGTTGTTTTTTCTGACTTATTCAACGCTGACTTTTTGTTGAGTGATTAAATTTGCAGAAAACATAATCGACATATGATTCAAACTGATCCGAATTACGCGTTCAGTAACATGATGCTGATTTTATTCTACAGTGAATTTTGTTGAATTATTAAATGTCAACAAGAATTTTTCTGTATGATTATATCAAGAAAAAAGTTGATTTTGCAGTTCTCTGGTTCACACACAATGAATGCATTTCAGCTAACGAAATGATGATTGGTCCTATCAAAGTTTCAGTTTCTATCTAGTTTAAGTCTGAATATTTATCAAAAATCTGTCGTACACATTGTGTAAAGATGAACACTATTTAAAAATTATTTATTTTATTTAATCATTTAAATATTTGTTGTTGCTGTTGTTGGTATCACATTTTAATGCCAAGTCTGTTCAATTAACCTCAACTATAATATTTATATGGTAATTTTCAACTCCATTTTCAATTTGTTTTTGTTTTAATTTCATACTGTGTTTTTATTGTTAAGTGCGTCCGTCGTGCTGTCTGTTTCCGTATGTTTTTAAAAATGAACATAATTCGTTTTTTGTTGCTCTGCTGTTGTTGTTATTTTATTCTTCATCATAATTTGTGTTGTTGTTGTTTAATATTATTAAAAAAACTTGTTACCCATATAAATGTCTGCCACACCATTAAATCCATTAAACGTTTTGTACATGTTGTTACATTTTTTTCATCATCATCATCATCATATTTGTACAAAAATTTAAAATGAAAAACTGGGAAGATTGTGAATAAATATATTGAGTGTTTATTTTATGAATGTTCGAAAACATCAGGAACAAACAAAAAAAAAAAAAAAACAATTTTAAATGGCCAATAAAATAAAATTATAAGTATGAATAGATTTGTTCGATGATATATTTGCATACATTTCAATATGTACTTAAATAACAGTTGTTGCAAAGAATTAATTCATCTAACAAAAATTATATAATTGGAAGAAAACGGAAAGAGAGTTAATAGATGAAATATTGTTAATACTAAATACATATGTATACAAATAGGTTAGGTTGAAAAGAGAAAGGGCCATTCATCTCCTGAAACTTAACCTTTGACCTTATTTAGTACAGTTGCAATTTAGTATGTCTCCATTTTGCTATAATTTAAAGGATTTATATATTTTATATATTAAAATGGAATCGAAATGGAAAAATTTTCCTAATAGCCAAACAAATGACAAAAATCGCTGTTTTCTCGAAACCTCCGCTGAAATAAAAACTCTATTCTCGCCAAATGGAAAAAATAAAACCTACAATTTTTGGAATTTTTGATCCCTGGTATGTGTTTAATTAAATCTTAAATTCCAATCGTTGATTTTTTGAAATTTCTTAAAAAAAAATTTTAAGAATTAAAAATTGCAGTTTTGCAAACAGTTTTTAAAAATTCTGATCTATATGGAATTAATTTAAAAGAAGAAAAACCACTTCTCACCTAGGTACATTGGGATTAAGAGAATACAAAAATGTTAAAATTTGTGATCAACAAATGATCAAGTAGGCTGTGACGCATAAATTGCCAGGGGAAGTTTTTATAACCTGACTGTTTTTCCACCGATTTTGTTTTTTATTGCCTTATTAGAATGATAATTTACTTCAAATTACAATTCATTAATAATTTTAATTCACCCGAGTTAAAAAAATTGATCTGGCATTATATTTAATCATATCCAATTTTATATTCTCTAATATCTAAATTGATCCGAAAAATGGCAGATCAAATTTGATTCAGCAATATATTTGGGGATTTAGAAGGATCTAAATTGATCCGAGAAATGGCATATCAAATTGATCCGGAAAATGACAGATAAAATTAGATCCCGCAAAATATTTGGGGACTTAGAAGGATCTAAATTGATCCGAAAAATGCCAGATTAGATCTAGCAATATATTTAGAGATTAAGTAAGATCCAAATTTATCCGAAAAATGTCAGATTGAATTGTATCGGATTATTAAATTTTAAATTAAAAAATATTAAAATTCTAACAAACAGTTCCTTCGCCAGGATTTGAACTCGGTCTGCCAAAGTTGTAGTGACTTAAGCACTCAAAATAAGGGACATAACTGTTATAACCAATATTTGAAAAAATCCTAAAATAATAATTTATCACGAATTTTTAAAACCTGCTCTCTGAATAATAGTTACAAATAACCAATATTTTGTTGGTAAGTTGTGTTAAAAGTTTTAATTTTTTTGATATTATTTATCAAGGTTACATTATTTTTTATTGTTTTTTTATGAAGATCTGTTAAAATGGTGCACAAGAAAGTGCCAAACGAGGTGGAAAAATGTCAAATAAAGGTTTTAAAGAAAAATCGCCTTTCAAATAGAGCAATTTCAAGACAAATACAAAGATCAGAGAAGGTTGTAAGAAATTATTTAAAATAAGGCGATAAATACGGCGCTGGAACTTCAAAATGCAAACGGAACACAAAATTAACCATACGTCAAATAAATGAAATAAAACAAGAGGCCACTTAAAATCGACTATATTCGTCACAAATTGTGGCTAAATTGCAGCTTCCAGTTGGAAAACATCGGGTACAACAGATATTAAGCGTAGATAAAACAATAAAATGAAAGAAACCTACAAAAAAAACCGCAGTTGACGGCTAACCATAAAGTGGCACGATTGACATTTGTAAAGGCGCACATATCGTGGACTGAAACTTGGCAAATTACTTTTTCAGACGAAAAAAAATTTAATCTTGATGGACCAGATGGTTTCAATTACTATTGGCACGATCTGCGCGCAAATAACCCTCCGCGAATGAGCCGCAACTTTGGAGGGTGGTCAGTCATGATATGGGGTGCATTCTCATACCACGGAAAGCTGAAATTATGCTTCGTTCCACCAAAATGGACTCCGGAATGTACATTGCAGTGTTGGACGACGTTTTAATTGAATACTTGGAAAGTAATAATGAAATAGAATTTATATTTCCTCAAGACAATGCAAGTATTCACGTATCAAGTAAGTCGAAGGAGTTCTTTTCATCTCGTTCTATTCCCCTGCTTGAATGGCCAGCGAGAAGTCCAGATTTAAACCCAATTGAAAATGTTTGGGGCATCATTGTAAGGTCTGTGTATGCAAATGTAAAACAGTATTTAACGTTCCAAGAGCTTAAAATATAAATTTTTCAAGCCTGGCTTGATTTAGACGTAGAGATGCTTCGAAGACTAATTAATTCGCTTCCTACCCGGATTTTTCAAACAATTACTAAAAATGGAGGCTCTACAAACTACTAAACATATAGATTTTTTAAGTTTATTAAGTTTAATTTATGATTTTCCATAAATTATTACTGTGCGGCTAAACAAATTTCGCACATTAAAATGGAATTTTTTGTGATAATTTGATCTAATTTTTTACTTGAAGCTAAAAAAGTTGTTTTTGTAATTTTACAATAAATAAAAAAATACGAAAAAAACTTCAATTAATATTTTATTTTTTATGACTTGTTTTGTCAAATTCAAACAATATTATATGCGGCCAAACAAATTTCGCTCACTGTAGAAAACAGAAAAAATAAAAATTTTTTATAATGGTTATAGAAGACCAATAGGAATAAAAAATAATTATCTTTCATAATGTTTATGGCAGGACTAAAATTTTCTGGGTAATTTATAATTCTTATTACAGGACCAATTTTTTTTTCAGTTATTTTTTCCATAACCTAGTGCATATTTGAAAGATAATAACAGTTATTTCTGGTCCCTGCTCAGAATAAAAAATATATATAATTTTATATGTACCTAGATTGTTATAAACTAATTTAATATCAAAAATTTCTATTGATTGTCCCGCAATGAGTTATAATTTTAAAGTTTTGTTAAAAAAATATTAATATAAAAGAATTTAAAAAAACACAAAAAAAAAAAAATTATCTCCCCGCCTGGGGTCCGAAAACATTGACATGAAACCACATATAATTATACCTAATTATATCTTATATCATATCAAAAATATTCTACATATGCAATTATATATAACATATCTCAAATTTGTTTTCAAATATTGTACCATATTAATCTTATACCCCATCAAAAAATATTTCTTATATTGGACCATATATTGAATAATATACAATTATATCTCATACCATATTAGATAGCATATATAATTATATATGGTTCTGTATAAGTCATATAAGCCCTATAAAGTTATATTTAATTTTATATATAATACCATGTGATAGAATATATACAATATCTTATAATATTAATCATATATAATTTTATAAAGCTCAACATATAACTATATGTGGTTATATGTATATGGCACAATATATGGTTATTTTTAAAAAATTAATGTAATATATAATTATATATGGTAACGTACAATAAACTAACATGTAAATATATCCTATCAGAAAATGCTATAAATTTTGCGATTGGCCCCTAATGTCAGTTCTGTTTTGACATTTGTGTAGTAAACACATGCAAAATACACGTTAATAAACAATGTTACGCTACACTGCTCCAGAACGCGGAATATTGGTGACTATTTATTTGAGCAATAATCGGCCGGTGACTTTGGCACAACGTGAATTTCGTGATGAGGCCCATTTCCATCTTAGCGGGTACGTAAATAAGCAAAATTTACGCTTCTGCGGCACTGAAAATCCGCGTGTAACCCACGAAGAGCCATTACACCTGCTCAAAGTCACTGTATGGTGTGCTGTTTTCGCTGGAGGAGTCATCGGACCTTTTTTCTTCGAAAACGTCGCGGGCCAAACGGTTAATGTGAATGGTGAGCGCTACAGAGCAATGATCAACGAGTTCTTTTTGGCGCAACTTGATGAATTGGGATTGGAAAACATGTGGTTCCAACAGGACGGTGCAACGCCACACACTGCACGTGCCACAACCAATATGCTGAAGGATGCATTTTCAGGGCGCCTAATCTCCCGTTTTGGCGATTTGCACTGGCCAGCAAGATCGCCTGATTTGACCGCTCCAGACTTCTTTTTGTGGGGCTTTTTGAAGTCGCAGGTTTATGTCAACAAGCCTCAGACTCTTGCAGCTCTTAAAGACAATATCCGTCAAGAATGTGAGGACCTATCGCCGGAAGTTTTGGCCAAAGTGATGGAAAATGCAATAAAAAGGGCTCAAATGACAATCAAATGTGGCGGCGGCCATTTACATGACATCATATTCTCGACTTGATGTAAAAAAAATTAAAAAACCAAATAAAAATAATCCACAAGAAGAATCAAAGTTTTTCATTTTTGTTTTTAAATTACAGCCAAACAACATCGGAAGGTTATTTTTGCGCCACCCTGTATATGATTAATATAAAATAAATAAATAAATAAATCTTAATATTTGGCTAGTTTGATTACAGTTAATTTAAGTTAATATCGAGAAGTTGGGTTTATATGGGATTCAGGTGCAAATATGATCTGATTTATTTCCTATTTGGAGGTGTGATTTATGATCCCATATGACATTCACCACTCAAATTTCATACAGAGGGGGAGGTTATTAAGTAATTCGATGCGAAAACTCAAACCTTTCATAAAGAATTTCTGTTTCAAAAGTTAAACCGTATTATCTAATTCGAATGTGCCACAGAGCTGTATTTTTATATACAAGGGTAAAAAATTAAATTTGGCAACATTTGAACTTTATTGCCAAAGTTGTTAGTACTTGTAATTGTGCTTTAACGTCAACATTAAAAACAATTTATAAAGAAAAAGGAAAAATTTTAAATATACAATTAAAAGTTTAAAATAGATTTTATTTAATAGTGGACAGAAGAGAGTGATGAAGAAAGTAATGCTGTTCCGAAAAGAAATAAAAAAAAATTTATTTTGAAGTCGCGGGTTTACCGCGACTTCGAAAAGCCCCACAAAAAGAAGTCTGGAGCGGTCAAATCAGGCGATCTTGCTGGCCAGTGCAAATCGCCAAAACGGGAGATTAGGCGCCCGGGAAATGCATCCGATGACTCCTCCAGCGAAAACAGCACACCATACAGTGACTTTGAGCGGGTGTAATGGCTCTTCGTGGGTTACACGCGGATTTTCAGTGCCCCAGAAGCGTAAATTTTGCTCATTTACGTACCCGCTAAGATGGAAATGGGCCTCATCACTCATGATTATTTTTGATTAAAAATCATCTTCGTTATTGCTCAAATAAATAGTCACCAATATTCCGCGTTCTGGAGCAGTGTAGCGTAACATTGTTTATTAACGTGTATTTCGCATGTGTTTACTACACAAATGTCAAAACAGAACTGACATTAGGGGCCAATCGCAAAATTTATAGCATTTTCTGATAGGAGGATTACTTTTGCGTCACATTGTAATTACAAACAAAGGCCATCGGCTCGTTATAGCGAAAACAGACCAGAGCCTCTGGTGGGAATCGAACCCACGACCCCCGCACTGATAAGCTTGCACGCTACCAACTAGCCTACCGGGGTGCTCTCAAATATAAAGATGTTTTGATTAAATTTAGTACCACTAGAAATTATTATTTATTGAATTTTGGAACATAAGTTTGAATAACTCACAACCTAGTGTATATTATGCACATTAATGGTTTTCGGAGTTAATGGCGTGTGGCATGTTGCGACTCATCGTTTAACAGTGGTTGGGCTGTTTATATTTTACAAACACATTCATTTAATACATTTCAGTTAAAATGCATCATAATAAATGGTTTATTGTGTGTTTTTATAAAATTTATGTATTTCAAAAATTAATTACAAACATTTTAAAGATCATATATTAAAATAAATATATGCAAAGCGCATTTAAAACCAAAACATTTCTGAATAATTTTCTATGCCCATAACCTATTAAATGATGATGAAAATGAATATTTGTATGCAAATAAAAGAAACTTGAATTATTATAGTTGGATAATTTTAAAAATTTTTTATATAAATACACCTCAGTTTTACAGTTAACTTTAGACTTAACACAGGGTAATTTAAAAGATTTTATTTAAAAAATTGTAAAGATCTCTCTGCTACCAAATTGAATAAGAATTTTTGTTCGTATATTTATAATTTATTTAAATTTTTATTGTTCTTTAAATTCCTATTTATGGCCTCTTTTTTATTATAAAATAATACTGATTCTTAATTAAATAATTAAAAACTTAATATTGTTGCATAAACAAATCAAATACAATAATTTCCCAGTTAAACAGCGTACATAAGTATTTCATGAACAGGTTATTACCATAAAAGAAACATTAAGAATAAAAAAAATCTGTATTAAATAATTTGTTTTGTATGATTTCATTTCATTTCATTTCATTTTTATTTTATTCAATTATAACAATAACAATTGCCCACATACTGTCTATAAATATTTTAAATAGCATTGTTAACTGTCTGACAACAGTTGTGGGGCCAAACCCAAACAACAAATGAAGAATGGAACACAACAACAAAAAATAAAGACACAATAATTATTTTATGGCACAAGAACACCCCTTGAGCAATAATAATAACAACAACAACAACTAAAATAAAAAAAAAAAACAACAAAATAACTTATTACAGCGGTTTGTTGTTTATTGTTCACAACTAATAGCAGGCTTAAAATTATTATAATTGAAACTTAACGACTTTTTGATGCACTATAGCAAGCAATTGTCAAACTGATTTCATCTCAAGTGAAGACAGCTAATTTTAATATTGTTTTTTTTTTTTCGTAGAAAAAACTATGATATTTCTAAAAAATTAAATGGATAAATATTTTTAACTTCAGGGTTGTTGGACATCATTTTAATCAGACCTTGAAAATCTTTATTGAATTCACGAAAAAAATAATTCTTTAAATCAGCGAGTTGAATCAGTATTTTAAAAACCAATTTTGCTCAATCAGATTTAAAATCATAATTGATTAATCAATTTGATTTAATATTTTTTTAATGAATCGAATCAAACATAATTCTTTTTTTTTTAATTCATTTTCAATTTATTTAAACCTGATAACTTGTTTCAAAATAACTAAAGTTTAGTACTTAACCATAGTTATAAATGTGAAATTAATATGTAAATATCTGTGGTTAATGTTTAACATTGCTTGTTTTTTAAAATAAGTTACCCGTCATAGATTTCAAAAGTGTTAATTTTATTCAAAATCACATTTTTCGAAGTTGTAAAAAAGAACTGCTTTGATAGATTAACATCAGTACTAAACAATACTTTCGGATCAAAGAAAAATTGATTCATTAAGAATTACTTCCATTTATTTTTGCCGGGCAGCATACAAGTCGGACACTTCTTTACCGGTTGTTTTAATTATCGGTATAATAAATACTATGAAAACTCTGATCCATCAATTCTAATGGTAAGAAAGTGGCTTACTGAATTTCGTTGCGGCCTTACAAGCACGAAAGATGCTCAGGACAGACGCCCAGTTCTCTACATCCGAAACAATTGAAAAAAATTCATGATATGGTGTAAGCCGATCGTAGATTGAAAGTGCGAGAGATTAGGAAAGCCATAGGTATGTCACATTGGCTCAGTAGTTCCAGTTCTAAATGATCACTTGGGTATGAGAAAGCATTTGCTCATAATCGACCACAAGCGCCATCGTGTGATAATTTCCTTTAAATTGCTCTCTCATCCGCCTTATTATCCGAATTCGCCCCGAATGACTATTTCTTGTTTCCAAACCTGAAGAAATGTTTCGGCGGAAAGAGATTTGACTCCAACGAAGAAATCATTTCACAAACAAATGCATATTTTGATGACTTGTTTTTTTTTTACTTTGAACCAAAACTCAGGGGATATCCCTACTAATGCTGCGCCTTGAGTTGGCGAAAGGAGGTTAGCGTAGAGGAAAGTGGGAGTAGTGTCGTGAATCGAATCAAAAATAATTCTTTTTTTATTTCGCGAATTAAAAAAATATTGATTTGATTTGCGAATTAAAACAAAATAAAAAAAACATTAAAATGACTTGCAAATCTCGCTGAGTTTTCTAGACATTCGCTATTTTGTAAAATGGTAATTTTTTAAAATGGCCGGTATATTGAAAACTACGCGAGATAGGACAAAACGGAAAAAATTTTTGCTCTACTGGAGTATTAATATACTGCAATAATAAAAATAGGTCAGGTCCGAGGTATCTATTTTTATAAAACAGCCACAGGGTGACCGATTTTTATCCGAACGAAATGGAACGGGAAACGAACTTTGTTGTATCGCTTGTTTGTTAATTTATATTATCATATAAATTGATAAAATAATAGTCACCCTGTGGGTGTTTCATGAAAATTCCATGTAACCCTTTTGGGACCTACATTCTGTATTTAATCGAAAAGCAACCTTGTCGAGCTTTGCAAAAATTGTCCGTTTGCGGCTATCTCCCTTAGTTTCCGCGATATTTGCCATTTTATAAAATGACCGGAAAACTATGCGAGATGGAGCAAAACGCACAAAACTTTTTGCTTTTTTAGGGTGCTAATATGCTGCGATAATAAAAATAGGCCAGACCCGGAAGACATCTCGAGGAATCTATTTTTATTCTGTGGCTGATGACCCATTTTTATACGAACGAAATGGATCTGGAAACGAAATTTATATTATCAGAGTGTGTTAATTTATTCCTAGTACTTTCATAATTACTGACACACTGTTAGTCGCCCCCACTGTAAGAAATCCACTGAACATACTCTCGTTACGTCGACAGTTTTTTGACAACTATCATCTAAACTTCATTTTTGTGTAAAAAGTTTTTGTCGTGCGTTACTTTAAATTAGGGAATCGGAAGGTATTAAAAACCGTATTGTCGTAATTGGCCTAAAAAAATGTGGAATGGAAACTGGAGACATTTATCGAACATTGCAGCCGCTCGGGGTTAGTCGTAGTTTTGTTTATCGTGCTGTGAAACTGTTTGGGGATACTGGTGGAGTAGCAGACCGTCCGAGATCTGGCCGTCCGCGCTCTGTGCGAACTCCCAGAGCCGTTAAAGCTGTACATAATCGAATTTATCGAAATCCACTCCGAAAGCAGCAAATAATGTCGCGGGAGATGAATATATCGAAGGTATCCATTTCTCGCATCATTAAATATGACTTGGGACTTCGGGCTTACAAAAGACACACGGGGCTTCTACTTACGGCGGCATTGATCCGCCAGTACGCCAAAAACCGCCACAGAAAAATTATGTTTACTGACGAAAAAATTTTTACTGTGGAGGAGTCGTTCAATAAACAAAATGATAGAGTCTATGCTCAGTCATCTCTGCAAGCAAATGAATTGGTTCCTAGAGTTCAGAGAGGTCACCATCCTGCTTCTGTGATGGTATGGTGGGGAGTCGCCTCATTTCCTCATTTCTCAGAAATGAGGAAATGCGAAAAAGGTGTTAAAACTTCGGCAAAGGTGTACCAATCTGACGTTTTAGAAAAGGTTGTGAAGCCATTAAATAGCACATTGTTCAAAAACGAGCCGTGGACCTTTCAACAGGACTCTGCCCCAGCCCATAAGGCAAAAACCACTCAAGACTGGTTAAAAAACAATTTACCAAACTTTATTTCTACGAATGATTGGCCATCGGGTAGTCCAGACCTGAATCCTTTAGACTATAAATTGTGGTCCGTTTCAGAAGGCATGGTCTGCACTACTCACCACAAAAATTTGGAATCGCTTAAGCGTGCACTTATCCGCGCAGTGGACAATTTCCCCATGGAGGTCGAGTATCAAAATAATCCTTTTTTGATTCGCGAATCAAAATTGATTTGATTTTTTAATTTAAAATTGATCAATTCAAATTGAATTATTTCGCTTGATTTATAAAAAGAATTATATAAATCACCTCGATTCTTCTAATAAGATAAAGACTAAGTTATGGTAGAATAATTAATCAGAATAATTAATTCGGGAAAATTTAAATCAGATTTGAAAATTGATTTAAATTTCTCTGTAATCAATTTGGCAATTGCTTGCCAAATTGATAAAGTAGTTGATAAAATTTTCAGTAAATATCAAAATTTAAATTTTTTTTAACAAATGTTTTAAAAATTCTATTTACATTATTTTTTGTAATAAACATTTTGTTAATTGAACTTAAAAATTGTAGACAATAAATTTCGCCCAAACTTGCTAATTAATCAATAAAGATTAAATAAAATAAGGCTGTTCTAATATATTACATTTAAATTTTTAAATTTTTAAATACTTTTATATTTTTATATACAAAAAATAAAACTAACTGAAAAATCAATTAGTTTAATAAAAAAAAAATGACTGTTTTTGTGTTCTGCCAGTAATTAATTTTAAATTCCTGGGATACCCATTAGTTTGCCAGCACTACTTGACCATAATGTAGGGTACTCTATATAGAAATGAAAACGTTAATGTTATTAAGTTTAATTTCTTTAACAAAAATTTTATTTTTTTTTTTAAATTTTAATTAAATTTCTTTTATAAATTGCTAGACAAATAATAACAAGAAAAGCTACAACCATAAAACAGAAAAAAAAATTGAAATGAAATTATGAAAAAGAAATAAAATTAATTAAATAAAACACACAATAAACACAGCATGACTAAAAATTTTTCAGTTGTGGGCTTCATAACACAATTTAATTTCATCATCATTTCATTGGAATTAAAATGAACGAATTAATAGAATTAAAATGGAGCACCAAAAATTAGAATGATTTAAATTTAAATCGAAAGAAAAAAACTTGAATAAATTTATGAAACATCTTTTTTGTGTTTGTTGGTTACAAACTAATGTTTGTGTTGATGGAGGTATTATTTTTTACTTTGAATTTTTAAGTGAAATATAATAATTTTAATAAATAGTAGAATTTTATAAAATGCCCCTGATTATTTATTAAATACCACAAAACAAAATATTTAATAATAACATTATTTTTTCCGTACAAAAAATAAGCTACGTATTGTATTCCTTCCACAATTAAAATACGATACTTGTTTGAGATTAATACCCTACGATAAGCACAGAGATTTTAGAGTTAAGAAATTTTATTTTATAATGAACTCTCTCAAAACTATAAAGCGGTAAACTTATAACACAGTACGACAAAAGAAAGTCGATTTTTAAAATTCGAAGAACCGTGGAGGTTCACTTGTAATGTAATACTATTATAAAAAGTTCTATAAAAACAGAATAAGTGAACCGATTTTAATGCTTGAGCCAGTTTTGAAAAGGGAATTAATTTTTTTATTATAAAAACATTTTTTCTTCGCTAGATGGCGCTTTAATTTTCATGTAAAGTTAAAAAATAACCAAAAGTGTACGAAATTCTTAAAAATACAATGTTGTTTATTTGAAATGATACAAATCCCGAAACTTACACACGAAAAAATAAACGACCAACATTTTTGACTCAAAATAATAGTTAAGATTTCATATTAATTTTTGTATTTTTACATTACATTACACTTTTGGTTATTTTTTAACTTTAGATGAAAATTTAAGCGCCATCTAGCGGAGAAAAAAATTTTTTTTTTAATAAAATAAAAATCCAAATTTAATTCCCTTTTCAAAACTCTGACGTGCTACTGCAAAACGCCGAAACACGAATATCTTTATTTTAAGCCTATTTTCATATTCTGTTAACATTTCCCATGTGAACCAACCACTGTCGTGCTGTGTAATAAGTCAATTGTTTGAGTTCAGAAACCCTCTATTAAGCAAGTAAAAGTTTCTTTTAAAAAAGTTAGTAAAAATTGCAAAAATATGATCGCTGTATTTACCAAAAGTAATGCTGCGTTTAGAGGAGAAAGTGCATCTAGTAAAAAATGCATTTGTAAGGGTGTTAAATAGTTGCTTATGCCGTAACATATTAATTTTCTTTTATATAAATATGATTTCGAAGAAAACTTAATTTTTTTTAAGTGGCTTGCCCCCTCCTCAACATTTTTATTTTTATTCTTTTGTGGTTTTTCTCTTAATCGGAAACATTGAAATTGTTTTCCTCATTAGGTCACTTTTTTATGCCAATAAATCATAGAAAAAAAAAATACAAAAAATTTTTATAAATATTATGATTTGTGTTTAGTTTTGTGAGGAATTTAATTTTCAAGTGGAAAAATCTTAGATTTTGTAAAATGTTTTTATGTACAATTTTGAAAAACCCTATCAGAACATTTTTTTATAGAAATATTATGAAATTATTTTTTTTATAGAATATATTTTTGGAATATTTTCTGAAAAAAACCTGCTAAAGTTGGGTAGTAACAGATGTTATTTAAAATTGTCAAGGAACCAATGACCTACATATAAAAAAGCAGGAAAAAAAGAGAAAAAGAAGCAGTGATTTCGATTCCGGTGTTGTAAAAATCTGGATCGGAATCAATGATTTTTACATAGGAGTGTCATAGGGTGGAAGTTTTCTTTTATGATCCCTTTTCATTGCATCTTAAGCAATTCTTAGGCTTTAGTGAAAAATTACATCTTTTGTTCTTCCCAAATAAATTTTTAATTTGTAATTTAAATTTCAACATGACATCAGTAATCGGGCCTTAGCCTCATTTTCACAATATCCCGGTAGCTTCTTCTTGAGAATTTAGCTGACATATTTGTTTATGCTGTTGTGAGTTTGACTGTTGCATATATTGTAACGGGACATTAAGTAATTGGGAATTAATTGTTAAATTACTTTCAACGAAATTTTCTGTTGATAATTACGATTTTTAGAATTTAAATCAGGTAAATTTTAGTTAAAAATTGATACAATTTATTTTAACCTGACAACTTGTTTCAAAATAACTAAAGTTTGGCACTTAACTATAGTTATAAATGTGAAATTTATATGTAAATATCTGTGATTAATGTTTAACCTTGCTTGGTTTTTAAAATAAGTTAACCGTCATAGATTTGAGAAGTGTTTATTTTATTCAAAATCACATACTTTGGAATTAATAAAAAATTGATTCTTTAAGAATCACTTCCATTTATTTTTGCTGGGTAGCTTAAAAGCCCGACACTTCTTTATTGGTAGTTTTAAGTATTGGAATATACATACGAGGGCAGTCCAATAACTGCATTAACTGAAAGGGCAACAATGCAATAGGCATCTGTCAGTTAACTCCTTTCAAAATTTGAACAAGCTGCGTCATTTAGTTTTTTTTTGACAGCCATTGATAGCAGGCTACCGAGTAATTTGAGGAGAAAATAAAAAAAAACAGTAAATTTCGTGTACTCTTTAAGCATTATTTTTTGCGGGAAAAAACCATCACTCAAACGAAATATAAGCTTTAAAAATACTATGAGAACTTTGCACCACTAATTTTAATGGTAAAAAACCTTATTCCCCGGACTTAGCCCCGAGTAACTATTTGTTTTTTCCAAACCTGAAGAAGTTGCATTTTTTGATCTTCCCAAAAGAGATTTGACTCCAATGATGAAATCATCTCACAAACAAATACCTATTTTGATGACTTTTTTTTACTTTAGCCAACACTCAGGGGGTATCCCTACTAATGCTGCGCATTACGTTGGCGAAAGGAGGGTAGAGGAAAGAAGGTGTAGTGTCTGTAGACAGGAAAGACCTCTGCGGGGAGTCTATTACAAATGCGGATAGTAAGACTAAAGAACGAATTTTTCCTGTAATGCGTTGTGCGATCTACTGGCTAACCGACAAGAAACGGATGTGCTCTGTTAGATAAGCGATTATTCCGAACTAAAATCTGGGTGCTGGGTATGAGTTCACTTATCTAGGCAAAACACCTAACATAGTAATAACGATAAAACAGTGGAACACAACCCACGTTCCGACGATGCTTAAATGAGTCAATTGAGCTGGTTATCGCACTGTCATTGTTAAGCGCCGATGTCCTCTTTTGAACACGGTACAGAAGCTGCAAATAAGACTTTGAAGCCCCATGTATGGGAACTGTGGTCCATTTTCGATCGAATATAGGTGGTAGACATAGTGAGAAAATCAGATGAAGTAAAATAGTTTTTGCACCGGTAAAGAAACCCTAAACACTTGAATGCTTCTTTCGACATCGGAATTATGTGATTTTTCCAGAGGATATTACATTGAATTCTTATCCCCAGAACAATAAGAGCATCTGATCTCTCAATATCGAAGTTTGACCCAAAAGGTCATTTATAAAGATAAGAAAAAGTGAGGGAGAAAAAACGGAACCTTGCGGTACCCTTGAATTCAGCTGAAACTTCTCGGATGATACCCCATCTATAACAACTCTTATAATGCGATTTCTGAGAAAACTCGATATGAATCGAGAGAAGTCATCAGCGACACCAAAAGCATGCAGCTTTGACACGAGTGCTTTATGTCATATACAATCGAATGCCTTAAAAATATCAAGAGCAACCACTTTATTTTCACCAAGTCGGTGAATGGATCGACTGTAACGTTCCGGAAGGCACTCCATCAGGTCTCCCGTAGAAAGATTTCTACGAAAGTCATTCTGTCGATTGTTAAAAAGTGAGTTGGATCTTAGATAATCTATATGCTCTCCATAATTAATCGAGACCGCGAACATATTGCAATTAGGCGGTAATTGTCAGGGTTAATAGCCGCAGCCTTTTTCGGGCTTGGCTGATCATTGGCAACCTTCCAACAAATCGGAAATATACCGATACGGTACGATGTTACAAATAAATAATGGACGCGATAGCGTCGAAGAGCAATGTTTTAGCACCAGTAATGGTAGGCCATCCGGCCAGTTGGCTTGTTTACCTTGAGATTCGTAAGAACCCTTTCAACGTCACGGACTCAGAAGAATATCTTGGGCATAGTAATGGATTCTGTCTCTAGCTCGGGCATTGGTTGATAGCTTTCCGGCAAGAACGAATTTCTTGCGAATAATTCAGCCAGAAGGTTGGCTTTATCAACCGATTCAGTAAATAATTGTTCATTCCTTATAAGAGTTTGTCTAGAGGAACTATAAATCTAATTTTATGGAATAAAAAAATTGAAGAAACGTTGGACAAAGTGTATAGAGCTCAAAGGAGACTATGTTGAAAAATAAAATAATTTTTTATCCAAAAACATGTGTTTCATTCAAAATGTCATGGACTTTTTGACCCGTCCTAGTCTTACAGAAAATATTAAATTAATAGTGTCCATTTTATAGTGGATATTTCAAGTTGCAGATTTCTAGCTAAAAGGGGGACACTTTTGACCTCTATGCCCATCCCGTAAAACCCACATGCCAAATTTCAAAATCCTACGGTGGCAGTTCAAAATGATTTTAGCCTAACAATAAAAATCGAAGAGTTAGATGTTTACAATTATGTTTATTTTTCAATTTAACTTCCTAAAACTTCAATACACTTAGTCCAATGCTTTTCTAACAATTATATTTCTTGATTAAAATAATTTTCCAGAAACTCTGAAAAATAATCGTTTATAGCTGCAATTGCATCATCATTCAAAATAAAACGCTAATGAGCAAGGATTTCTTTAGGATTTGGGTAAAGGTAGAAGTCTAAGGGGAAGCTAAATTAGGAGAATTATTCGTACATCAATTTTTGCCATTGTTAAAACACTCTTGTTTGCTAGTGCCGTTGGCTTGATGAAAAAACATTTTTTTTTGTGTTGTAAACCAGCTCGTTTTTCCGGAATTTTTACATTCAATTGATCCAAAAGCTTACAATAATTTTCTATCTTTTTGGAGATGGTCGATCAATAAAAATGGGATTACAATCCCAAAAATCATTAATATAACCCTACCAACCGATTGAATTGCTGTTGACTTCTTTTTTGCCCTTCCCACAGCTTCAGTCCAGTGCCTTAAAATGTTTGCAGTAAAAATTTGTTACTTATTTTTACGATATTTTAAGTTAATTCTGCTGCATTTGTAAGTTGTTTTTTAAATAGTTAATACTAACCTCTTTAACATCACATTTATGTTTACTGTTATTTTAAGTAAATTCTATCGAAAAATTCATTTGAGTGAACTATGTATAGTTTTTTTTGGGTTTATTTTTCAGTTTATTAAGAAATATTGTTTACATTTTGTATGTTCTAATATAATGCATGTCTTTACATGTTTTTAGCTCATCGTTAATTAATATATACAAATCATTATAAATTTATCAATCGTTACACATTAACACTACATTTTCATTACAAATCGAAGAAACATCTTTTAAAAATAACAAAACTCAGAATTAATTTGAAAACATTTTATATTTTCAATGTATATTTTTTTTTTGTATTTTCTACATTTCTTTTTCTATATACGATGCATTTTTTTTTATTTTAAAAATTAACTCAATTTTTATAATGCAATCAAATTTTTGCTGTAATTACGTATAAGATTTCAAAATATGAAAAAAAAATGTTTTTAAATCCAATTAAATTAAACATTTCATTAAAATTGAAAATGTAAAGATAAATAGAAATGCAGTGTAATGAAAATGAAAATATGAATGAACAATAATATACAATTTTGTAGAACTGCGATCTGATAGTTACTGTTCTTGTTTTTTAAAGACTTAATAAAATTAAAATTGACTAAAACTTTGGGTTCTAAAGAGATTTTTTGCCGGATGAAAATAAAAATATATATCAGCCTAGCTAAAAGTAAAATGTACGGAAGTATTAAGTTCGTTATTATTAAACAAAAAACTTAAAATTATTTTATTTTAATAGTCATTGCAAAAATTTTCGAAACGGGTTTGGGATATATGTTTAAAATTACAAATTTTTGTAACATGGAGTAAAATATCTCATGCATAAACAGCTCTAACTTTTTAAGAAATTATCCCCTTTTTACAAATCATATTGTTACGATTTCACCCTTTATAAAATCGTTGATTTATTTACCTTTTAAATAAATCGAGCTCTTTCTATATTGCAAATAATAAACACCGTTTGAAATTATTTATAGCTCTATTTATTTATAACCGTCACTAAAAATTACAGAAATACACTTTAATAGCACACTTTATTTACACGATTTAGATAAACTAAACGTTAGCCACACTTTATTTCTTCGCACTTTGCGTTTTACTTATAAACTGAACTACTTTGCCACCCTGCTGGCGTTTTTATATATGCGGGTTAAAATAACTAGAATATGGCAGCATCGTCTGGAAGCTGCACACTGGCAACTTTGAGAATGTTCTTTTACAGTTTGACATAAGAAACATTAGTTATGGTGAAGGGTTGCCATTTAATTGTTTTACATTTCAGGGCTAACATATGGGGATTTGCATTTCTACGATTAAATGGAATTTCTGTAACAATATATTATATGAAAGCTTAGATCAAGCACTGTTTTCAAAAAAAAAAAAAAAAAACACGCATACAGCTAAAATGCAAAAACGTTATTTATTCGCAAATAATAAAAAAAAATTACACTTGCGATTCAAAGTGCCATTTGAAAATAGGACTTTTCATCTTTAAAATACAAGTTGGGACAATAAGCATCACCATATTGAAAAGTACTGCCATTTCTGAAATATCATCGTATGTCAGTTCGGCTTTGACATACGTAAAGCAGATACGTGCGAAATTTATAGTGAATAACAATGAATCGCTATACGCCTAAGCCGTAAGATTTTGGAACTCACCGAAGAAGTTTATGATTTTTCCATTAAAATTAATCATTAATCTCAGTGTCTTCTGGTTTTGGAGGACATGTGGTTCCAGGGGCCACTTGTCATCCTTCACGCGTCACAATGTCTATTATGAATGATGCCTTAGCAGCGAATGTAATCTCGCATTTCGGTGATTCGGCTTGGCCAGCAGATCTTCCGATTTCACTGTCCCAGACTTTTGCGCACAGCTATGAAAAATGTAATTAAAAGAGCCTTAATTTGCATCAACACCGTCGGCGACCATTTGTCGGACATGATTTTTTACAATTAATTAAAACAAAATTTATAAGTGCGAATTATACATAATTAATTTAAATAAAACTTTTACGGAAAGGAAATCAAATGATGATTATTGCCCCAGCCAGTATAAATATGAGAACTTCATACTAAAGTAGGAACACTTTTTGAACCCACTCGAATTTTGCACATGTTATACATAACAATTTGACATATCAGAGGTAGACCTTGAAAAAGATAAATTTTTATTGAATTAATTCGCGAAAAAATATTTTATTTTTATAAATCAGAGGGTTGATTATTTTATAAATCAATTTATCAAATCAGATTTAAAATCATAATTAATCAATTTCATTTGAATCTTTCTTAATTCAATTGAATCAACTCATTTTAAACATAATTCTTTTTTTAATTTGCGAATTAAAAAAAGATTGATTTGATTTGTGAATTAAAGCAAAATAAAAAAAAAACTTTAATATTGACTTGCAAATCTCGGTTAGTTTTCTAGATATTCGCTAGTTTGTAAAACGGTAATTTTTTAAAATGCCCGGTATCTCGAAAACTTGAGATAGGACAAAACGAACAAAATTTTTGTTTTACCTAATATTCTGGTATACTGCGATAATAAAAATAGGCCAGGTTTGGAAGACATCCCGGGGTACCTATTTGCATATAACAGTCACAGGGTGACCATTTTTATACGAACGAAGTGGAATGGGAAACGAAATTTGTGTTATAGGAGCGTGTTAATATATATTATATAAAAATAGTCACCCTGTGTCTGTTTTATAAAAATTCCATGCAACCCTTTGGTTTTAAAATTAAATTAATTGCGATTTCAAAAAAAAAAAAACTTATTTTAATTCGCGAATCAAATCATATTTGAGAATTAAAATAATTTATTTTTTTGATTCGCGAATCAAATCAAAATTGATTTAATTTTTTAATTTAAAATTTTATTATTCAAATTGAATTATTTCGTTTGATTTATAAAAAGAATTATTTAAATCAATTTGTTTTTTCTAACAAGATAAAGATTGAATCATGAATCATGGTAGTAAATAATTCAACCAGAAAATCAGATTTGAAAATTGATTTAAGAAATTATGTTTTTAAAGGTCTGATCACAGGAAATTAAAAAAAAAAATATCAAATATGTGTTTTTTAAATATTCGCGAATAAAATCATTTTTTTTTTTTCATTTTATAATATTTCTGTTGACAGACTGCATATTTTTTAAAAAGTATATAAATGAAGAAAATCTAAGCTTTCATATGAGATACGATTTTCAAAAATCGTGTAATTGCTTAAAAATTTAAAGTTTTATACTACTGCAAAACCAGGGCGGATCAATACATCCGTGACTTTTTGAATGAAACACAAGTTTTTGGATAAAAAAATCATTTTATTTTTCAACATATTCTCCTGGGAGCTTTATACACTTTGTCCAACGTTTCGCCAATTTTTTTATACCTTCCAAAAAATAATATTTGTCGAGTCAAAAAATACACTCACCAAAAAAGTCTGTAATGACAACTGAAAATTTAGCTGTTATTACGGGAAATTTTGCTAATTTGAGCCCAGCGGTATTTTTTGCTAATCTTAGCAACACATGTCTGCTGACGTGTAGTACAATGAAATTAGTAGAAAAATTAGTAGCCGCTACTAAATTTTAGTAAACTTTTTGTAAAGCGGAATTTAAAACCGGTTTGCTAAAATCGGCAAAAAAGTTTACTAAATATTATGAGTAAAATTTTAAATTAATTTTTTTTTATCAAGCATCAAATTTTTATACCCTCCACCATATATAGTGAGGGTATATATCAGTTTGTCATTCCGTTTGTAACATGTAGAAATATAGGTCTAAGACCCCATAAAGTATATATATTCGTGATCCTTATGCAATTTTAAGTCGATTTAACGATGTCCGTCTGTCTGTCCGTCTGTCTGTCTGTTGAAATGGCGATCACGACGCGAAGACGCAAGCGTGGGTGCCTATTTTTACCCAGATTATTGAACATCCTCCCGAGCAGTTTGGTATTGAAAATGAGCAAAATCGGTCCAGCCGTTAAAAAATTATAAGTGAAAATGTGAAGAAAGCTCTAAATTTTCCATACAAATTGGTGTATTTTACTACAATTTCATAGTAGCGACTGGTATATAATATATTTTCTCATATTTTTTCACCAGTCGCTTAGAAATTAATAATATTTTGTATTCAGCTCAAATATTTATCATCTAAAAAAATTTTTTCACCACTAAAATTTTTTTTCACCACCAAAATTTTTTTCACCTCAAAAAAATTTTTTCACCTCCATAATTTTACTTCAAAAGTTTTTTTTACATTATTTGTATCAAAAACAGTATAAAACAATTTTTTTTGGATATTGGTGGAGGGTATTCAAAGATTCGGCACAGCCGAATTTAAGCCTTTTTTACTTGTTTTTTATTTTATTTATTTTTTTTTTAAATTTATACAAAGTAATACAAAATTTTATTTTATACAAAATTAATTTCTGTTTTGAAAAATATTTTAGTCAATATTCTTTTTTTACTTTTTAGGTCAAATTTTAATTGTTTTTAGAACTAATTTTTAGAACTAAAAAAGCTTTTTAGTGCTATTTTAAGAGGATGTCCTATTTTCAGACATGAGTCGGTATATTCACTTCCGATCTCTTTTTTAAATCTATGTAACATTTTAAGGCAATTTAAGTTTGTAGGTGTAAGTTTTAATTAGAAATAACATTTCCTACAATATCTACTTTTTTAAAATTAGTAATTTTTTTTTGCTAATTTTAGCAAATCGGTTTTCAAAAATTTGTAAAATGATTTCTGAAATTAGCAACAAAAATTTGTAAATATTCTGTAAAAACTGTGTAATTTGTAAAATGTAAATAGCAAAAAGATTTGCTAAATAATAATTTGTTTACTAAAAATCAGTCCAAAAATAGAAAAGTGGGATTGAAAACCGTTTAAAAATTTTTCTACAAACTTTTTTTTTTCTGAGTGTACGCTTTCTCCAACGTTTCGCCAATTTTTTTATACCTTCCAAGGTCAAAAGTTTGAGGTCAAGAAATAGGTTTGTTTGTGAGATGATTTCATCGTTGGAGTCAAATTTCTTTTCGCCGAGCCATGTCTTCAGATATAAAAACAAGAAATAGTCACTCGGGGCTAAATTCAGACAATAGGATGGATGAGGGAGTTATTCGTAGCATAATTTATGAATTTTTGTCATGGAAACTGTGATTTTCTATTATTTCCTCAACCCTTAATCAAATCAAACCAAAGATATTAAAAAAATTTTAGGAGATTTAAAAACAATAAAAATTCGAAGATTCGTATTGCTCAGCCACTTTCGATTCCCGGCATGCCAGCATCTTATACAATTTAGAAAAATTATATAAAAAGGAAAAACCAAAAATCTTCAAGTTATTCCGTTGGGCGCCATCTTGTTGTGCAAAGAACATTTGTAAAAAAAAAATTGTATTATTTTATATTTTAAAACTAACATTAGATTTAGTCACTAAACACTGCTATTTTTCCTTGCAGGTCTGTATCTCACATAATATGGTGTATGGTTAAAATATAAAATATAAAATATGCATACACTCAAAAATCTGTTATGAATTATGAGTTATTAAAAGAACAAGGTGTTTGTATATCATTCTTATTTTTTATAAATATTCTTCTCCCCCCCTGGCCCTTTTCACTTCACTTAAATTGTTTGTCATTTTGGTAGAAATGATATTTTTCGTTTAAAATGTGTTTACATTTTGGCATAATTTAAAATTTCATAATACATTTATACATTCATAAGTAGATATTTTCATATTTTTTTTTATTTTCAATCGAGTCAATTCGTAAAAGGAACGTACGTATGCAAAGCGAAAAAAAGAAACAAGTACTAATTAAGTGCGTGAATTAAATAGAATTTATATTCTTTTCTCATCTAGCTGTTAATAAGACGTGTATTCAAAAATGATGTACTTTAAAAATTGATGAGGTTGGTGCTGATGATGATGATGGTTGGTAGACTGTATATCACTAAGCGATATATCCGTAAAATGTTTTGATTTTTTTTTTTTTTTTCTTTTCGTTTAATATTTCTAAATCATTTTGTATTATTCTTATACTCTTTATTTTTTTGGGGTTTTAATAAAATGTTCTATTCGTGATTCTTGACAGACATTCGTCATTCACATTATCTCATTAAATTTGAAATATTGTACATTTATTTGATTTTCAAGTGGGGAAAGATATTTATTTTTTCATCTTCTGCAGGAAATGTTTTTCAAATATATATTTTGCTGTGAAAAAAGTTTAATGTTATTTTGTCGCTGTACTAATTAATGTTAACTTTACACTTAAGATTTTGATTTTAATGAATATACCAGCAAAAATTATTAATTACCAAATAATGTATAATCTTACACATAGAAAAAAAATATTTTAAAATCAAGTAGACATAACATTATATTAAATATAAACAGCTTTGAAATCAAACTAAGTTTGTTTTTTTTTCAATTTAACCTTTAACTGTGGAGGTGGTGGTAAATTTTACCCTTTCTTTATATTTTTATTTAAATAAAAAATAAATAGTTAAATAAATATATTTAATTTATTTTTATTTCCTTTTTAAAAATGTAGTAGTTTTTTTTTTACAAGGTGACGCAAAAGTAATCCTCCTATCAGAAAATGCTATAAATTTTGCGATTGACCCCTAATGTCAGTTCTGTTTTGACAATTGTGTAGTAAACACATGCGAAATACACGTTAATAAACAATGTTACGCTACACTGCTCCAGAACGCGGAATATTGGTGACTATTTATTTGAGCAATAATGAAGATGATCAAAAATAATCATGAGTGATGAGGCCCATTTCCATCTTAGCGGGTACGTAAATAAGCAAAATTTACGCTTCTGGGGCACTGAAAATCCGCGTGAGCCATTACACCCGCTCAAAGTCACTGTATGGTGTGCTGTTTTCGCTGGAGGAGTCATCGGACCTTTTTTCTTCGAAGACGTCGCGGGCCAAACGGTTACTGTGAATGGTGAGCGCTACAGAGAAATGATCAACGAGTTCTTTTTGCCGCAACTAGATGAATTGGGATTGGAAAACATGTGGTTCCAACAGGACGGTGCAACGCCACACACTGCATGTGCCACAACCGATATGCTGAAGGATGCATTTCCCGGGCGCCTAATCTCCCGTTTTGGCGATTTGCACTGGCCAGCAAGATCGCCTGATTTGACCGCTCCAGACTTCTTTTTGTGGGGCTTTTTGAAGTCGCGGGTTTATGTCAACAAGCCTCAAACGCTTGCAGCTCTTAAAGACAATATCCGTCAAGAATGTGAGGACCTATCGCCGGAAGTTTTGGCCATAGCGATGAAAAATGCCATAAAAAGGGCTCAAATGACAATCAACTATGGCGGTGGCCATTTACATGACATCATATTCTCGACTTGATGTAAAAAAAATTAAAAGACCAAATAAAAATAATCCACAAGAAGAATCAAAGTTTTTCATTTTTTTTTAAATTACAGCCAAAAAACATCGGAAGGTTATTTTTGCGCCACCCTGTATAAAAAACATAAATTATTATGAAGAAATGATTTTTATTAAATTTTTTAATAAAATTAAAAGGTGTAAAATTTACACACACTCAAAAAAAAAGACATGAACTAAAATGTAAACAAAAATGTCCTTTAAAATAGTTTATAAATTGTCCTCAATTTAAGTAAAATTTTATTAAAACTTAGAAAATTTTTCTTAAAAAGAATAAAAATTCCTAAGTTTGAGAAAAAATTAAATAGTTTATATACTCAGAAATAGTTCATGTTTTTCCTAGGTAATATTTCTCAATTTTAGGAAAAAAACAAATCAATTAAATAAAAATTTATTAATTTTAAGAAAAAACATCTTAGTTTTAAGAAAATTTGCATACTCAAATGTAACAAATTTAAGTTTTAGGACATTCCCATTTAGTTCAAAGAATGTGTCTAACTTGAATCGAGAAAGTACTTGAACTTAATGTGTGTTCATTTTATGTTCGCGAATAGTAAAATTAACTAAATTTTAGAAAGCCATTTCCAAATTCAGTTTTTAGGTATACCACTTTCTAATTTTGAAGAATTGTTTTCTAAAAATTAGTTCAGATAATTAAAAACAAAAAGTAATAATTTTTTTCGTATGTAATAATAAAAATTTACTTGATTTTAGAAACTGATGAACTATTTCTAAAGGAAAATTTTCATGCAACTTAGTTCAGATAAATTTTAAAAATTTTAATTAAATATTCTTTTTTTCAAGTAAAAGTTTTCTAATTTTTAAAAAGTAATAAAATTTGATATATGTTTTTTATTTTTTTGGTGGAAAACGTTCTATTCTATTCCAAAAAAAAAACAATGAATTAAAAACAAACCAGTAAGTTTTCCTAATATTTAAGAAAAATATCATAAATAAATAAAAGAAATTAAAGTAACCATTTAAAATAACTATCGTGCATGATTGTAATTTTTGGTTTGTGATCGTGCGTTAGCGTGAGTCAAAAATCTCTCACGTGCCCATCTCTAATCTCAACAGTCTTAAAAATTGAACTTAAAGTAGCTTAAAATATATTTTGAAATTTTGTTAGCAAAGGTTAAAAAATTTCTAATTTGCGTTTTTATGTAATAAATTTGTTTGTTAACTACTCTGTATTTATCGAACTATTTTTTTCACTTAATAATAAAAAAGTTTAAATTTGTATATGTCAAATACAGTTTAAGCTAAAAATTCCATAAAATAAACTTATAACTTTTCCATTTTCGAATAATAACAAAAAATGTAACTGTAATATTTTGTATTTTTGCACCAATTTTCTTTAATTAGTTATTTTAAGAAGACAAAGGACCCCCAGTGTTCCTTAGCCATAAATGCCGTGTGTCACGTAGGGCGTCCCTTTTTGTAGTTCTCTCAAGCAGAACAGTTAATTAACTACGAAAAGGATCTGACTTTGTCACAATTTATTACGTTTAAGGATATCCTGCAGTACATTTTTTTAATTTGTTTACCTTTTTGCTAATGAAATTTAATTTATATTTTAAATACATGAAATTAGTATAATTCAATTTAGTTTTAAGGCAAAAATGTATAGCAAAACGCTTGTTAAGAGCAGTGTCCTCACAAAGCGGAAGTTCTCCGAAAGTGGGAAAATATCTACTCAATGAGTGTAAGGTACTTTAAAATATATGGTAAATATATAATAATTTTCACTTAAAAAAAGTGCTATTTAACTTTTTGTTAAAAAATATTTTCTTATTTTTAGGGAGTTAAGTCCTAGTTTTTAGTAAAAAAAATGATCTAATGAACTTAAATAAATTACAATTTTTCTTAAAACCAAGGAAACATTTCCTAACTAACAGTACAATTTTAGATGATGTATGAACTAATTAGGAGGAAATTTTACTGTTTTCTAAAAAAAATTTACTTCTCAGTAGTAAAATTTTTCTATAATTTAGAAATTTTTACCAAATTTGAAGTAAAATTTGTTTCTTAATTTCAAGGAAAATTTTATTAAATATTGGTAAAAAGTGTCTTTTGCGCCGTTTTGATTTCAATTTTTCTTCTAAATAAGTTAATTTTTCTAAAAAATTAAATATTAATTTAAATACGTAAAAAGTTTATTCTAACTACAATCATATATACTATATTATTGATTCGCTACGTAATGCATGAATAATCGCCTCCATCATAAAAGTTTTACTGGGATATACAAATTTAAAAATTTGAATATTAAATAGAAATATTACTCGCGTGTGTATATTCCTTTAGGAAATCCACACATAGATTTGTATATTTTTATACATTTATATTTCTTTCATTTCAAAAATTTATGATATTCTCAATTTGTAGCACAATTGGTTTACTTCATAAACTAATTGCTGTTTGTATATGAAAAATATATAAATATTTTTATGACATTAGTAAATTATATTTCACAGATGATAAATATTAATGGGTATCATTTTTTTAAAACATTAAATAAACATAATAAAATATTTTAAATTAAAAATCTACCATAAAGATCAATGTAATTGAAAAAAATATTGTCAATAATATTGAGAAGAGTTTTACCCACAAGTAAGATAATTCGGCTGAGGATATTCCGAAGGTGCACTTAATTTTTCTATATGTTCTAAAAGAAAATATTTGCCATTAATTTTTCATCATGTTTATAAAAGTTTTCAAGTATTTGAAGTATTTAATATCGAACATTTGAAGTATTAAATATCGAAATTTTATAGATTTATAGTGGACTATGAAACAGGATGTACAGAGTTAAAAGCATCGAGCCAATTATTAGCCATGATTTTAACTCTGTACATACTGAAAGTTTCATAGTTCTTGTTGAAGTCAAAGTATTAAAAGCTGCGCAACTTGAGTTTCAGTAGCTTTGAAACTGTGGCATAAGAAACTGGCTTTTTGGTTGGCTTTTGATTTTTCATTCTGCACATCCTATTGTTAGATAGTCCTTGGTTCTAATACGTATGTTGTAGAGAAGAATAAAATAAAAGACCTTTACATTGAGAGTCTTATTTTTTTGATACACTCAGAAAAAAAAGTTAGTAGAATAATTTGTAAACGGTTTTCAATCGCACTCTACTATTTTTGTACTGATTTTTAGTAAAAAATTATTATTTAGCAAATCTTTTTGCTATTTACATCTTACAAATTACAGAATTTTTACAGAATATTTACAAATTTTTGTTGCTAATTTCTGAAATCATTTTACAAATTTTTGAAAACCGATTCGCTAAAATTAGCAAAAAATATTACTAATTTTGAAAAAGTGGATATTGAAGGAAATGTTATTTCTAATTAAAACTTACACCAACAAACTTAAATTTCCTTAAAATGTTACATATATTAAAAAAGGGATCGGAAGTGAAGATACCGACTCATGTCTAAAAAGAGGACATCGACTTAAAACAGCACTAAAAAGGTTTTTTAGTTCTAAAAATCCGCCCTAAAAACAATTCAAATTTAACCTTAAACAGAAATTACCAAATTAAAACAAAATGATTAATTCGTTTTTTAAAAACTATAATCAAAATTTTTGATGCTCGATAAGAAAAATAAATTTTAAAGCTTTTTACTAATATTAATAATATTAAGTAATTTTTTTTGCTGATTTTAGCAAACAGATTTTAAATTCCACTTTACAAAAAGTCTACTAAAATTTAGTAGCGGCTACTTATTTTTCTACTAATTTCATTGTACTACACGTCAGCAGACATGTGTTGCTAAGTTTAGCAAAAAATACCGCTGGGCTCAAATTAGCAGAATTTCCCGTAATAACAGCAAAATTTTCAGTTGCCATTACAGACTTTTTTTGGTGAGTGTATTAATGAATTTTTGCATAGAATCAATGAAGTTGTGTTGAAATTAGGCCAATAAAACTTTTCATAAAATTAATAAAAACTTTTCTTAATATTGTACTAAAACTTTTAGTCAAATTTTGGGATGACCTACGTATTATATTGGTCATCCCAAAATCTGACTAATAATTTGTAGGTCGTCCCAAAATTTGACTAGAAATCTGTTGAACAATCTTAAATTTTACTGGTTTTTGGTGTTTGTGTTAAGTTTCGGGCCTTTGGTGTATTCTGACAAATGTAGTAAAATTTTATGGCCAACATTTTTATAGAACATTTCATTCCCGTCCTTCCCCTTTTTAGGGGTCTTTTTTACGATTTGTTAGAATAGAGCCAAAAATTACCCCTATATGGGTGACTTAGAAGGTTAATTAGTTCTACAAAAATATTTCCGTTAATATTTTCTACAAAGTCGTTATAATTCGAATGTAAAGAGCTCACAGTTTCATATACAGATATACTGCTTAACTTTAGTCCTACTAAAATAAAATTCCGATGTGATTTTTGAAAATGCCGACACACCTATATTTTTTTGTCTTCTCTACCAGATTTTATTGTCAGAACCCCGTAATTTTTTTGTGTTATACTGTGTTATTTGTTCATTTTCTAAAGAATTTTTTTTAAATTCTTTTCCTTCAAAACTGATGAAGTTTTGTAGGAAAAAAAAACCAATAAAACATTTCAATGAATGATGCATTAAACTTATGAACATTTTCATAAAGTAAATGAAAAATTTTTCAAAAATGTATTAACATTTCAAAAGTTTTTATTAATATAGAGGGGGCTTTTAATAACGCCACGACGGGTACGCTTTTCCAGTCTCTAGAATTTTTTGATGTGAACGAAACAATTATCGACTTGGTCAGTCACATGCTAGAGAATCATTGGATATATTGCGAGTTCAGTGGAACGAGTATCAGCGAAACAGTAAGGATTGTGGCAATCCCCAGGAATTAATTTTATCTCCTCTTATGTGGGTTACCACAATTCACGCTCTTTTAAGGACTTTAACCAATGAAGGATTCGACGATATTACTGAGGGGAAAGGATCCGAATTATTTATGTAGGAGGGCCTCTAGAATACTCAATTTATGTAATGACTGGGTAACAACTAGGGGGACTGAATGTGAACCCTGATAGGACCGAAGTTTGCCTGTTCAAAAGAAAAAGGAGGCGGGCTATAATTACCCCTACTGTTTTCCGGGGTTTGAACATTGTAATTAAGGATAGTGTCGAGTACCTGGGAGTTATTCTGGATAGATAACTCCGCTGGGGTGATCATATCGAGAGTAGGATTAATAAAGCTTACCGTGTGTGGGCTATGTGTAGAAGAGCAGTGGGTTCGAAATTGGGATTGAGCCCAATAATGATGCAGAGGCTTTACTCGTGTGTGGTGGCCTTCGATCCTGAGGAGATGTAAAGTAGGAAAACTTCAGAGGGTTCAGCGGCTATGTTGCCTGGGCATCTACAAGGGCTATGGAGAAGATACTCTCCATCAGACCGACAGATGTTCAGGTTAGATATGAGGGTGCACTTGCGGCTAACAGACTGATTGTGATTGTGGTCTCTTGGAGGCCGGCGTACCTGGCATCAAAGAATCTTGGAGAATCTGCCAGGCTATCATATTTTGGATATGGAATGTGATAGACTGGGGGACAACATGTATTATCGAACTGCGATTTTCTTATTTCTGACTTTTAGCGGTGGAGGGATGAAGGTATGTTGGATCATACCAATGGAATTCATTTTTATACTGATGTCTTCACACTGGACTTAAGAACTGCTTTATGTATCCTTTGTGGAGATCTGGCAATGGAAATGTGCGACTTCCTGAACATAACACCGTTGTTTAGGCGGAGGTTGTGGCTATTACGCAGTGCATGCGATTTTTAACCTCGACTGATTATTCTGGAGATCAGTCAGGCTGCGCTTAGGGCTCTGTCAAAGTAGTCTGTAAAATCGAAGTCGGTTTTGGACTACAAGACGACGATAAACGCCTGTCCTGTGGGGTGACCCGGACGTGAACAGGACAAGGTTTATTTTAAGGCTAGGAAAACGGAAACTGGCCAACATGATGGGAACTCTCTTTTCGACCTAACCTAACTGTGGAGGAGACATTTTTGGACATATTTAATGACGTGGGGTAAATTTTACCCTTTTAAATTTTACTAAAAAATTCTTATAAAAAATAGTTCTTCATAATTATTTGTTTTTTTAAAAAAGCTACTATATGTTTAATCAAAAAAATTAATATTTACTTATTTATTTATATTTATATTAATCATATAATTACAAATTATATCCTAATACCCTAACCGAGCACTAGCGAAAACAGAACAGAGCCTCTGGTGGGAATCGAACCCACGACCTCCGCACTGATAAGCTAGCACGCTACCAAATAGCCTACCGGGGCGCTCAACAGGATCGTTATTTCACAAACCTTTTTATAAATAACATAACGTAAAGAGAGGGTGAAATTTACCACTACCTCCACATTTAAAGGTTAAAAACGTGTCTTAGAATTATTTTAAAACTTTTAATTTATATTAAGGAAATGTTTTCAGTTTTTTTTTATTTATTTGCAATTAAATTACATATTTTATTTCTTAAATAACACACATTAAATTTATATGATTCTGTGATAAATATCATTAATTTATGAACATATAAATACAATATCTGTATTGTGTAACTGACTGGACTGTTATCTGAGGTTTTAACAGAACTTCCTTTTGCTCTTTGATTTTCCTTCCCATTTTGTCTTGTTGAAGAAAACAATAATCTTGTCGTTATAATTTATGTGTTTAAATAATATTAAGTTGTCATTGTTGATTACATATGAATGTTACATACATACACAAAACACATACAAATATACCTCAATACATATATGTATATACAAACAATAAATACATATTAAATACAAATGACATTTGCACTTGTCCTTATTGCCTAACAACAAATACCACACACATTTACTCATATTACACACATTTACTGAAAAAAATTATCTGTACAAAATTAATGAATTTTAGCATCAAAGCGATGGAAGTTTCGTTGGAATTCAACCAATCAAACACTTAATTAAATAAAAATCAACTGTACAGGTTGGTTGAAAAGTTCCTGCGCTCGAAATGAAAGAATACTGTTTTTGTTACGAAATATATTTTTTTATTCAATATAATCTCCTAGAAGCTCAATACACTTGTTCCAATGATCTTCCAATAATTTTATCCCATCCTTATAATGGTTTTCCGGAAGCTCTGCAAAATAACCGTCTACGGCTGCTATGGCCTCTTCATTCGACGAAAAATGCTTTTCATGAAGGAATTGTTTGAGATTTCTGAAGAGATAGTATAGTAGTCACTGGGAGCCAAATCTGGTGAATACGGTGGATGTTCAAGCAATTCGTACTTTAATTCTTTGAATTTAGCCATCGTCAAAACAGTTTTGTGAGCAGGTGCATTGTCTTGATGAAAAATGATTTTTTCTTCTTTAAACCAGGTCTTTCCTCACGAATTTTTTCATCCAGCTGATCCAAAAGGCTGAAATAATATTCAGAGTTGATTGTTTTACCTTTCTGAAGATAATCAATTAACAAAATTCCTTTTGCATCCCAAAAAACTGATGCCATAACCTTCTTTGCTGATCGTTGTGACTTCACCTGCTTTGGAGATGAACAACCAGCTTCAGTCCACTGTAAACGTTCTTGTTTTAATTTAGGATCATGGGGGTAGATCCAAGTCTCATCATAGTTATAAAACTACGCAAGAAGTCGGTTTTATTCGGCTTAAAACGCTCCAAATTACGCTGAGAAATTTGTTTTCGATCCAGTTTTTGTTGAATTGTTAATGTGTGCGGCACTAACTTTCCAAACAGTTTTTTCATACGTAATTCTTTATGTAAAATATGGAGTACTCGTTCGTCTGTGATGCCTGAGGCATTAGCAGTTTCACGCTTAGTCAAACTTGGATCTTCACTAACCATATTATGTACCTGCTCAATGATTTCTGCTGTGGTTGCAGTTTTTGGTCGTCCTTCGCGTGGATCGTCTTTAAGGCTGGTACGACCACGTTTAAATTCACCAGCCCAAAATTCAACGGTGCGTTTTGAAGGTGAGGACTCCTTATACACTTCTAACAATTGTTCATAAATTTCCTTTGCTTTTAAACCCTTCAAAACAAAGAATCTAATATTAAAAAAAAATCAATGACACGTCAACTTCAAATGGCTTGTAAACAAAGAGAGAATTGACAGAATGACTTGCAACTTTGCATGTGTTCTCAGGACAGTTATACCAACTTGAGAAAAAAAGTTTGGAGCTAGCAGTGCCATCTTTTGGTGAGCGCAGGAAATTTTCAACCAACCTGTATGTTTGCATAAATAGCTTTTTCCGTTGATTTGTGAGTTAAATAGAGATTTTTACAATTGTCATTTCGGCACGAAGAATGTTGATGAAAGTCGTAGCTGACCAGAAAATGCATTCCATTTTATTCGGCTAGTGTCTAATAACTTTTTCTCCATGATTACTTAAAAATAAAAAATAAGAAAAAATTTTTTCATTTGAAAAAACCTGTTTCTATGATCTCGAACCAAACTTAAAATACATATTATACATTTTTGCAATTTTTAATAAAATTTTATTTTCTAATAGTTTTATTAAAAAACTAGTTTTATAAAAATTATGAAGATTTTATTTTATGCTTAGAATATTTATGTAAAACTTTTATGGAAAAATTACTTGAGCTTCATTGAAAGAAAATTCTATTTGTTATACTAAAATTTAAATAACAGCAGTTGTTTAATAAAACACTCAGAGAAAAAAAGTTAGTACCTAAAATTTTGCGATTTTTTTAGTTACTCTTTTTGGTTAACTTATTTAAACTCAGAGGAAATGCTTCATCATTTAATTAAATTATGTATAATATATTATTTATATATTGGAACATATTTTTTTTATTTACTATTTAATACAGGGGTGCCCAAAAGTTCCTTATGAAAGAGTAAACACAAATACATTTAAAATATAACTGATTTTTATTCAATATTTTTTATTGTAAAAACCAATACATACAAAGAAAAAAGAAAAAAAAAATATTTCATATAATACGTTAAACAAAAACTAAATCTACTTTGATGATCCCTGTCGTCAATGTTTACCAGCAAAGTATACGAAAGTGTTGTTGCTTTGCACTTGCGAGTATACAGTGAAGAACGACAAATAAAAAACTAATAAGACAAAGTGCTGAGTGCTCTATGTGTACATATTAAAACACATAGCCTATAGCTAAGCGCTTTTACAAAAACAAATGAGCATCAAGCGCATAGGACTTGGACACCCTTGATTTAATACAATAACAAAAAAATAATTTTTCCCATGTATTTTAATAATACCCATATGGTTTATTAATTAAGTTTGATTCTTTGTTTTTTTTTTTCAAACACTAATACACTAAAAATGTTGTAATTGTTGCAAATACCATCATCGTCACCATCATCATCATCAACAATTACAACAATAACCATTAGAAACCACTTTACAAATATAATAATAAATGTGTTAGTTATATTTACTAACATAACATATACTGACTGGCATACATGGTATTTATCAAATTAACTACATTCTATACTTTTAGACTATTCGTCCTTCTCCTATTACAACTTAACTTTTAAGCATGAGAATGACCACATTATAATGATCAATGATACTACCCAGCAACAACTTTCATTACCAAATTAATGATTATAAACTAGTGAAACAATAGGGCATCAGAACTAGTTATTTTTATACCCTACAGAGGGTCAATTCTCGTTCTGTGAAACGGTGAAATGAAAAGTTTTTTCACGTTTTCATAGTACTTTTGATTCGCGTTCTGTGAAAAAATGTAAAGAAATATCAAAACGTTTTCATATGAAAAAAAAAAGTGAAACGAAACAAGATTTTTTCACGATTGCACAGCACTGGCGATTCTTGTTTTGTGTAACAGTGCAAACAACTGTCAAAATATTTTCATATGAAAAAATTGTTTACACAGACTATTTATAAGTGAAAAAAAAAAGAGAAGATTGTAAGAGGAAAGCGTGCCAGCGAAAGCCAAAAGGGGTATTTAATTAATTATTAAGAAAAGCATGTGGACATTGCAAACGATAAGTAAGTAGCTTAATAACCATAATCACACTTTTATTAATCCCATATTTACAGATTTGTAACTGCAGATGGTGCCAAATTTAGAGACGAAAAGTGTAACGAATTAGCGGTGAGCCTCACCAGTTTTAGTGGGACCCAAAAGGACAGTGAAAAATGGCAAAAGTATGGCATATTTATTTATAGTTTATTTATATTCTTTATGAAATTTTTTTTCTTTAAGTAATATTAGACTTCATACGCGCACCAAATATATTTCATTTAAAGTAAGCCGATATAAATCAATGAAGTGCTTGTCGGTTGTCATCTCGAATAGATTGTGGTCATCACGAAGTATGCGTCTCAGCTCTCAAAAAATTCCTATAAATTATTAAATTATTTACTGCAATTAAATGCTTGTAACATCATTGTCTTACCTTTGTTCATCCGGAATTCTTTGAGTAATATCCAATAATACAATTAATCCAGATATTTTTATATAATTATTTAAAATAAATTTTACGAACTTAATTCACTTTTGTTTACGTTTTTCTCTGTTTTGAGATTTGCTTTAAATTTTGGATAACACAGTTACAAAAGTTTCATGGGTACAGTGCGAATGAAACATTTTTTTCATAATACATACGAGAATCGCAATTTATGTATTTGTGAAAAGTTCGAGTGAAAAGTGCTTATGAAAACGAAAATGAAAAGTTTTTTTTCACTTCACATTATCACAGAACGAGAATTGACCCTCAGGTCAGGGTATAATGAGTTTTTTTCGAATACATTTTTAGTTTGCTGACTTTGAAATCGGCTCGAATGGCTACGATCTCGTACTAGATCTGATATTAGATATGAACTGATCTGGCATCAGATATGATCATCCAGATTTGCTCAGATCTCCTTAGATATAAACAGATCTGTCCATAAACTGTATCACATATGCAATATTTAATCATATCGTATATGATCAGATCTGGCAACCGATCTAATTGGATTCAAACATATCTAATTAGATTAATGCAGATTTGATTAGATCTTATCTTTTTTACAGGGGTAATATTTTTTAAAACGTTGGTTTCTAACCAGATAAATAAGATCGAAATTGAATAAAATGGGGAATGGGTAAATAGGAACACTACATGTGGAGATCGAAATGGAATGGAACGGGAAATAAAATGTGTATTAACGGAGTGATTTAATTTGTATTATCACATAAATTGGTCAAACAATCTTGGCTGTTTCAAAAAAAAAAAAAAAAAATGGATTTGTCGGGATACCTTCCGGTCCTACCCGAAACGAGTAATTATTGCAGAACTTTACAAAATTAGATTTTAAAGAATGTGTTTGTTTTCAAAAGAAAACGTTTTGTTTGAATCAAAATATGAAATTTTTTAAAATTTTTCTTAGCAAATTGAACAAAAAACACTATTTGGAAACGAAAAATATATAGAAATATGCAATAAAAAGCTGAACATATGCACAAAAAAAAAACCAGATATCGATGGCTTAATGTCTGCATGAAACCTTTGATTTTTTATTTCTTTGGAATAATAATAAAAAATTGCATTTAAGAAAATTTCATATTTAAAATTTTTCAGATAATATTAGATCTATTACCTCACTGCTAAACAAAGAAAAAAAAAATCGATGACATTTGGTTCTAAATTTATTAATTTTGATAAATATTTTATATCTTTTTGGTCTTGGAATGTCGAGTTAAATTATGCATTTGCATGGAATTCCTTCCTTGCCCTAGTTATCACTTACAATTGTTAGCATTTAAAGCATGTTAATGATTCATGTTCAAAAAAAGTCTGCACTGGCAACTGAAAATTTTGCTGTTATTACGAGAAATTTTGCTAATTTGAGCCCAGCGGTATTTTTTGCTTATCTTAGCAACACATGTCTGTTGACGTGTAGTACAAAGAAATTTGTAGAAAAAATTAGCAGCCGCTACTAAATTTTAGTAAATTTTTTGTAAAGTTGAATTTAAAATCTGTTTGCTAAAATCAGCAAAAAAAAAAACTAAATATTATTATTATTAGTACAAAATTTCAAATTTATTTTTTTTTTATCGAGCATCAAATTTTTTTATTTTATTTATTTTTTTTCAAAAAATGTTTTAGACAAAATAAAAAGAAATTAAAAGCTTAAAAATCTTAAAAAATGTTAAAACATAGACGAATATATCATTTTGTTTTAATTTGGTAATTTCTTTTTTGAAAAATATTTAAGTCAATTTTTTTTTTACTTTTAAGGTCAAATTTTTATTGTTTTTAGGGCTGATTTTCAATTCCCGTTTTTAATCTTTGTAACATTTTATGCAATTTAAGTTTGTTGGTGAAAGTTTTAATATGAAATAACATTTCCTTTAATATATAATTTTTTAAAATTTGTATTTTTTTTTTGCTAATTTTAGCAAATCGGTGTTCAAAAAATTGTAAATATTCTGTTAAAATTCTATAATTTGTAAAATAGTAAAGTGGGATTAAAAACTGTTTACAAAATTTTTCTACTTACTTTTTTTTTCGGAGTACGTACACTCAGGAACAGAAACTTCATCATATTTATAAATAATTTCATAAATATGATGAAAAATTTCATAGATGCCAAAAATGAAAAATGATGGCATGTTTCATCATATTTACGAAACCTTTCTTAAATATGATGAATTTTTTTTTTTAAAAAGTTTAAGTTAAATTAATGAAATACTTCTTATGTTTATGAATTTGTTTCTTAATATATATGAAGAAATTTTTATCCATATGATAAAGTTTTTTAATGTTAATGTGTATTTTTTTTTGAAGAATTTAAGTAAAAGAAAAAATGCAATCTTAATGAGAATTACAAACAGCAGTGTTTTGCAACCGAAATAAATAATTTGTAAGAATTTTTTTGTAACATTTTTGTATGAAATTATGAAGATTTATAAAACATTTGTCATTAATTTTTTTGAAACACCACCATATGTATTTTTGAAAACTTCATAAGGTTTATGAAATATTTTAATTAATATGATGAATTTTTTTCCCTGAGTATACCGGTGGATAAGGTACGAGGGCAGATCAATAAGTCCGTGACATTTCGAACTTCCCTGTTAAATTTTGAGGAAGTTCCGTCATTTACTTTACGTTAAACAGCTGTTCAAAACATACAACCTCGTGGCTTTTTTCAAAAATAGAAAAAATTAAATTTCGAGTGCTCATTAAAGCTTGATAAATACTGCACCATCGATTTCAATGGTAAAAAAGTGGTTTACTGACTTTCGTTGTGGTCGCACAAGTACAAATGACGCTGAACGTTCAGGACGGCCAATTGAGGTCAATACAATGTCGAAAAAATCCACGATACGGTGTTGGCCGATCGAAGAGTAAAAGTGCGTGAGATTGTTGATGCCATAGGCATCTCACATGGCTCAGTGGTTTCAATTTTTAATCATCACTTGGCTATGAAAAATCTTTCCGCAAGATGGCTGCCGCTTTTGCTCACAATCGACCACCAACGGAATCGTGTGACAGCTTCAAAGGATTGGCAAAACTCCATGAATTGGGCTACGAATTGGTACCTCATCCGCCATATTCAACGGATTTAGCTCCCAGTGAGTATTTCCTATTTTTAAACCTAAAGAAATGGCTCGGTGGAAAGAGATTTAGCTCCAACGATTAAATTATTGATCAAACAAATATGTACCTATTTTATGGACCTCGAAAAATATTTTTTTTTTGGAAGGTATACAAAAATTTGAGAAACGTTGAACTAAGTGTAGAAGGAGATTATGTTGAAAAATATTTTTTTTTATGCAAAAAAAAACCGTGTTTCATTCAAAAAGTCACGGACTTTTTGATCCGCCCTCGTATAAAAATAAAAATACAAATAATTTCAATATTCCTTTAAACCTACACATACATACACTCCTGCATTATTAGAGTACTATTATATTTTAATCCTTTTATAAAGCCATATTATTTATAAATTATTTTCCAATTATATCACTAATAATGTATGTAATAATGTAACTTTTTAAGCGAATGCAAGTACGTATTTAGTTCATACATACAAACATATATTAAGTTCAAATTGAAACTGAATTCAATTAAATTATTATACACCATTCAGCACAACAATGTAATGTCAATGATACTTGTGTCATTATTATTATAAACTTGTTCATATTGTTGTTATAATAACTATGTTTATGTTACTATTTATATAAAAAAATTATCTGTCAAATACATACTTTTACATATGTATGTGTTATACATTCACAGTTGTGCAAGTATTAAAGTTTTTATTATAAATTGTAACAATAAGATTTGAAACAATACAGTGATTTTAAAATTTATATCAGCAACAATATATTTTGACATATTTATTATTATTATTATTTTATAAAGCAAAATGACACATTATATTTAAAATTTAGATTGAATTTATATAAACGATATGTTTATGAATTAAAATAAGCAAAATCAATATTTATTGGATAATTTATAAGCCAGAATTTGATCTGGTATTAAATTGTTTTGGAAAATAATTTTTATATGATTATATATTTTTGGGTTTATGATTGCAGCAATCATGACATTAAAAAATAGTTGTGACAAACATACTATTACTTTTTTTATAATTTTTTAATTACACTCAGTGAAAAACAATCATATTCGAAGAGCATCCTGTATTTTTGGGATTATGATTGTGCCAACCATAGTTATACTATAATATAGTTATTATATTATGATAATAAAATAACCATAATTTTACCATAATATAGTTTCTAAAGTTATATTATGATTCGAAACTAAAGAAAAAAATTGCTATTAAGGAGTTTTTTAAGAAAACTATAGTTTTGATTCGATGGACCACTTTTTAAAGAAAAATACTTTAAACAAATTAAAATTCTAAGGACTTTTTAATAAAAAAACAGATAATTTCTGGAGTTTTTCTAACAGAAAAATTCTTAGATTCTAAGGACATTTTTAAGACTTTGAAATAGTCCTTAGAGTCTCAGAATCTTTCTTTAAGAAAAATTCCTGAGAATCTAAGAATATTTCTATTTAAAAAAGTCCTTAGAGCCTTAAATATGGTAACAGTCAATCATGTTATAAAGTAGAATGTGACAATCACGAGATAATATAATATATACTAATAATAATGATGGTAGCAACCATATTGATGGTTAGAACCAATATATAAAACAACAACTTGATTGGGACAACCATACCCAAATGCAGCTAGCATAATATAGTAGCTGTGATCATGTTGCAACCATGGTTTTTTTCTGCATGTATATTTATTTAAATTGCAACTGAGTACAATGTAACTCATTTACACAATTTAAAAGAGTTATAACACTGCAGCTACTTCTATGTATATTTTTTTACTATTGAAGCAGACCTATCGAGCGACATTATAGCAAGTATCCTTTGGAGTCTTTGGGGAATGATTGGAGCTTCATAGATTTTTATTAAGTTTTAAGTTCGCGTGTTCTTGTAGTTTGCGTGCAGGTTTAATTGCTTGCAATTTTGTTACGTCTTATACTGAGTTCATTTGAGAATTTTTGTCCATATCTTTATTACGTACATTTCAAGGAGCATTTGTTATTATGAGTAATATTTAGTTTTTTTTTTTTTTTTAATTATTTGAATATTAATTCTCTTGGTATAGCTCCAAAGCATTAGACCATACATCCATATAGGCTGAATTTTGTCCAATAAATAATCAATAAAGTTGTTTATGTTTCAGTTCCATCTTAACATCTTTTTTTTGACATGCTTTTTTTTACTTGATTTTCGAATTTAGAGTCATCGCATAGAAAATTTTACGATCATTTAGAGGATCATATTATGATCACTAGGATCATATTGTAATCATTTCGTGCCATAGACTTGTATTTTTTTTTTAATTTTACTTTCAAACAAAATGAAAATAAGTCACAGTCCTGTCACAGGACACGTCTCGTGACTGGTTCTTTAGGACAGCAGCTTGTTGCTTTAACAAGAATAGGTGAATTGCGCTTTCTAATATGTTAGATTAAGGGGCGTAAATCGGGCCTTATTTTTTCGAGGACGTTGTATTGCAATAATAATATGTATTAGTTTTCTGTCATATGGCAACGTCCTCCTTCGGTGTTCCCACCGAAGTAAAATAATATAACGGGTCTATGAACTAAAAAACTTCAACAATTTCGCCAAACCTCCATAAAATTTATCAACTCGCGGAATTACAGTGTTGCCACATTTAAAGCACTTCATATTTCACCACCTTTCAACACACCTCCGAAGAAAGCAACACATTAATTAGTATGAAACATTTGCCGAGTGTTGCCACTCTTGAAATAAAGCTGTTACTGTGACTATTGAGGGATACACAACCATAATATAATTTTATTTTAATATAATTTTATTTTTGTTTTTTAATTATACCCTTCACCACAGGTGGAAGGGTATATATAAGTTTGTCATTCCGTTTGTAATTTCTACAATATTCATCTTAGCCCCTATAAAGTATATATGTATATTCTGGGTCCTTATGAAGAGCGAAGTTGATTTAACGATGTCCGTCGGTCCGTCTGTCCGTCTGTGTGTTAAAATGGGTTTTCCGAAGAACCCAGACATGATGAGGACTTGATTGTTATTTATTTCTGTTACATGTGATCCATTTCTGTTTGCTATTGAAAATCAGACAGATAGGTTAATAAATGGCTGAGATATTAGCAAAAAACCAGGACTACCTCTAATTTTTTCCGTAAAATCCCTTTGTTTAATATGTATGTAGAATTTTACGCATAACAAACACATCCATTTGTTAAAATTCTTTTCTTTCACCTATTCACCTTTTATACACAAACAACAAACACATACAAAGATTTGTCATTTAAATAAAAACCAAACAAATCTCTAATGAACAAAAACTGTTTATTTAATTCTATTAACGATGATTCCGTATGACCTTAATAGCTCAGTTGTCTAAACGCTATGTCACAAATGCTTTTTTTTCTCTAAGGCCGCGGGTTCGAATCTTACAACCGCTCAATTCAACTTTTTTTTTTGTACAATTTTCTTGACTTTTTTTGTTTTGTTAATTTTTTGTTTTTTTTTAACATTTAATAATTAATTGAAATAAAATTTTATATTAATAATTAAATAATCCATAAATAGGCTAAAAAAATCAAAGTTTTTATAAAAACCCTCTGATACAAACAAAATACAAACGGTTTAATTTCTATTTTTTGCTCCGATTTAAAAGAATTTATAAACAGATTTTCAAACCATTTTATTGCTCATATATTAAGAAAATTTTATACATAATTTCCCTTTGAGTGCAACTATTTTAGGTCATAACTTATAATAATTTATAAAAAAAAATTTATAAACTATTTTCCTTCAAATTTGTAAAATTAAGTTAAAGAAATTAAAAATATTTTTTCATAAAAAAGCAAAATAAAATCCCAAATGCAAATTTGGCAGCTAAATCAAACGTTTTTGTAGAAATAAAACACATGCAGTTCTAGTGATTTCTTTTAACGATTTGTTGAAATTCTTTTTTTTCACCTCAACCTTTTATACACAAACAACAAACTTTTTTCTAGAGCTGTAATATGACCTATGGATACGTTTTATATAGCAAAAGATCGAAATTCTTTAGTATAACATATTTACAAAAAAAACTCGGAAATATCGGTTCAGATACAAAAAAAAATTATGCCCAAAACATAAATTTTTTTTAAATACCTATTTTCTGGAACCATAAATCTTCCCGAGTCCAAGTTTTATCACCAAACTAAATGATTAATTTCCTCTTAAAGACGTCCGTATATAAATCCATATATATCCAACCATGGTTGGTTGCTTGACAATCTACATTTTTCGCAGACTTCCTGGGTACACCCTATTCCTTCTGCCACAAATAATGCGAGTATTAAAATTAATACCCATACGTTGCTTTTTTAAGTCTTTTTATTTAATATTATTTTATTTGACTGCTTCTTATAATTTCTTAAAAAATCTCAAAAAAGAATGACGCTAAATAACAGACCATCGTATAGTTGGCTAAACTATACTAATTATTGCTACAAATATAAAATGATTTCGATTATTATTAACATAATCTCTTTCAATTTTGATAATAATATGATTCAAATTAGAAAAAAATTATTATAAATGTATAATTTATACAATAATAATTTGATTGCAACAACTAACTATATAACAGCAGGGAAGTATAAAATAAAATCTTACTCTTAAGACTGAAATTTTATTTTTTGATGCAGCTTAACTTGTTTTTACTTCAATAATTTATTTTATTCACTGTATTTATACAGACATTTATAGTTTTACACAATCAATTGAAATATTAAATATATTTTTGTTATTAAATACGATTTTTATTAAAATGCTACTTACTACTGCATAACAACACTTTTTATAACTGGCCGGGTATTTATATAATTATTCATCCCTCTACAATGAGTAATTTAATCCTTATTAAACATTTAAATGTTGAAAATGTAATTAAATGAAATACTCTGTTTGCTTTTTCGTTTTACAAATGAGGTCAATTACACTCAAGAAAAATATTTGTGAAGTTGCCAGAAAAAGAAAATGAAAAAGCATACAATTGTACCAAAGCGAATCATAATTTCGTTGCGATTTTTAAACTGTGTGTCAAAATGTATTTTGGATAAAAAATATAAAAATTATTGAATTTTATTAGACAATAATTAATGAATATATATTTTTTTTATTAAAGCTTTTCTACAGTATAAACGAAAAAATACTTAAAATTAATGAAACTTTTATAAAATTTTATGAAAATGTGGTTACGTTTTCTTCGATCTGCTTGATTTATATTTTTGTTTAAAATCAGCTGGATTTTTTTTTTATTTTATTTTTTTTTAAACATTTTAACCAAAAATATTCTATTAAAACTTGAATTAATTTAATAAAAAGTTTCAATGGACGAGTTGCTGTGAATCATTATTGAATTTATGCAATAATTCCTTAATATTATGAAGAAAATTTTCACAGTGTCAAATTTTTTTATGAAAAAAATCAATATTTGCATTTTTTCTGACATATTTTTTTAAATATTTAAAGATATAAAAATTTCTATGGTTTTTATAAAAAAAATTATTATAATACGGAAATATTTTCTGTAAAATAATACTATACATAGATATGGTTGGGGCAATCATATTCGAAGAGCATGATACATTTTTGGGATTGTGATTGTGCCAACCATAGTTGTACTTTAATATAGTTATCATATTGTAGTAAGTAAATAACTATATTTTTACCATAATATGGTAAATTATGATTCGAAACTATAAACAAGTTCTTAAAATTTTAGAATATTCTTCAAGATGTGTGTTTCCTAAAAAAAATCATTTGAATCTATGGACTTTTTTAAAGAAAAATACTTGAAAAAGATTTAAAAATCTAAGCACTTTTCTAATAAAAAACATAGATTCTATGGAATTCTTATATTTTAAGGACATTTTGTAAATTTTTTAGAGCCTCAAATTTTTCCATGGTAAGAATTTTGTTACCACAATATGGTTACAGCCAATCATGTTATAAAATTGAAAGTGTCAATCACGACATTATAAAATATTTATTATAATAATGATGGCAGCGTGCATATTGATGGTTAGAATATTTTTATAAACCAATAACTTGCAGCAAGCAAATATAGTAGCAGCGATCATGTTGCAACCATGTTTTTTCTCTGCATGTACTGTCATATGTTACTTTTTAAAAGTTTGTCAAAATTATAAAAAATGTAGTATAAATAAAATTTGTATGTTGAATAATTTTGAAAAACACTATAATCTATTGTAGGGTTCTGTGATGTAAAATGTACAAAATTAAATAAAAAAATCTTAACCGGTCCGGTTCATAAAATAATGGATACAATTTGATACATAGGGACGAACGGCATTGAATTTGATTAGAATCGGTTTATATTCAGGCCTGTCTCCCATAGGAAGTCCCTTTCTAAATTGAGCTTAAATGGTATTTACACATAAGGATCCACATTTGGATCTAGTCCCCATATAAACCCACATTACCTGTATTTGCTTAAATAAACTTTGTGGCAATTTCGTTCTATATTTCCGACCTGTTCATAGAAAAACGATCAGCATTCTTCCTGGAATTTGGACCGCTTTTTGAAATTTTACTCAGATTATACTTGTAGATTATAGTTATAGAAAAGTTCTGTAGTTACTACATGACAGTTATTTGTGTAGTAAAGAGGTTGAAGTTATTTCAACTGTAAATGCAGTTGTTTTACTTCGTAAAAAATTGTTCAATAATTTTTACAGTTTTTTTTAACATCCTACAAAAACTACTGCATTGTGGTAAGATTTGAAATATACAATTGTTTTTAAATTTTCGAAAACTTCTTTATTTTTTATTATTTTAGATTTTTATTGATTTACAATTCTTGTTTGCTTTTTTTTGTAAAATAGTTTTAGATTATAAATATAAGAATTTAAAGTTTACAAAGTAGGTGAAAAATGCTAAAATGACAAGTAAAACGTAAGTAAATTAAACTACATTTGTAGTTTATTTTAACTACATTTGTAGTTGATTTTAACTGAATTTATAGTTATTTTTAACTACATTTGTAGTTACTTTTAACTGCAGTAGTTGTTTTTATAATTTTATAATTGTTTTTAACTACATTTATAATTGTTTTTAGCTACATTTGTAGTTGTTTTTAACAACATTCATAGTAATTTTTAACTACATTTTTTAGTTGTTTTTAATAAAATTTATAGTTGTTTTTAACTACATTTGCAGTTGTTTTTAACTACATTTGCAGTTGTTTTTAACTACATTTATAGTTGCTTTTAACTACATTTGTAGTTGTTTTTGACTACATTTCTTTTTAATTATGTACATTCGAAAATATTTTTATAAAATTTCTAAAGATTTTAATTGTAAATTGTACATATATCGTCACCTAAAATGCAAAAGGGCGTAACTAATAATTTAACGGAAGAATCAAAAAACTGCATTAGACAGTTTAACAAATTTGTAAAAAAAATTAAACAATTTTGATTATAGAACTATACAATTTTGTGGAGAGAAGTATGTAGTTCAATGCAGTACATACTTTAAAAACACTTAACCCTATTTTAAAATTTTACAGGGCAGCCAAAAAACTCGGAAAATTAAAAACATCTTAGATTCGTATTTTGTTCGTAAAATCGCTATTTTTATCGTAAAAGTTCAAAATTTTTTGTCACTACGTGGTCCAGGGTGCAATTACTTTGTGCTGATGTTTGAAACAATCCAAAATATGAGACACAGTAGTATGTCGATCGATGCAGAATCACTTTCTGAATCGATTTTGTCGAAAATAAAAAGATAATTTGGTTTTGTACATAGAGAATAGGTTTAGTATCCTATCAAAATACTTGTAATACTTTCTTAGCTTGCAAATTAAAATACTGATTTTTATTAATTTTGAAAAAACGAATGCATTTAGGCATTTAAATGTTTAAAGTTAAGAAAAAGTTTTTAATTAAAAAAAATTATTTTTTCACTTTTAAAAAACTACAATTTTTTTTATTTAATACGTAATTACCGTAGATTTATTAAATATAATGCACCACAGTCGAATTTAATTGTTTTACTCATAAAAGTATGTATTTAAATATTTTAAAGATATTTTAAAATCTTTGTTAACACTTCAAATTATACAAACATTTTTCTAAAGGTGTACACCTGTTTTTTGCGCTACCCAAAGCCAATTAACATAATTTATTATAGGAAAAATAGCTTTTAAAAATACATAATTAAAAAATCAACAAATTCTAAAGAAAAAAATAATAATAAATTAATTAGTTAAATCACAAAACTAATTAAAATGTAATTTGGTTTGTTAAGGCGTATTAGAGTAATATTTCATAATTCATTATTTTGTTTACTACATAAATGAATTTATAAAATACTAGCTGACCCGGCAAACGTTGTTCTGCCTAGGAATAGGATTACATTATTATCTAGGTAGCTCGCACAAAGTTTGAATATTCTCACAATAATAGTACCCCAGATATGCAATAATAAATTTGTACTTCGTATGGGAGGTGCCACGCCCATTGCTTGGATCCCCCATATTTTTTGGAAGATTATGAATATTATTATCAAAGAAGCTCACACAAAGTTTGAAGACTCCCACTTTAATAGTACCCCAGATATGCAATAATGAATGTTTTCTTCGTATGGGAGGTGCCACGCCCATTGCTTGGATGGCACTCATTTTTTTGGGAGATTATGAGTATTATTATAAAAAAAGCTCACACAAAGTTTGAAGACTCCCACTGTAACAGTACTCCAGATATACAAAAATACATTTTTACTTCGTATGGGAGGTGCCACGCCCATTGTACCCATATAGGTCAATTGTGAATCTAAACCATTCAGGGATCAAATAAAACAGACACAACAAATTTCATCGAAATCGGCCCAGCCGTTAAGGAGGAGTGCAGTCACTAACACACGTACAGGAGAATTATATATATAAAGATTTATCTAAAATTAATACAAAAAAAATTATAAATAATTAACAAAGTGCATTTAATTTTTAATTATTTTAAATGATTATAGCAATAAAACAACAACAACAACAACAAAAATTACCCACACACACTCATTAAGACAACAGAAAACAATCTCTAAATCACGCCTCTAAAATATTTCTATGTGTAAAAAATATTTAATTTAATTTTTATGTTTTTTTTTGTATGTAGTTGTTTTTACTACAAAATTTTTATCTACAAAATAGGTACGTGCCAAAATACTACAAACATTTGTACATATTTTATAAACATTTTATACATTTATCGCACATATATGTATATGAATATCTCTATGCTCCGCCTATTAACAGCGAAACACAGAAAAAAAAACAAAAATCACATTAAATATTGAAAATACAACTATGTAGTAAAAATAATTTAAAGCAACACTTGTGATTTTTTATTTAAACAAAATATATATGTATGTATAAAAACAAAGTTTATATGTATTGTATGTATTTTTCAACTGTTAATGTGTTTATATAGCCAATAATATAACTTTGTTGCTGTTGGCCATTATAATCACACAAGTTGGTTGTATGGTACAATATATAAAAGTGAATATGTTTACACCAGATACTTTATTTACCTACATTTTTTATTAAATTTAAGCAAAATAAATCAATTAAAAAATGTTTTTATAAGTTAATTTTGTTCAAAAGTTAATGATCAAAAATTAATGAAAAGTTTTTGGCCTGAAATCCATAGAATCTAAACTTTTACAAATTGTTTTGGCAAATTATTTTTATTTAAGTATTTTGATTAAGTGTGTATAATTAACGCATTTATTTTATAATTCCACATTACTTATACGTAAGAAAAGGTATCCAGGTAGAAAAACACAATCGACACAGTGCTCTCAAGGCGTCGGCTTTGGTTGGTTATGTGTTGACAAAATCTTGTTCTATATTGTCCTGTGGTCTGATTGATATCACCGGCTAACTGTTGGTTAGAGCAAAATTGTCACCGTTATTCAAAATATATTGGGTCCCCTGCCCAAAATTTGCCTGTGATCGTTTTATAATAGATGGTACCCTTTTCGTCCCAACAACATATAACATAACATATAACATTACTTTATGAATAACATAAAATACGGAATTTTAGGCATTTATTATGAACCCAGCAAAACTTTGGTACTGGGTGCGATATTCTCATGCGTTACCTTGTAATGATAGCTCGTTACTTTTTTCATTATTTGCAAGCATAAAGTAATAAGTTACTGATTATTGATTACGTAATATATGATTTAATAATGTAAAGTAATAATTGAAATATTTTTGAAAATCTATTTTTAGATACATTACTTTGTGTTTTTTTGTAAGCAAAAGGGTAATGTATGTTTGTTTTGACAACACTAGCGAAAAAACGAAGAGCAAAAATTCATTTAAGTTTAAAGCAGTGATCGGCACTCATAGAACTCAGGGGCCGAACACAATCGGCCAAATTTACACGTACACTACACGAATGTCAATAAATCTCACAGCTAAGAGCAAAAAAATACAATTATTTTATTCAGTAGTACGCTAACTTTCAACAGAGCAAGTATATGCCGCTTTATTGAAGAAATAAAGTACACTCTTAAAATTTGTTTTTTTATCATAGGTTTTATTTTTAAATGTAGGTATTTATTTTGTTTTTCGTTTACACTCAGAAAAAAAAGTTAGTAGAAAAATTTGTAAACGGTTTTCAATCCTACTTTACTATTTTTGTACTGATTTTTAGTATTATTTAGCAAATCTTTTTGCTATTTACATTTTACAAATAACAGAATTTTTACAGAATATTTACAAATTTTTGTTGCTAATTTTAGAATTCATTTTACAAATTTTTGAAAACCGATTTGCTAAAATTAGCAAAAAAACTTACTAATTTTAAAAAAGTGGATATTGAAGGAAGTGTTAATAAATTAAAAATTACACCTACAACCTTAAATTGCCTTAAAATTAATAATAAAATAATAATACAAAATTTTGATGTTCGACAAAAAAAAAAAAAAAATAAATAAATTGAAATTTTGTACTATAATAATATTTGGTAAATTTTTTTGCTGATTTTAGCAAACAGATTTTAAATTTCACTTTACAAAAAGTTAACTAAAATTTAGTAGCGGCAGCTAATTTTCTACAAATAACATTGTACTACACGTCAGCAGACATGTGTTCCTAAGATTAGCAAAAAATACCGCTGGGCTCAAATTAGCAAAATTTCCCGTAATAATAGCAAAATTTTCAGTTGCCATTACAGACTAATTTTTGGTGAGTGTACATTTTAAATTAAAAATGTAAAACGTTGAGTTGGAAGAATTTTTTTTATTTTGTTTAAATATAAATTTATTAAATGAGACAGAGTGCCTTGTATGCAATCAAAAATTTAATTATATTGCTATGAATTATTTTTATTTTTTATAATAGAGAACATGAACTATTTTAATTCAATGTACGGATATTCTTTTATCGATTAATTTATTTATTAATTTATTCATTCAAAAAATTTCTTACTGTATAAAACACCAATACTTTCATATTCTCTCTTTCTGCCGACCACTGGTTTAAAGCAATCAAAAGTTATATGCATCGATAGCTCAGTGGGTAGAGGTCTTGTCTGGCAACCAGAGTTATCTGGTTAGATACCCATCATGGCCACATTATTTTTTATAACGTTTAAAATATTTGCAATAATTTTTTTTTAATAAAAATTCCACTTTTTTAAAGATCTATTTTTAGACACATTACTTTTTCCATTATCGTAACCATATAAGTAACACCTTACATTATCACCTCTAAAGTAATGGGTATATACATTACTTTGATGCTCATCGCCTGTGAAATTCATCAGTGAAGTAAGGTGTAAAGTAATCCATAAGCCCCTATGGCTACACATTACTTTACACATTATTTTGTAATGTGTGGTTTTGCTGGGAAACATTGGTGCAACAGAAATTTATTAAAAGTATTGCCTTCGTGAGCTATGACCTGTTTCTTTATTTCTGCCATAATATGGATTCTGTAACAAAGGAACTGCCAGGAACGAATCAAGCCAATTTCGGATACCCTGTTCTGAAGTGAGTGCGTTCCGCATCGATCGAAACAAATGTTAATCGGACGGAACAAGGTCTGGACTATAACGGGGTTGAAGCAAAACTAAATAGCTTTTTATGTTCGGACGTTGTTACGATAAAATATTACGGCTTGATGACTGGTAGCATACTCCTGGCGTTTTTCGGTCAATGCTCACTTCAAACGAATCAATTTTGTTCGGTACAGGTCTCCTGTGATCGTCTTATAGTAGGTGGGACACATTTGGTCAAAAAAATACAAAACATTTCCTTGGCGCCATGGATATTCGGCTTTTTCATTGATTTGACTATTTGGCCGGGCTTCACATACTATTTCTTGTGCTTCGGGTTATCGTTATTGATCCATTTGCAAAAATGACTTCTTTTTATGGCGTTTAAGCAAAATCGTCTTACAACGTCTCTCGCCTTTAAAGGTTTTGAAATTGCTGCTTGAGTGACTCTCAATGATTTTGCAAGTTCTTCTTGAGTTTGACAACAATCTTCATCAAGTAATGCCTCCAATTCATTACCTTCGTTTTTTTTGGCTGCCCTAGGCGGTCTTGGCTTTCCGTGTCAAAATCACCACTTCTGAACCGCACGTACTTCTGAATCTCTCGTACGTTGAAATCGATGGAGAAGCTTCGGCGATCAATCGATGTGCTTTAGTTGCACTTTTTTCAAATTGAAGTAGTAAAGCAAATCTTCCCTCAAATAATGCTTTGTTGTCACAAAATTCGACATTTTCAAAGCAAAAAAACTTTGTTTACACTATTTTACCCAAAACGTCATATAAATTATTAAAGACACAAACCATGAGTACAAGATACGCCATCTGTTGTTTATCTCGCATTTTTAAATTATACACCCAATATATTTTTTTTTTGTTTTCGGTGAAATTATAGATTTTTTTTTGTACAAATTTCGAAACTTTTAGTGATCATATTTATTTTGTTTTCAAACGGATTTGACTCTGGCAAATTTTGTTGGATAATATGTTTTATTTTTTATTAATGCAACTAAAACTTAAATTTGGATATTAATCAGTTTTTTATATACATATTTTTTTTTAAAGTAGAAATATTCCAAATATATTCCACTTTTTGGGCTATAACTCCTTAGCTTCAAAAGTCTTGATATATACCCCATAATGGCTCTGCATATTCAGGCATTTGAGAGGTACAGCCATTTTTTTCCTTCAATATTTAAAAACTTTTCTAAAAAATCTGAGAGTTTCATGTAAGCACGTAATTTATGAAATCTAAATTTAATTCTTAACATTAGAGGTCAGCAAGTGAGATTGTGTGAGTGAAAACTGATTTCCCTCTCTTGAATGAGTTTTACAGATTCTTTTGTAAACACAACACCAGAAAAATGTCTAGATGTTATACTAACAAAGATCTTTTCAGTATTTTGCTTTGCCCACCTGATTTATATTTGTTCAACATCCAACACAGTAAAACACAAAAAAAATATGGGGTTTTGACAATGGATTCTGGTAGAGGAGACAAAAAAAATAATATAAATGTGTCGGATTTTTAAAGATCACATCGGAATTTTATTTTAAGTGGGGGGGGGGGGGGGGGGGGTTTAAAGTTTCCCCCTTTGGCTTGTTCTTTCAGCTTACCGGTGTATGAAACTATGTCTTCTTTACATTTAAGGTGTAGGGTATGTTCAGCAACTTTATAGAAAATATAAACCAAATATTTTTGTGGAACATATTAACCCTCTAACTCCCCCTACATATCTCTAATTTTTGACTCTATTCTAAGAAACCGTAAAAACCACCCCTAAAAAGGGGTAGGGCGGGGATGAAATGTTCTACAAAAATGTTGGCCATAAAGCCAAAAACTTAACACAAATATCAAAGAACAGTCAATTCCAACATTGCTCATCAGATTTCCAGTCAGATTTTGGGATGGCCTATATAATATGGATGCCATCCCAAATTCTGAATAAGTTGGAGTGAAATTTGTTCCACATGAAAAACAATATTAACAAACGGCAATCCTACTTAGTGAACGGTTTTAATATTTGTGAAAACATATCTGCCTGGATTTAACGTGTTTAGTCCTATGGTTTTCTGATAAATATATCGGTGCGTATGATTATTATTTACACGATTTGATTTTATACTATAAGAACTTATGTTAATATTATATCCATCAATTTTATTAGAGTTTAAAAATTGTTAAATCTGATGTTTTAATTGGATTAAATTTGGCATAAATTAAGTGAAAATTTAAATTATTCTGAAAACCTCGCAAAACAAGTATTAACTGTTTATGTTTATCTATTTGTTAGAGTATGTGTTTTTCCGTTATTGTATTAATATGTATGAGTTTTTAAATGCGTTTGTGTTGTTTATTGAATTTTAAATATTTAAAATATTCATTTTATTCACATGTGTTGTTCAGGCCACCATTTTTTTTTTTTTTTTTTTAAACTATAATTAATTTGAATATATATGAATGGGTTAGTTTTGCTATGGTAATAATTTTAATTGAATATCTTTAGATGATTTGACTAAATTAAAATAAGATTTAAATAATGAGAGGGAGGGATAAACGGATAAAACTCGCTTCATTTTTAATTAAGGCGACTTTTCAAATCGGTCGAAAAATAAGAAGTTTTTAAAGTAAGACACAATTTTACAAACTATTTTTGTTAAAAAAAAAAACAGATTTTTGTGACGACAACGGGATATTTTGTTGAAAAATGCATAGAAATTATATTTTTTGAAAATCTGAATGATTAAAACGTTTTGCTCTCTAACCGTCAAAACCACTTTTATGCAGGGCTAAGCAGAGAATGGAATAGATAGCGATAGAAAACTTTATTCTGCAAGGAGCTATCCTCACGCAGAAAAAAAACATGGTTGGGGCAATCATATTCGAAGAGAATCATATAGTTTTGAGTTTATGGTTGTGACAACCATAGTCGTACTATAATATAGTTATCATATTATGATAATAAAATAACCATATTTTTACTATAATATAGTTCCTATAGTTATATTATGATTTTAAATTACCATATTGTGGTTCTAAATAAAAATGTTATGATCTCGAATTTATCATACTATTATCGCACGTAATGATAGTATGCTCAATATGCTATCATATTTTATGGTCTCCCATAACTATATTATGATTCCTGGATTATCATTATATGATCCATACAATAATATATATATGTATATTATCCTTCTTATTAGATTATAATTATTATTAATATACATAACTATCTAACATTTCCAAGAAAAGTTTTTCCTAAAAAAAATTTGATATTAAGAACTTTTTGAAGCTACATTTTTAAGGAAAAATCATAGATTCTAAGAACTTTTCTTTCAGGAAAACTTTGAGTCTGTGGACTTTTTTAAGAAAAAAACTTATTTTTTTTTTTAAATTCTAAGGAATTTTTTAATAAAAAAAACTTAGTTTCTAACGACATTTTTAAGATTTTTTTATTAAAGTTCTTAAAAAGTTTTCTTTTAGAAAAAGTCCTTAGAATCTAATTATTTTTCATGATGAAAGGTCCTCAGAATCTATGAATTTTTCTTTTAATGAAAGGTCTTAGAATCTAGGTTTATTAGGAATATATGAATTTATATCTAAGAAACGGTTTGCAGAATCTGGGAATTCTAGATTAAGAAAATTCCATAGAATCTAAAAATATTTTTATCAAATTAATTTCAAAATATCTAGTATTTTGTATAAGAAACTTTTTCGTACAGAAAAAAAAAAATTTGGTTTCTACAGACTTTTTCTTGAAAAGAACTTTTTACAAGAAATGAATTAATAAACATATTTTATTAAAAAAAATTATTGTTTTTATTGCAAAAAATTAAAATCTTTAAATATAATCTTTTTTTCAAAAAAAATCCTTTAAAAAACTTCTATAGTTAAAAAAAAATTAACTGGATCTTAATGGGTCAATTGATAAAGTCATGTTTTATTTGATGTATAATTATTTAATGATTGTTGCCAGCATTTTATGGTTGCATAATTATAATATTTTTTTCATAGTCAGAATTTTGGTTAGCACAGTATGGTTACAGCCAATCATGTTATAAAGTAGAAGGTGACAATCATAAAATAGTAAAATATTTACTAATGATAATAGCGACCATGTTGATGGTTAGAAAACCAATATCTTGATTGTGACAACCATACCCGATTGCAGCAAGCACAATATATTAGCAGTAATCATGTTGTAACCATTTTTTTTCTCTGCGTGCTGTGACCTATCTCGAGACTGGTAAAAACGGGACCGATCTGAAAATCTCAACCCTGTGATTTGTGAAATAAGACCAATTTGAAAGTGCCTACCCAGTCTCCTGTCCTGTAACTGATAAAAAGAAGACCGATCTGAAAAAAAACCTACCCCATGATCCAACACATATCAATACTGCGTTGCTTCTTAAGGCACGTAAGCGCTATTTTTTCGAAATTGACTTTTTTGGTTTTTATGGTAGAAAATCACATTCTCATCTAGACAACTTTGTACGAAAAAAATTGAAGACATTTCGAAAGCATCGTAAGCGTCATACAACATGACATTTGCATAAAAAATTTAATAGTTTTTATATTTAAAATTGGAAATGTTAAAGTGTCACCCATCAAATTTTTTGTTTTTAAGATAAAAAAATATCTGGAAAATTTCTGCCTAACTGCAGCATTATTGGTGCGGCGCCAGGCTCTTAAAGTCAGTAACTTTGAGAAGAAAACGACACTTTTCGTCGAGTAACTTCAAAAACTATATATCCTATATAGCACAAATGTTGCTCAACCACCCGTTATTTTAATAAAATTTTACTTTTTTTCCTCTACGCCAAAACTCAATTTCGATATCTAACAATGGCTCCCGTATAAAAAGCCGTTCTGAGCCGAAATTCGTTCTCGGACCCTAAGGGGTTAACGCGTGCCCATAGAGGGTTAATTCCTAAGACCGACCCCAATTATTTTAGTATATTTAACATTTCTTTTAAAGGATTCAAAGCTCAATCTTTGCTCGATTTAGTAGCTCCCATACAAACCCTTCAATGTATGGAAAAAACATGAAATTTGTCGAATATGAGTAAAAGCTCTCAATGTTTGGTTTACTTTTCTTTTATTGCTCTCAATAAAGAAACTTTTGGCATGCTTTCGGTCAGAACTCATGCACTGGTTCAGTTTTAATTAACACTGAAAATCTTGTAAATTTTGAAATTTTTCAATAACGAAAGTTTTCATAATTCGATGCTAAACATAATTTTTTTTTTGAAGTTAAGAGACATAATATTGGTAATATATTTTGATAATTGCCGCAAGAGAAATTGGGGCACCTGATTTAATTTTTCAGAACACTACTCTTTGTAATTCTCATTAAGTTTGTATTTTTATTAACATAAATAATTAAGAACTCTTCACTCATATTGATGAAACTTCTTCATAAATATGATGGGACTACTTCATAAATACGAAGAAACTTCTTCATATATATAGAGAAGTATTTTATAAATCTTACTTAGAGGGCGGATCAACAAGTCCGTGACTTTTTGAATGAAACACATAATCAAAATAATCTCCTTTTAGCTCAATACACTTAGTCCAACGTTTCTCCAATTTTTGCATCCCTTCCAAAAAATACGATTTTTCGAGGTCCATAAAAAAGGCATTTGTTTGATCAATAATTTCGTCGTTGGAGCTAAATATCTTTCCACCGAGCCATTTCTTTAGGTTTGGAAATAGGAAATAGTCACTGGGGATGAGGTACCAATTCGTTGCCCAATTCATGGAATTTTGCCATAGAGTCTACACACGTGTGCACCCGTGCATTATCTTGATGAAAAAGAGCTTTTTTCTTGGCCATATGGGGTCGTTTTTTTTTTAAATCCTCGTTAAATCGGTCCAATAAGTTGGCATAATATTCGCCGTTTATTGTTTTTCCCTTTTGAAGGTAATCGATGTGGATTTTACCGCGTGCCTTCTTCTAAGCCGGTTCACCCGGAAAAACCCATTGTTTAGACTTCTGCTTTGCCTCCGAAGTGTTGTAATGGATCCATGTTTCATCCATACCCTGCGGGAAAAAAGGGGTCGGTTGGGAATTGGGACCTGTCTCGGGATAGGTGAAAGCTGAACCGGTTCCGAAAAAACATATCACGAGACAGGTGAAAAGAGCACCGGTACCTAAAGTACCTATCATGTGACCGGTTTAAAAGTCACGACATGTCCTTTTAGACCAGTCCTGTGACATCTCACAGAGGGCCATTGGCCCGGTACGGAAACCGGTCCCTATCACAATGAACCGGTCATGTGACGTGTCCTGGGATAGGTTCTTTTCCCGCAGGGCAGTTACAAAATGCCGAAAAAATTTATTCGAGTTGCGGTTAAACAACTCCAAACAATCCTTTGAAGTTGTCACACGATTACGATGGTGCAGAGTACCCATAGTATTTATCAAGCTTTTCCCTGATTTGATTGACGGTTTTTTTTCGCAAAAAATAATGTTTAATGAGAACTCGTAATTAACTTTTTTCCATTTTTAAAAAAATCCACGAGGTTGTATGTTTTGAACAGCTGTTAGACGCAAAGTAAATGACGGAACTTGCTCAAAATTTGACAGTAGTCTATTAACAGGTGGTACTTGATGGGAGCAGTGTTGCATTTCATATATGCAACTACGAGGGAAGTTCGAAAAGTCAAGGACTTATTGAAAATTCTTTATCACATTTAATAAGGGTTTCATAAATATGAAGAAACATGTTATCAATGCGAATTTTTATTTTTAAAGTGTTACAATGAACGAAAATCTTTGAAGTTTTTTCATAACTATGATGAAGCTTTCTCTTTGTGCCATTTTGTTCTAAATTGAAAGATTCGACAAAATATTTAGTCCCTATGTGGGCTAATTTGCTTGAAATTCCTTGCTCTAGTAATAAAGTTTTATCCTTGAGTAAATTATTAAAGATTTTTTAAATAAATATGTTGCAATATTTTATATAACAAACATTTTTCTTGTAAACTTGAAGGTTGCACAATTGTTTATTATTTAATTAATATAAATTTATATATTTATATTATAGTAGTGGTAGTAGTAGGTACATAGTTGCTGCAGTTGTTTTAAGTTTACAGAAGAAAAAACAACTAATGTAATTATAAATACATAAAATGAAAATAAATTTCATTTTAATTAAGTTGTGGTTTTTCTCGTAAACACTGCTCATGGTTTTATATTGTATATTTTTATATTTAATTATTCATAAATGTTGATTTAAAATTATCGAATAAAAAATATGTTTTTGTACATTTAGTGAAATGTTTGCACAGTAAAGTGAGTGAGTGAGTGAGTGAGTGAGTGTGGCGGGTAGTAGTAGTATTGAACTGAAAGTGCAGATACAATTATTATAATGCATTAAAAATATATATATTTTTTTCTCTCAATTATTATTCAACATCTGATAATAATAATGATGCCTGCAAACGATTCTATAGTGAAATTTACTACACGTAATATTGTACTACAAGTAGTTTGTATATTATAATCTCTTGTGGTTTATTGAATAATATGAATGATTTTTAAAATGATATTTAATTTTAATAAAAATATAATTAATAGTTAAGTTTATTTGGTTCGTAATAAATTAATGCTTTCTCATTTACAAAAGGTCATTTCTGACGTATCAGTAATATGTATTTAATTATTTGAGTAATTTTTTGTGTATGTTTGGTTTAATAAAAAAAAATAAATTAAATACAATTTCTAGTTAACTTAATTGCAGTTTATTTTTGTTTGTTTTTTTTTATATATAAAACACAGTTATTATTTTATTTAATTTACATGAAATATGTGTTTATTGTGATAAGGTTTAAATGTTTGTGGTTAAATTGTATAGAAAAAAAAATAAATAATATTTACAAAATCTCTAATTATAATTGGCGTCATTTGTTATGTGCATTTTTTTTCTACTTGATTTATTGTAAATATTTGAGGTTTATTAATTGTATTTGAAATATTGATGCTCATAAAATAATACTTTGGAAATGCCTTTTTTTTTTTTTTTTTTAATTTGTGATAAAATATTTCAAATAAAATATCTTTATATATATAATTCTCCTGTACGTGTGTTAGTGACTGCACTCCTCCTTAACGGCTGGGCCGATTTCGATGAAATTTGTTGTGTCTGTTTTATTTGATCCCTGAATGGTTTAGATTCACAATTGACCTATATGGGTACAATGGGCGTGGCACCTCCCATACGAAGTAAAAATGTATTTTTGTATATCTGGAGTACTGTTACAGTGGGAGTCTTCAAACTTTGTGTGAGCTTTTTTTATAATAATACTCATAATCTCCCAAAAAAATGAGTGCCATCCAAGCAATGGGCGTGGCACCTCCCATACGAAGAAAACATTCATTATTGCATATCTGGGGTACTATTAAAGTGGGAGTCTTCAAACTTTGTGTGAGCTTCTTTGATAATAATATTCATAATCTTCCAAAAAATATGGGGGATCCAAGCAATGGGCGTGGCACCTCCCATACGAAGTACAAATTTATTATTGCATATCTGGGGTACTATTATTGTGAGAATATTCAAACTTTGTGCGAGCTACCTAGATAATAATGTAATCCTATTCCTAGGCAGAACAACGTTTGCCGGGTCAGCTAGTTTTGTTATAAAATTTTTGAAAAAAATATTAAAAAGTTTCTGAACATACGAATAAATAAAGGGTGGTTAAATTTTAAGGGCCGATGTTGAATGTGAACCACACCTAAACGTAAAGTTTTTTTCTGCATTTCATTTGACATTTCTCAATTTCAGACTAACTCAATTTGAACCATGGAAAGATACACAATCGAGCAACGCGTTAAAGTTATTCAGGCTTATTATGAAAATTGCTGTTCAAATCAAAATGCATTTCGTGCACTTCGTGATTTTTTTTGGTCAGCATAATCTACCAAATGTGTCCACAATCGGAAGAGTGGTGGGCAAATATCAGCATACCGGGTCTGTGAAAACAACTTTGCATGCTCGCCCAGTTCGTTCTGCGGAAAACATTGCTGTCGTTCGCGATAGTGTGTCATGAGGTCGGCCAAGCATTTACCGTGAATGGTGTTCGCTATCGCGAGATGATATCGAACTTATTGTGGCCAGGAATTGAGGATATGACTCTGGACGATATGTGGTTTCAACGGGACGGTGCCACTTGCCACACAGCTAACGAAACAATGGCTCTTTTGCGCGACAAATTCAATGGCCGTGTTATCTCACGTGGTGGCGATGTCAATTGGCCGCCAAGATCATGTGATTTGACACCGTTGGACTTCTTTCTTTGGGGTTATTTGAAAGAAAAGGTGTACGTCGATAAGCCAGCAATAATCCAAGAGCTAAAGGATGAGCTAATCCGGCACATTAACGGCATAGAACCTCAATATGCCTCAGCGTCATCGAAAATTTGGACCATCGGATGGAGGTGTGCCGCCGAGGTCGCGGCATACATTTGGCGGATATTTTGTTCCATACATAATTGAACCATACCATATTATTATAATAAAAAGAAATGACAATAATTTCCTTAATATTTTGTGTTTTATTCAAAATCAACATTGGCCCTTAAAATTTAACCACCCTTTATATAACTACGTTTCGAAAGGATTTAAAATAAAAGTAAAATTAAAATTCGTGTTACTATTTTACTATTTGGTGAGACCGGTTAAATTGGAAAAATGGGGAAAAGGTTTTAAATACGATAGATTTCGAACTACGTTTAGTAAATGCAGGTTTGCCAGACTGGGGGTTTTGTCTTTTAAGAGGTTTAAAACTTTTACTTAAAATAAAACACATAAAGACCTACGAATTGATTTAGTTTAAATTTTTGTTTAATAGCATATTATTTGGCAATTAGTATTAAAGTATTTTTTAAAGCGCATTCGGAAGGACTAATTTTTAATTTTTTATTCGGCTAAAAGTGACAGCCAAAAATTTATTTGTTCTATCATGATAAAATAACATTTCCCTAATGATTTTTGGGTGGCCAACTTACAACAAAATATTTATCACAAATTGATTAATATCGTAAGTTTTGTGATTTAACCACTTTTTCTAAAAGTCCATTATTTTAAGCAGAAGCTTTCGCAAAAATGCTTCTGTTTAATAAATAATATATAATATAATAAATTTTTGGATAGAGCTAATTCTGACAAAAACGACAAGTAAAATCGATTTTTATAATTGGGGATTTTTTCTTCATATGTTTGAGAACAACGAAAAAAAAAGTATCTGAGTAAATGTTTCTAAGTAACTGTACTTTTTACAAAATTTCGGTACTTTTTTGGGAAAAGTCTCCGCCTTAACTGAACTCATATACCGCTTTGGCTAAAAACCAGTATTCCCTGTAGAATGCCCTAATTAACGGAATTTACTCCAGGAAAGTGGTAAAAATTAAGGCTGAAATTGGGAAAAGTCGCCTCCCCTCTTAACGACCTCCTCAAACTCTTATGGCTAGAAATTCAAAACATGTATTTCTTGGGGATAATTAACCGACGAGAAATTTTTTGCAATTTACTATAAGAGCGTCCTAAAAAATGACTTTAGTAAGAGGAAAAGTGCAATCTAATAATTTTGCCCAAACCGCTGGAGCTAGGATCTTGAAATCTGGCATGTATATTTCTCTCCTCCTTCACATAAGCGGGATTTTTTTTGAACATTTTAACGGGAAGTGAAAAAAGGAAAAAAGTTTTCCCCATGATGGCCTGTCCTATCCCATTTGTCTTTAAAACAGAAATTTTATATACACTCAGAATATTATGTAGATAACTGTTTGTAGTTTAATACAAAAGTTTTCCGTTCCATTTAAAAATAAAGAAACATATATTTATTTTTCAAAGAAATATCTATATTAACTTTTTTATACATTTTTTCGAAATAATTTACTATCATTTACAATTTTTTTTTAGTTTCATTTATTTTTTCATTTGTTTGAAACTTAATAAAAATTTACCCACAAAACGGAAACTTGTGGTTTATTTATGTCCGTAACAGTTATTACAAATTTAAATTTTGTTTGCTGTCTGTTTCAAAAAAAAATATTCAAAAAATTTCAATTTGTTTTTTTATTTAAATTGGTTGTATATATACAAAATTTTTCAATACAAATTACAAGAACTTCATAAACACACATACATACACAAACACATTAACACAAAAAGTGTTTATAGCTTCATATGCATACATACATTTTGTATTGTACGAGTATATTAAAAAGTAACAACAAATACAAAAACGGAAACAATTTCAAATAAATGAAAAAAACATTAATTTTTTAAGGATTGGTAGGTAAAATTTTAACATTTATTTTAACTGATTATATCATTTGTTTCTTACGGATGTGTCAATAAAATAAATAACAAATGAAATTTAATTTAAATGAAAATTAAGTAGACCGGTTTTTAAATGAAATATCATTTATTTTAAATGATATTTTCAGTTATTTTAACTTACAAACTTTTTTAAGTGTATGTGACCCCTGGAGTAAGGGCTTATTTACTGGTAATATACTTTTGGGAAATTTCTCTAGAATTGTGGTATACATTTAGGTTCAAAAGGGGGAAATCTCCTCCTTAACGGCCTGCTCAAACCCCTAAGGCCAGAAATTTGAAATTAAAAGTTTGTGTTCCTTCGGGTATGGGCTTATTTACCAAAGAGTTTCATTTTGGAATTTTCTATAAGAACGTGGTAAAAATGAGGTTCAAAAAAGAGAAAAAATGTCTCCTAACCAGCTAGTCCAAGCTGCTGAATCTAGAAACTTAAAATTTGCTATGTCGATTCCCTACAAAAAGGCAGTTTGGAAATTTAAACTGGGAGGGAATAAAAGGATAAAGTCGGTCTGTCCAATTCCATTTGCCTACGAAGCTTAATTTAAATTTTTTGTTCCCTGGAGTATTAGCTTATTAAGTGATAAGGATCCCTTTGGAATTTTCGCCAAGATTGTGGTGAAAATTGGCGTTCACAAGTCGAAAGGCCTGCAAAACACTTTGAAACCTGAAATACGTGTTCCTTGGGGTATTGGCTTAATCACTGATAAATTTTGGCAGGAACGTAGTAAAATTGGAGTTTAAACGGGGAAATCTTTCCTTCGACCTCCTGCTTAAATGCTTTTGCTACAAACCTGAAAACTTGGAGAATGGACTATTTCACTGATAAGATCGTTTTTGAAATTTTGGCTAGAAGACCAAATGGAGGATAAAGAGCACCTCGCTGGAGCTGGGAAATTTGTAAGTTACTCCTATGACGCAGATATGAAGTAATTTTTACAAATTTAAACTAGGAGGGGCAAAAAGATGATGAAAAAGGAGGTTTGAAAGAGGAGAAAGTGTTCTCTCAATGGTCTGCCCAAACCGCTCACGTGAACAGCCTCTCCCTTAACGACCTGGCCCAGCTACTTTGTACAGAAATCCGAATTTTAAAATATGTATTATAGGCTTACTCACTAATAGCCTTTTTACACTAAACAACATCTGTGTGAAACGCATGGAAGATGTTGAAAACGCGAAAAATAAATTTAGATTGGCAACATCTTTCATGTTTTATCTGTGATTTATTCAGCTGTCAAAAAAAAATTAAAATAAAAATACGCATAATTTTTGATAAAAATAAAAAATATTAAAAAATGAATTTAGGGAAAACTTTAATCATTGGAGTAGTCGTTGCTTTGCAAGAACAAACCAGAATTTTAATGCAGTACATCGAAGGATCATCCTTGCAGATGTAGAAAGAGGTAGAATTTTCGACCTGTATAATTCTTATGGGAAGATGTTTACACCTTTGCAAATTGATGAAAGATGTAGGTCAGTGGAAAAAGCCTATAAGACAGCAGTTTTGGAAATTCTAATCGGAACGTTATAGAAGCGTGGTTAAAATGGAAAAAATTTCATTCAGAGAAAAACATGTTTGCAACATGATTACTGCTACCATATTATACTTGCAGCATTCTGGTATGGTTGTCACAATAAAGTTATTGGTTTACAAATAGGTTCTAACCATCAATATGATCGCTACCATCATTTTTATAGTAAGTGTTTTATTATTTCATGATTTGAATTTCTATTTTATAACATGATTGGCTGTAAAATTCTGACTATGAAAAATATATGATAATTATGGAACTATAAAATGCTGACAACAATCAATGAATAATTATAAAATCAACTAAAACATGACTTTGACATAAAAAAGGCACCCATGTAAAATTTTCCTCTCAGGAAAAGTTTTTAGACTCTAAGGATTATATTAAAAAATCTCAAAAATGTCCTTAGAATTTAAGAACTTTTATATTAGAAAAATACCAAGATTCTAAATTTTTATTTAAAATTATTTTGAAATTTTTTTCTTTAAAACGCCCATGGAATCAAAGAAGTTTTCTTGAAAAACTCCTTAATATAAAATTTTTTCTTTAGGAAAAACTTTTCTTAAAGAAATATTCTTTAATTTAAAGGAATTTTTCACAGTTTGAAATCATAATATAATGAATATAGTTGGCCTCAACCATGTTTTTTCTCTGCGTGTATTTCTTAATTTTGAATTCCAGTTTCAACATCTAAAATTTCTTTTTACAACTATTCTATGACATAAAATAAAATTAAATTTAAATAAAACAAAAAATGTTTTAAAAAAAGTAAAAAATTGAAAATAACATTTCCCACAAAATAACCAAATCAAAATCAAATAAATATTAAATAGAATAAAATCAAAAAAAATAATTCATCTAAAGCAACTAACTGCAAATAACATACATAAACTACATACGATTTGCATGTAGATATGTATGTAAAATAGATGTAGATATAAACAAATTTAAACTGTCATCAACAAACTGTAAAATAGCCTTAAGTCAGATAAAAATCAATTAATTACTCAGCCGCATACCACATAACTTAAATACTCTTGTTGTTGTTGTTGTTGTTTTTGTCGTTGTACATACATATTTTGTACAACAGCAACATCATCATACGGAAAATACATTTTAAATATTTTAAATATCACAGTACTTATACAAAATATTTCCATATAAAAAATTTAAACTATTGACTACACGTAGAAAATAAATCATAGTTAAATTAACTATTATATCATAATTGAATTAAGATTGTAATTTTTTTTTTTAATTAAGTATAAATTTTATTATAGTAAATATGATTGTAGTTTAAATCAATTTTAAATTTATGTGTCAATTTTATAGATTTTATTTTCGGTTTTGAATAAAAAATATGGTTGGTATGACCATATTCGTAGAGCATAATTTATGATGGGTTTATGTTTGCGGCAATAATATAAGTAAATAGTTTCGCCATCATAGTGTATTTTTTATTATAATAAAATTCTTAAATTATCACATTGTCATTCCAAAATGATATTAAAAATATTTTATTTTATGACCACTTTACATCACTTAAACTCAGCAATAAATTAATTAAAGTAATGACATATATACAAGAGGGGCAATAAGTATCACCCTAATGAAAAGTGCTGCCATTATTGCAAATGACATCGTTTGCCAGTTTGGTTGGGACATTCGTCAATAAGACACATGCGAAATTTATAGTGAATAACAATAAATCGTTGTACGCTTTAAGAACCCGCTATAATTGTGAAATTGTTTGTGCTCAATAATTCCTTCAAAATCGATCATGGCCGACGATGCTCATGAGCTCATGCTCATGTAATAACTAAAATTCTAGGTTCAGGGAGATGGAAAATCTACGCATAATTCATGAAGCATCATTACACCCTATCAAAGTTACGTCGGAAAAGGTTATTAGACCTTATTTTTTCGATAGAGCCAACGCACGCAGAGAAAAAACATGGTTGCAACATGATTACTTCTTCTATATTGTGCTTGCTGCAATCGGGTGTGGTTGTCACAACCATATTATTGGTTGTCTAACCATCAACATGGTTGCTACCGTCATTATTATAGTAAATATTTCACTATTTTATGATTGCCACCTTCTACTTTATAACATGATTGGCTGTAACCATACTGTGGTAACAAAAATTCTGGATATGAAAAAATATGATAATTATCCAACTATAAAATGCTGGCAACAATTAACGAATAATTATACATCAAATAAAACATGACTTTGACATTTACAGTCCGTATATTTCTTGTTTTCATAAAAACCAAAATGTATTAAAAAGCCAATCATATATTGTTTACTAAAACTGGAAAAATACATGTGGCATCAAAACATTTCATCAATTGACCTATTAAGATCCAGTTTAGTTTTTTTTTAAACTTTAGAAGATTTTTTTTGAGGGTTTTTTTTTCGAAAATTCCTTATACATGTAATATTATTTACAATAAACAATTCATTATCAAAAAGATTCTATATAAATACTTTATATGGATCATATTATGATAATCCAGAAATCATAATATAGTTATGGGGACCATAATGTAATAACTTTTTGAGCATACTATGTTTTTTCATGTAATGATAAATTCAACATCATAATATGTTTATTTAGAATCATAATATGGTAATTTTTGGATCATAATATACCTTTAATAATATTATGGTAAAATTATGGTATAGTACGACTATGGCTGGCACAACCATAAACACAAAAATATATGATGCTCTTCGAATATGATTCTCCCAACCATGTTTTTTCTTTGCGTGCTGCGGTTACACTATTACGAATTTCTCCTACCAGAAGTTGACGATCTGGATTTGGAAAAAATGTTGTTACAATATATTGCACCCGACACAATGCGTATTTTGATCTTCCCAGGTCTAATAATCCCGCATTTCGGTGATCTGGCTCGGCCAGCAAGATCTTCCGATTTGACTGTCCCGGACTTTTTCCTCCGGGAATATTTGAAGTCGTTGGTATACGCAACTTGGAGCAGTTAAAGGACAACATTCAAGCCGAAATCGACAACGTGTCACCACATTTGCTGCATACAGTTATGCAAAATGTAATCAAAAGAACCCAATTTTGCATCAACGCCGACAGCGGCTATTTATCTCATATAAAGTTTTCCACAACTAATAGACACAAAATTTATAAGTGCGAGTAAACACAATCAGTTAAATCAGATGATTGCTTTTGCCCACCCCCGTATAATTAAAAATAAATTAGGGAAACAAGGGTTAGCAGCACATGGACAAATTTTATTTTAAAAATACAATTTTATAATATATCCCAAATAATCATAATATATTCCTAATAATCATAGTATTATCATATTATCATTGGAATCCAGAAGGAATATCTCCTCATTATTGTAAAATATTAGTTCCTCAAACGTCGTTGAGAAGAAATAATTTTTTACACATAGATTTTCACAGAACTAAATATGCTCTTACCAGATATATACGAGGGCGGATCAATAAGACCGTGACTTTTCGAACTTCCCTGGTAGTTATATGAAATGCAACACTGCTCCCATCAAGTACCACCTTTTAATAGACTACTGTCAAATTTTGAGCAAGTTCCGTCATTTACTTTGCGTTTGAGCGCCCCGGTAGGCTAGTTGGTAGCGTGCTAGCTTATCAGTGCGGGGGTCGTTGGTTCGATTCCCACCAGAGGCTCTGGTTTGTTTTCGCTACAACGAGCCGATGGCCTTTGTTGCTAGTGCTCGGTTAGGGTGTTAGGATATAATATGTAATTATATGATTAACATACATAAAATAAATAAATAAATACTTTCCGTTTAACAGCAGGATTTTTCGAGGTCCATAAAATAGGCATTTGTTTGATCAATAATTTCATCGTAGGAGCTAAATCCCTTTCCACCGAGTCATTTCTTTAGGTTTGGAAATAGGAAATAGTCACTGGGGGCTAAATCCGGAGAATAAGGCGAATAAGTGGGGCAATTCGTAGACTACTTCATGGCTTTTTGCCATGGAAACTAAGCACGGCAGTTCGATCGAAATTGAAACCACTGAGCCATGTGAGATGCCTATATCTTCCACAATCTATCGCACATTCAATCTCCGATCGGCCAACACCATAGCGTCCAGAACATTCGGCAGGCCACAACGAATGCCAGTAAACCACGTTTTTACCATTAAAATCCATTGTGCAAAGTCCCCATAGTATTTATCAAGCTTTCCCGTGATTTTTTTTTTCGCAAATAATAATGTTTAATCAGCACTCGAAATTCACTTTTTTCCATTTAAAAAAATCCACGAGGTTGTATATTTTGAACAGCTATTAAACTCAAAGTAAATAACGGAACTTGCTCAAAATTTTATTTATTTAACTTTAAACTGCAGACTAGCAGTTTAAGGATTTTATAGTATCCGTAAAATGAATAAATATGATAAATATATATAGAATCATAATAATTATATTATGGTCATTAAGAAAATTTGGTGATATTTTCAGATCATATTATGATTTTGTAGCACAAACTACATACATTTTTTTCGGCTTTACTTTCATACAAAATTAAAATCTGCCACACTACTGATTATTAAGCTTTACGACAATATTTTTTTCTACGTCAGTAGAAAATATTAAAAAATAAATTAGTTTTTTTTTAATCACTTTGCACTGATATATACTGACCGTCGTATAGTTGGCGAAACTACACTAATTTATGGCTACAAATATAAAATTATTTTGAGTAGTATTAGCATAATCCCTCTCAATTCAGTAAGATAATATGATGTAATGATTGTCCAGAGGATATATGATTAAAGACGAGAGAAAATAATGAAAACCGAAAGAAACAGAGATTTTAACTATAGAATGATTATAGGTGACCATCTCGTTACGAAAGTATGATTTATACAATAATAATTTAATTGAAACATGCAACTATAGCAGTGTGGAACATCGTTTTGTAGGCGTGATTATACTGCAACCATATATTTTCTCTGAGTATTTTATTTCAAAGCAGTTTCTATTTAATTTAAAAATATTTTTTTTCTGTGTATATTGTGTACATGACTTATATTGTATGATGTTTGGCTATAAGCAGTGTATGGGAGAATGTTGTCGTCGAGAATGATGTTGTTTTGATGGTTAGGGATGTTGCGAATTTGAATTTTGCAGCCACTAATTTGGTAGTATGTTGCTAAATACAAACTTACACTTATGTAAATATATATGTATATGTGTGTATTTCGATTTAAATGTTGCAACAATGTTCGTGTTTATGTAATACACTCAGAATAAATTGTTAGTACAAAATATTGAAATCAAATACTGTATAAGAAAGATCGTTTGAGTTTTAAACTAATATCGCTTGCGAGGTTCTGATAATGGATTCTGGTAGAAAAAAAATATACATATGTCAGTGTTTTGAAAGATCACATCGGAATTGTATTTAAGGGTGGGAGGTACCAGTTCGTGCAGCATATCGGCATATGAATTATATGTGTTATTTACATCTGAGGTGTAGGGTATGTTCAGCAACTTTGTAGAAAATATTAACGTAAATATTTTTGTAGAGCATATTAACCATCTAACTCCCCTAGATAATGGTTATTTTTGGCTCTATTCTAACAAATCGTAAAAAACACCCCTAAGAAGGGGGAGGGCTGAAATGAAATGTTCTAAAAAAACGTTGGTCATAAAATTTTACCACATATGTCAGAACACACCCAAACAGGCCCAAACTTAACACAAACACCAAAAACCAGTGAAATTCGAAATTGCTCATCAGATTTCTTGTCAGATTTTGGGATGATCTCACTCATAATATGATGAGTGAGATTTTGGTATGACCTACATCCCGATTTCGGTCAAAATTCCCAATTCCGAATGTCCGTGGGGTGCACAATCCGGCGGCCTCATATTTTTAAATTCTTTTCAAAAAGGCTACATTAGTGAGAAAAATATTCTTCTCGTCAAAAATGACATCAATACTATGGTCCCCAGAGAAACTATAGTTGTAATTCATGTTATTTATGAAAAGTTGCATTGAAAAACTTATGAAAGCATTTAATTCAGTTATAGCAATTTTTTTAAACCCTCTATCAAACATCATTATAAATAGTACTTTTTCGACCTCAAAAGTACCAAAAATATATTTATGTAAATTATCCAAATATTTCATTTTTAAAATTCGGAAAAAATATCAAACCCATTTGAGAAGGTATTTATTTACGTACTTCTGATAAAAATCCATAAATTGGTCTATGAACTGCTACCCCATCCTGCTTTTCCGTTTTATAGCCTGTGGAAATGGCTCGGTGGTAAGAGATTTGGGTCGCATAATGAGGTCACAACTAAAACAAACGTCTATTCTGAGAATCAGAACAAAACCTTTTGCAGAGTGGGGCAAAAACCATCATCTAAGTTTCTTTCGCTATAATTTTAATTGATTATGTTTATTCGCATTTATAAATTTTGTTTCAATTAATTGTGAAAAACTAAGTCCTACAAATGACCGCCAACGGTGTTGATACAAATTTTGGCTTTTCTAATTAAATTTTGTATAAATGTGGTCAGCATTTGTGGTATCCCATTGACAATTTCAGCTCGAATGTTGCGTACACAAACGACTTCAAATTTTCCCAGAGGAAGAAGTCCGGGACGGTCACACCGGGAGATCTCGCTGTTCAAGTCTAATCACCGAAGCTCGGATGGCATTCTTCAAATGACAAGTGACGCCGTCCTGCTAAAACCTTATGGCTTCCAAATCCAGATCGTCAACTTCCGGTAAGAAAAATTCAGTCAGCCTGGCTTTATAGCGGTCACCGTTTACCGTAATAGCCCCAGCAAAAACAGGATTTCAACTACTTACCAGACTATTTACTCGCTTAATTACTTTTGTTCGCGATGTCAAAAAACACGAAGAAATGTGAGCACATTACCCTTACGCTTACGAGCAGCCAAAAAATAATGAGTATGCATTACTTTTTTGACATCGCGAACAAATCTATTTAAGCGAGTGAATAGGCTGGTAAGTAGTTGATACCATGTTTTTGTTGGGGCGTTACCGTCGGCCCCTCAGGTGCTTAATGAGTTATTCGTGAATATTCCGTCCCTCAGAACTAAGAATTTTGCTAATTAAACTGGTTGCTGAGACGTTAGCACCACTGACAAATTATTGCACGTAAACATTGTCACAATATGCGATAAATGTATAGCAATTCATTGTTTTACACTATAATTTAATTTATTAATATTTAATATAATTTTGCACGTGTTTACTTCACGAAAGTCAAAACCAAAATGATATACGACACCATTTGCGAAAATGGCAGCACTTTCTTGTAGGGTGATACTTCACGCAAAGATAAAACTTGGTTGGGGCAATCATATTCGAGGAACATCATATATTTTTATCATATTATGATAATAAAATGATCATATTTTTACCATAATATGGTCCCTTCAGTTATATTATGATTCAAAAATCACCATATTATTGTCCTAAATAAACATATTATGATATTGAATTTATCATAATATGATCGCATGTAATCATAGTCCAAAATCTTATCATATTATGGTCCCTCATACCTATATTATGATTCCTGGATTATCATTATATGATCCCTAATCTAAGAAAATTTCTGAAGAGAAAAGTTCTTAGAAACTATGAAAAAGCTCTTTAAATTTAAGAATATTTCCTTTAGAAATGTTTTTCCTTAAAAAAAAAATTGATATTAAAGACTTTTTGAAGAAAAATTATTAAGGAAAAAATCAAAGATTCTGAGAACTTTTCTTTCAAGATATAATCAAAGATATCTTGAAAAATACTTAAAAAATATTTTTTAATTTTAATAAATTTTTTTAATAAAAAAAATCTAAGATTCTAACGACTTTTTTTAAATTTTTTTAGAAATGTTTCTTTAAGAAAAAGTCTAGAATTTAAGAATATTTCTACTAGAAAAAGTCCTTAGAATCTAAGTATTTTTCATGATAAAAAGTCTTTAGAATATATGAATTTTTCTTTCAAAGAAAAGCCTTAGAATCTAAGTTTTTTTTTAAATATATGAACTTTTATCTAAGAAACAGTTTGGAGAATCTAAATGTTTTAGTTTAAAGAAAACTCCATAGAATCTTAAAATGTTTTTATCAGATAAATTTTTAAATATCTATTATTTTATATAAAAAAACCTTTTCGTACAAAAAAAAATCTTGGGTTCTACAGACCTTTTCTTATAAAAAATATGTTACTAATATTTTGGGAACTTTTTACAAGAAATGAATTTAAAAAAATAATTTTTTTTTACCCTTTGAGACCCAGACCCAGAGCTTTGATGTTTCATCAGAAAAATGCAAATTTTTTCAAAACTAGTTGATCAATTTCTATAAAATTATTTTTTTCAGATTCTTAAAAAAATTATTTTTCACAGAGACTTAATTAGTTTTCGAGATATTTTAATGTAACGTCAAAAAATATATTTTTTTTGTGCCTGTGTCTCAAAGGGTTAAAAGAAAATTTCTAATTGTTTTTATTGAAAAGAATTAAAAGATATAAAATCTTTATATAGAATCTTTTTGACAATGCATTGATTAGTGTAAATAATATTTTATGTATAAGGAATTTTCAAAAAACCCCTTTAAAAAAATCTTCTAAAGCTAAAAAAATTAACTGAATCTTAATGAGTCAATTGATAAAATGTTTCATTGCCATATGAAAGGTATTTTCTACCCATCTGATATTTGTCCAGCTTTAGTAAACAATATATGATTGTTTTTAAGACATTTGGACTGAACTGATAAAATTTTGGTTTTTACGAAAACAAGATAATATAAAATGATGTTTTATTGGATGTAAAATTATTTATTGATTGTTGCCAGCATTTTATCGTTGCATAATTATCATATTTTTTTAAAGTCAGAACTTTTGTTACCACAGTATGGTTACAGCCAATCATGTTATAAAATAGAAGGAGTCAATCATAAAATTGTAAAATATTTACTAAATAATAATGGTAGCGACCATTTGAATGGTTAGAAAGCCAATAACTTGTTTGTGACAACCATACCCGATTGCAGCAAGCACAATATAGTAGCAGTGATCATATTGCAACCATGTTTTTTCTCTGCGTGTTATTGCCCCAACTTGTTTTTAGGAGGAATAAAATAATTGGAAATCTGATGGTCTAAATGTATCGAGCTAAATGAAGACTGTGTTGAAAATTAAAACGCTTTTTGTCTGAAAAAATATACTACTTTATTAAATAAGTCACTGGCTTCGAACGATTTTTTTTTTGTATGAATTTCTAAAAATTTCATATTTTAAAATTTTTCGATGGTAACAAAGAAGCGGATGCACAGACAAATTGAGATTTACTTTCTTTATCATATTTATATCGAAATTGATAATAAAAATCTGCAATTGGTGGAATTAAGGCCCAACTATAATTGTCTTAAACGACTTAAAAGCTTGCAATTTTATATTTTTCAAAACTTTTTACAAAAAAAAAAAAAAAAAATAAAACTTCAATATTTTCCAAGTGTACTTAATTTGTATATTAAGTAAAATATTTATTAAGTGAAAGCAGCATATTGGTTTGGTGAGTTTATCAAGTGACTAAAGTAAATGCCTGAAAGGAGAGCGGTATCGGTGTACAGGGAGAGTAGTAGGGGATAGGAGGTCTTTTAAATAAAATAAAAGTGATTACATACGTCACGCGACGCGGCAAATTACATTTTGCATATTAAGTACAAATGTAAACATTTAAATTTTGCAATATGCTAAAATGTGTGTTGCAGTTAAAGTTGCATGACGATGATGGGACAAACCTGATGAAGTGAAAAAGATGGAAAGGGAGGTAGTGCAATATATGTATAATATAATAATAATGTCTACATGTTTACCAAATTTGAATATAGACATTGCAAGTCCATATACATATGTATGTACGTATATACAGCTATGAATGTACGAATGTGTTTACACATTTCTGATAGAGTCTGGCCATGCTTGAAATACTAAACAACCCAAATAACACAACACAACATAACATAACGCAACGCAACACAATTCGACCTGTTATTTGTGCGTGTATAAATGATTCGTTGTTAGTTTTTTGATAGGTTTAATTTATCTAATGCATTAGTGTTTATTAGATACGCATACAATGCACGAAAAGTATATACACAAAATATTAATATAAGCTGAAACTATATTAAATTAAATTAGAACAACATTAAATTAAATAGCAACAACTTTAAACTTAGTTTGTTAAATATATTTCTACTTTTTTTTAGCTGGCAAAAACAAAATCCAAAAATATTAATTTATAATTTATTTTAACTAGAATCATATTTACTTTAATACGATTCATAGTTATTTTAAAAATTCAAAAAAAATGATATATGATTTAATCATGATTTTTGAAACATATTCGTATTTTCTTAAAATAAGCCAATAATATTTTCATCAATTTAATATAAAGGGTGGTTAAATTTTAAGGGCCAATGTTGATTTTGAATAAAACACAAATCATTTAGGAAATTATTGTCATTTCTTTTTATTATAATAATATGGTTTGGAACAAAATATCGGCCAAATGGCCGCCGCGACCTCGGCGGCACACCTCCATCCGATGGTCCAAATTTTCGATGACGCTGAGGCATAATTGAGGTTCTATGCCCTTAATGTGCCGAATTATCTCATCCTTTACACACAGAAAAAAAATTTAGTAGAAAAATTTGTAAACGGTTTTCAATCCCACTTTACTATTTTCGTACTGATTTTTAGTAAAAAAATATTATTTAGCAAATCTTTTTGCTATTTACATTTTACAAATTACAGAATTTTTACAGAATATTTACAAATTTTCGTTGTTAATTTCAGAAATCATTTTACAAATTTTTGAAAACCGATTTGCTAAAATTAGCAAAAAAAATTACTAAGTTTAAAAAAGTCGATATTGAAGGAAATGTTATTTGTAATAATTAAAACTCATACATACAAACTTAAATTGCCCTAAAATGTTACATAGGATTAAAAAAGGGATCGGAAGTTAAGATACTGACTCATGCCTTAAAAGAGGACATCCACTTAAAAGGATTTTTAGTTCTAAAAATCAGCCCTAAAAACAATTAAATTTAACCTTAAAAGTAAAAAAAAAATTGACTAAAATATTTTTCAAAAAAGAAATTACCAAATTAAAACAAAATAATAAATTCGTTTATGTTTTAACAATTTTTAAGATTTTTAAGCCTTTGATTTTTTTTTCATTTTGTATAAAATATTTTTTAAAAAAAATAATCAAAATTTTTGATGCATTAGTATTTTTTTGATGTATTTAGTATTTTTTTTGCTGATTTTAGCAAACAGATTTTAAATTCCACTTTACAAAAAGTCTACTAAAATTTGGTAGCGGCTACTAATTTTTCTACTGATTTTATTGTACTACACGTCAGCAGACATGTGTTGCTAAGATTAGCAAAAAATACCGCTGGGCTCAAATTAGCAGAATTTCCCGTAGTAACAGCAACATTTTCAGTAGCCATTACATACTTTTTTTGGTGAGTGTAGCTCTTGAATTGTTGCTGGATTATCGACGTACACCATTTCTTTCAAATAACCCCAAAGAAAGAAGTCCAACGGTGTCAAATCACATGATCTTAGCGGCCAATTGACATCGCCACCACGTGAAATAACACGGCCATTGAATTTGTCGCGCAAAAGAGCCATTGTTTCGTTAGCTGTGTGGCAAGGGACACCGTCCTGTTGAAACCACATATCGTCCAGGGTCATATCCTCAATTCCTGGCGACAATAAGTTCGTTATCATCTCGCGAAAGCGAACACCATTCACGGTAAATGCTTGACCGACCTGATGACACACTATCGCGAACAACAGCAATGTTTTCCACAAAACGAACTGGACAAGCATGCACAGGTGTTTTCACAGATCCGGTTTGCTGAAATTTGCCCACAATTCTCCCGATTGTGGACACATTTGGTCGATTATGCTGACCAAAAAAATTCACGAAGTGCACGAAATGCATTTTGATTTGAACGCCCATTTTCATAATAAGCCTGAATAACTTTAACGCGTTGTTCGATTGTGTATCTTTCCATGGTTCAAATTGAGTTAGTCTGAAATTGAAAAATGTCAAATGAAATGCAGAAAAAAACTTGACGTTTAGGTGTGGTTCACATTCAACATCGGCCCTTAAAATTTAACCACCCTTTATTTTTCTTCACAAATTAAATGATTTTTTTTTTACAAAATAAAACAATTTTGTTTTAAATTTTACAATTTTATAAATTTTAAAATTTTGTGAAACTTTTTGATAAAAAAATAAATTTTTCATCAATTTAAAAAAAAAATTCTTTAATTTTATGAAATGCGTTTTATTAAATTCAAACAAAACTTGCCATATTTTATGAAATATCTTAATATCTTTTTTTTTGTTAATTTATCTAATTTAAATAAAAATAATATGAATTATTTTAAGGCGTATAATTAATATTTTGTATTTATAATTACATATTACTCATACGTAATTTTTAAAATCTTCAAAATTGTTAAAAGTTCAATTGGTAAAGATTTTTTTTTATAAAATAGCTTAATATTTTTCTTGTGTTCTTTAAAAATGTTTCCTACACTTTTTGCTCAAATTGTTTAAGTTTTGATACTACATTGTATGCCATTCTAATGACAACATTATGCTTGTGTGTGTGTGTGTGTATACTTTACATATTGTTTTTGTATTTTTGGGGTCCATTGTTTATGATCTGGTGTTTATTTAACAAATTTTAAACATATTTAACATTTAATTCGTAATGTTGTTAAATGAGCCAAAAGTACTTTACTTTGTTAGATTCAATCGTATGTGTTTTATGTATCATGTTTTGTAGTCATCAAAAATGTCAACCATGAAATACGATCAAGTTAAATTAGCAAAGAGAAGAAAAGATGCAAATAACCGAAAATATTTGTAGTGTCTTAATATTAGAGAGACAGTTATTTGTAATCAATCTGTTGGTCGCAGTTTTGATGAAATTTTTTGAAAATTTGCTATATAAGTTTGTAAATTGTTAAACTCGGTCTATGTTTTGACCCTGTAGCTATGAAAAGAAACTATCTGAGCTTCAATATATTGAGCTTAAACTAAAGCAATTTGGAGCAATTTCTTGCACAAGACATATATAATTTTATACATCATACAGGAAGTGCTCATTCTGGGGAAAAATCTGGCCCAACTTTGGTCTGGGAGGTTCTTTTTTTTACAGCATTTTGAACTTCATTGCTCTTTTGCGGTTTTCTTGTTCTTTGGCATAAAATTGCTAAGTTAATGGTACCAATTTGGAAAGCATAACCTCGTGTCTTAACTAATGGACTTACTTTTGGGCAGTCGACCCGCCTACAACGCGAAAAGTTGGTCGTAGAGTATTTAAAAAACATGCCTTTTTAAAAAATTAGGTTTCGGTTTATTCGAATAATCGTTAAAAAAACCGGTTTCGGTAATAAACCGGGTTCGGTAAAAAAACTGGATTCGGTAAAAAACCGAGTTCGGTAAAAAACCGTGTTCGGTGAAACCCGGGTTTGGCAGAAAACCGGGTTCGGTGAAAAACCGGTTTCGGTTTTTACAAAAACACTTTTTTTTTTTTACTGTAAAAATTTTAAGTAACGTTATTAAAGCGAAAATCTTTAAAGATTTGTAATATTTTGAAGAAATATCTACCAGTTGGTCGGATTCAGGTAAATTGTATACACGGAAACGTTAATTTCCTGTCACATAAGTTTTACGACCTCTGCACCCTGTTTTAATATTTCTCGCATCGAAAAAGTTTTCGCGATTTTATCTTCAGATTTAGCAGTAAAATTGTCGGTAAGATATTAGTCAAAAATTCATGGGATTTTTTATCAAACGTATTTTTAAGTAGAATCCTCTAAAATAATTTTTTTAAGGAAAACTTTCTAAAAAATCGATATTTTGATAAAAAAAAGTATGTATTTTTTCATCGTATGGCGCCGTCTATTGAGAATATAGTACTCAAAACTAAAATTTATAATTTGACAGTAATACTAAAATTTTGCATTATCAAATTACCCTGTCCGACAAAATTATACTTTATAATAATTATGTCTTAAGTCAAAATCTCAAAAGTTTTTCAATAAAATAATTTGGCTTGAAAGTTGAAAAAAGTGTTATTTTTTACAACTTTAACAGACTTAATTAACATGTGCGAAAATTAGAAAAATATATATTTATATACAAAACCGGTTAACCGACACCAAAAAAACAGATTTCAGTCTTTTAGCATTTAGGGAAAACCCCTAAATCGTTCGGTTTTTTTAAAATGAAAAAGAAAAAAAAGTTAGTCGTATAAAGTTTTAAATTATAAATTTAAGTTTTACCCTACTGCACATACACAACTGTAATTTTGTCTAATTTTTTCCAGCAACATTGTTGCTTTATAGAAAATTTCTTGTATTTCTGGTAATAAATTTTGACCTCGCAGTGTTAAAACATGCAAAGTACGTGCAGTAGCATCTAGCTTAACGCGATCCCGATGAACGTAATTCCAACAAAAAGTTAACATTTTTATTGTAATCAACAAAAAGTTTCAATGATTAAGATTTTTTTTTTTAATGATAAGTACGCAAACCAGAGATTTCTATATAAAATCAACATATTTTGCTTAAAAAAATTGTAGAATCCCTTAATCTTTCACCTCTCGTGATTTTTGCATGTTACTAAATTTGTGTAAAGCGAGGTCGCACTGTATAAAAATTCTTTGATTATGGGCTTGTTGTCAGGGCAAGGAAGTTCATGCACTAAAAATTGTATAATATATGTTAAAAATCAATGTTAATAGTTTTTTTTGTCTTAAAAAGTAGTTTAAACATTTAAAATTATCATTATTCGTCGCCAAAAGTGAGTAATTGTATAATTGCAATATTTTCGTCTTCGTATTAAAAATAGAAATATAAAAAATATTTCTAAATTTTAAGTAAAAATTTACAATTTTATAAAGATATAAATTGTGCAAAAAAAATATAAAAATAAAATTAAACAAAAATTTGCATTTATTGACAAAAAACATACATTTTTAGCAAAATATTCAACAAAATGTTCATTACAATATGCATTAATAGCAAAGTATGCAAAAATATGCATTTGTAACAAAATATGCAAAATAATGCTTCAATAAATCGATGACAGGTCTGTTGAAAATTTGCTGAATCGCAAATATATATATTTGGTTAACGTGGTTCTCCAGCTAAAGCCAACCAGCATATATTATTTAAATGAACTTCCTAACCCAACTAACTTAACATATTACCAACTAGTTGTTGGTTGTTAAGTTACTTGTTCGATTATGCTTCTCTTAAATCGTTTGATTTCTACCAGCTATAATAAATATTTGTTTGCCAACAAGTGTGTAGGCATTTAGTTAGCAATCTATTAAATTTGTTGGCAATATGAAAAAGACTTAATGTCAAAAACAAAGACTATTTAATCGTTATCATGAATTTGCTACACCACTTTATTATTGAGGATGCTGTTGACAAGTTAGTTATATTGAAATTTGTATAACCCAGGTTAAAATAGGATTGCATATGCACATCACCGTACACCCTCAAATATAAAGTATTTTAACAGGAAAATTTCGAACGTAGGGGTCGCCATTTTATATTTTTCGTTATATCTTCGCCATTTACCGTCGGATCTTAAAGTGTTGTATATCAATGTTTTTGTCTCGCAGAGACCGATGTTTTCCTCGAAGGAGCCATTAACCTCAAGTAACCCGTTCTAGTATTAACCCACCAGATCTCAGTTGCTACCACCTTAATGTACTACCCTAATATTTTAAAATGAAAACTCGCAAAAAGCAATAAAGTTTTGCTAGGAAAGTATTCCAATAATTCCAGCGGAACTATTATTTTATTTTTTTTTTTTAATTTTTTTTGTTGCCGAATGTAGGGCATTTTTAATTTTTTTGTCAAATCTTCTGTATTTACAGTCGGATCTTTGTTACATCAAAAATAATTGACTTCAAGCAACCTTTTATACTACTTAAGGGGTAACACCTATGTAAAAAGCCTATATATAAAAACTTCCTTTTTTTATTTTCTTTATTTACGGACCCAGCAAAAATGAAGCTGCCAAAGAAGCAATAAAAGCATCACTACTATGGCAAAGGCATCACTTCTTTTCTAATGGTTTCATCGATGAATTTAACATTAGCGTGTCATAGGATGGAAGTATTCAAATGTAGCTACTAGCATTACTCATACTTTACTCTTAGGAAGCAATGATAATACAATGATTAGGTATTCTGATGCATGAGTGGAAAATGTTCCTATACTTTGTAGTATTTAAGCTTTGATGAAAATTTAATTCATAAGAATGCAGAAAAATAAGTTTAAAGAAGCGAAATTTATGCATTGATATACAAATTCTCTTTATTAAACCAAATAAATAATTCTGCATTAGTGAAAAATCATTTTTGAAACATTTTTCAAATATTTTAATAAATTTTTAGACAAATTTTAAAATATTTATGGATAATTTAAAAACTGGTTGTACAATTTGGAAACATCTTTAGACAATTTTGAAATATTTTTGAACAATTTTAAATAATTTTTGTACAATTTAAAAACATTTTTGGGCAATTTGAAATAATTTTTACACAATTTTAAAATTATTTTGATAAATTCTGAACTAAAACTGGAAATGGTGTAGTGTTAAATAATAAAAATGCAAAAATGCACAGATTGTGTCGTCATAAATATTTAAAGCTGAAAAAATGCAAATGACAGACCAGCTAGTTTCAATTAAAGGTCAAAAAAAATCTGGTTTTCTTGATTTTTTTAAATTTTTATAAAAATTGCAAAACTGCATAAATTCTAATCCTCATGAAATTTTAAACTAAAATATGAAAAATGATTTAATAAATAAAATAAAAAAAGTTCATCAGAACTATTTTTTCAATTTGAATAAATGCTTTAGATTCAAAAAATATACCATATACCATAACTTATGCTTTAGAAGTAATGAAGAGTGATTTTTTAAGATATGCTTCGGGTTTATATCCAGATCACTGCATTTAAAATATGAACACATGAATTCTTTTGGAAGTGCCTTAGAATAACACCAAAAAATCATAAAAGAATGTCAACTGAAGATTAGGAAGCAATGAAAGAAGTTATAGTCACAGAATGACTACCACTTTTTTCTACTGGGGAGATGTGTTAACAAAGATTGGTTTTCACAAGATTTATGAAGGAGTACAAAAAAATATTTGTTTTACACAAAGTTTTACAAAATGATAGTATATTTACAATAGAGGTCCACGGCACGCAGCATTACTTAATCAATTTTTGGTGGATTTCTCTGAAATTTATAATGCATATGGAAAACTAAATTATCTATGGATGTGCGTAGGAGTTTTGTATAGGTCAAATACTTTTTGACTTAGAGCATATATGAACAGATATTACCATTACCCTCAAATTTCGGATTCGAACATATATATGGGACCATATATATCTGGTAATTTACTAACCCATATATGATCATATATGTTCCTTTACGATTCCATTTTCATCAAGGTATTCAATATTATGAAACTTGTGTTTTACTTCGAATTTGATTATTTAATTTTTTTTTTTCAAATATTTTTGAAAAGAATTTTAATGCATATTCGAAATATTTTATAAAAAAATTCAAATTTTTGATTCAATATCATGACAACTTTTTTTAAATAAATGAATAGTAGAGCTATGTCTATGAATATGTCATAGAACTGACGCAAAAGAACACGTCACAGAACTAACGCAAAAGAACACTTCTCTCAACTGACGTGTCATAGAAAACATCGGGGCGATGTTTTAAAAAATAATTCCAAATAAAAAAAACCCCACTAAATTTAATTTTACTTTATTAGTCGGATAAATATTGTCATTCAAAAAATTAGAGTTGTTCTTATATTAGGAAGTCAAAAAGTTAAAAATATCGCTGATTTGATACCAATTTGTTTAATTAATTTAAAAGAAATAAAAATAGTATTTAAAAAAAAAATGACTACTTTTTATCCTTTTATTATTTATTTTTTTTAGCTCAGTCGAAGTAACAAGGTATTTTCAAACCGGCCCAGTGATAGGTCCTCTAAACTCGTCATATTTGCACCTATGAAAGACAATCGGTCCTATTTTAACCTACCACAAGACTGGTACTTTTAAACTCCTCACGTGGTAGAGACTATGAAAGCGATGACCCATCACGTGATACAGACCTTTATACCGTGATTGGTACTTTAAGAACCGATCTTGTTTTCATCTACCACAGGAGTGGTAGCTTCAGACCCATCGCGTAATAGTAACTTTTAAACCTTTCACGTGATAGGTACTTTGGTCCTGTTATTAGTTGCTTGAGGACTGGTACTATCAGATCCACTACAAGATAGAGACTTTTAAACCGGTCACATTGTATGTTCTTTAGAAACCGGGCCTGTATTCTCCTACCATGTGTGTTTGAGTTTTGAAAGACCGCAAAATTTGGAGGTTGCTGATCTCAAGAGTGCTAGATTCAACCCAAAGTATTGGGATGTCTAATCAAGCCAACCAATCTCCCAATGACCACTCAACACAGCAGTCAGTCTTGAAATTTCCCTCTTACCATGACTAAGAAGGGATCTGGTCCTTTTAACATCGTACTCCTGCCACGTCTATCTAGCGCTAGAGAAACTACTTATGCCGTTGTCTTGTTTCGCAAGGTACTAGTCGGATATTCCATGTTTATTGTTCAACGTGGTGCTGCAACTGATGGCGCTGAGGACGCATCCAACGCAGAACCTGCCCGTATGTCCGTTCATTCTCAAAGAAGTCCCTATACAAGTTCCTATATCTAAAGACAAATGCAAGAGTGACGGTGGAAAGACGACATAGTTTTAACAATTCATCCTTGCACTATCTCACAAGGGTGGAGGTTGTCAAATAGGATTGCAAAGACATGAGGGCCATCTCGACAGAAATACAATACAAATGTTCCCGCATACTCCTTCTAAGTCTCTCTAATCTAAGCCAGTCTATAGGAGGTGTAATGGTTAGCGTGTTGAACTGTTCTACAGAACGTTGCGAGTTCGATCCCATCGAAAATTTGAATGATATTGAACTGGGCAAAGTGCATCTTACATTTTATTAATTTCATAAAACAATTCATTAGGTTAAGTTGAAAAGAGACAGGGCTATTTGCCTTCATGATCATACAAAAGGAAAATTGTCATATCCTGCGCTCCGCCCTTAATCCTTTGGTCTTCCGGAAGAATTCAGTTACTCTTAGGTAGACCATCAGTTTTCCCAAATCAATTCCCCGCAAACACTTTAGGGACGGTAAACGTGCCTGTGCCAATGTTCTGCCTTGATCTAGGATCCCATTGTCCTCTTCACAGGCTCTTCAAACCCTGAAGTTATTTCTTATCAATTTCAAAAGGTGTAACTACTGTTGAGATAACTATAAGTATTCCCATCAGATTGGTCAGTTACCTCTTGCCCATCCTAAATAACCTCTTACTTTTGCCTACATCTGGGTTTCCACACAAATATTCCCGTCCTACATCTCCCTGTGTACCGAAAAGATCTCTCGGAATACAAAAGCTAACGTAGACCAGGTTGGAGCCATACATAGCTAGCCAGCTCGTCAACCCATTTATTTCTTCATTTATTTGCATTATGAAGATAATTTTCTTAGCGCACTACATTATTACATTTTACAACAAATATTAGAAAAATATTTGAACTGTTTATTCTCATTTTCACGAAATACTTAGAGTAGTTACTTTTTCAATGAAACGTGTTTAGGTAAATTGGTAAACGGATCTGATTTCAAAAATACACCAATATTATTTGTTTATCTTCTTTGAAGGATGGTTCGTGGTCTGACTTTGCTTCATTAACAGAATATAAAAAAATTAAGTTTTCGTAGGATTTTACAAAATACCCTGAATTTCTATATTACACCAAGCTCTCCTACAAATTTTACATATTTTCCTAAATCCAAAAAATTTTACTCTATGCCAACATTTAAAATGTTTGACCTTTTTTCAATTATCTTAATTTATTTATTACTTAAATAACTTCATCATAGTCTACTACTGTATTCTGCAATAAACATAAATTTATTATAATTATACAATAAATCTCAATTAATATCATATGTTTAAATATGTTTGTTTAAATTTTATGCTACAAGGCATTTTAAATACATATATAAAACATTGTTGTAATTATTGTGGTTTATGTTATTATAATTAATAATATTATGATTATTACTTTACACAACTTGCCGCCACATGCAACAAAATAACAACAATATGTATTTAACACCAATCCTCCCCAATCATCATTATCATCATCATCATCATTACATAAGCATATGCAAATTTTCTATATAATATATATTATAAATTTTATATAATTAATGCATTCATTGTAGTACTAACTAAACTAAAGTATACTATTTTCAATATATATATATACATACGTATGTACATAATAACACCTTATTTATTTAGGTATTAAAAAAGCCACAAGGATTTTTGATAGCATAGTCAGTCAGTCATTGATTTTACTAATTCATTTTGCAACAAATTTTGTACAATAGATTTTGTTGTTGCTGCTGTTTTTGTTATTGTTGCAATAATAATTATATTGTTTTTCATAAAATTTTAAGGGAATAAATTCTAAATACACAAATATGTATAACTTAAGTAGTGTTTGTTTAAATTTTATTATGATTTGTTGTTAATGGGTTTTGTAATTATTTTGATAGCATATTAAAATTTAACTTAATATTTTTCGTATTTTTTTATTATTTTTTTTTTTATTTTTAAAAAAATTTTAAATGTTTTCCTATCATTTTAGAGAAATTATTTGTTAAATATTGTCTGCCTCAAATATTCTATAAAACTTTAAATATTTGCTCTATAATCAGTTTGGACATCGTAGGTATAGTCAATATAATAAATATGATATTGAGTATACGTATTGCTGTTCTAATTGAAGCACCCAGTGCAACAACAAGATAACTCCACTTTTTTTTTTGTGCACCGAACGACGCAGATTTTTTTTTGGTTTTTTCTGCATTAAAAAAGCTATTTCGCAAAAAAGTGGAGTTATGCGGTTGTTGCATTGGGTGCTTCAATTAAAACCCTATATTTCATATTATATGGGCACATATTTCACTGGTTTTGAAAAAATTGCTCAAATGACGCTTGAAAATGACTTTTTGAGGGTTAAAAAGCTACGATTTTTTGATTCAGTTTAAGACAAAAAATCACAACTTAGCGTTAACTTGGGCTCAAAGTTCATGTAAAAACATGCTTTGTGTCGTTAGCTGGAGTATCTGCTAATCAACAAATTTGTAAGAAAATTTCATCCATTTGTAAATGCATATTTTTACATATTTTGCTATAAATGCATATTTTACTATAAATACATATTTTGCTTTAAATGAATATTTTGTTATGAATGCATATTAAGCTATAAATGCATATTTTGCTATAAATGCATATTTTCTTATGAATGCATATTTTGCTATGAATGCATATTTTACTAAAAATGCATATTTTGCTATAAATGCATATTTTGCTATAAATTCTTACTTTGCTATAAATGCATATTTTTCTATAAATGAATATATTGTTATAAATGCATATATTGCTCTAAATGCATATTTTGCCTGAAGTCCATATTTTGGTATAATGAAATATTTGGCAATGAATGCATATTTTTCCATAAGTGAATATTTTGCTATTAGTACATATTTTGCTATAAGAACATATTTTGCTATAAATGCATATTTTCTTATAAATGTATATTTTGATATAAATGCATATTTTGCAATAGATGCATATTTTCCGATAAATGCATATTTTGACAAATGCATATTTTCCAATAAACGCATATTTTACTGTAAAAATATATTTTGCAATAAATGCATAAAATGCTATAAATGCATATTTTTCTATAAATCCGTAGTTTGCTATGAATGCATATTTTGCTATAAATGCATATTTTCCTATAAATACATATTTTGCTATAAATGCATATTTTGCTATGAATGCATATTTTGCTATAAATGCATATTTTCCTATAAATATATATTTTGCTATAAATGCATATTTTGCTATGAATGCATATTTTGCTATAAATGCATATTTTCCTATATATACATATTTTGCTATATATGCATATTCTGCTATGAATGCATATTTTACTATAAATGCATATTTTGCTATAAATGCATATTTTGCTATAAATTCTTACTTTGCTATAAATGCATATTTTGCTATAAATGAATATATTGTTATAAATGCATATATTGCTCTAAATGCATATTTTGCCTGAAATCCATATTTTGGTATAATGAAATATTTGGCAATGAATGCATATTTTTCTATAAGTGGATATTTTGCTATTAGTACATATTTTGCTATAAGAACATATTTTGCTATAAATGCATATTTTCTTATAAATGTATATTTTGATATAAATGCATATTTTGACATAAAAGAGTATTTTCCAATAAACGCATATTTTACTGTAAAAATATATTTTGCAATAAATGCATATTTTGCTATAAATGCGTATTTCGCTATCAATGCATATTTAGCTATAAATGCATATTTTACTATAAATACATATTTTGCTATAAATGCATATTTTGCTATGAATGCATATTTTGTTATAAATTCTTACTTTGCTATAAATTTATGTATATTTTACTATTAATACATATTTTGCTATAAATGCATATTTTGCTATACATGCATATTTTTCTATAAATTTTTACTTTGCTATAAACGCATATTTTACTATAAATGCATATATTGCCGTAATTGCATATTTTGCCTGAAACCCATATTTTGGTATAATAAAATATTTGGCTATGATTGCATATTTTGAAATAAATGCATATTTTGCTATAAATGCATATTTTTCCAAAAGAGAATATTTTGTTATTAGTACATATTTCGCTATAAGAACATATTTGCTATAAATGCATATTTTGCTATAAAAGATATTTTGCCATAAATGCATATATTGCTGTAAATGCATATTTTGCCTTAAATACTTATTTTGCTATAAATGCATATTTTGTTATAAAATCAAGTTTTGATATAAATTCTTATTTTGATATGAATGCATATTTTGCTATTGATGTACATTTTATTGCATATTTTTCCGTATTTAAATGCATACTTTAGTAAAAATTTTTATTTTTAAGCATAGTTTTTGGATATTGAAAAAGGGCAGAAGTTGAGATGGATTATTTAGGGCTTACGGTTGACTTTGGAGTGGACTGTATGGCTGAGCACCTAAATATGAAAAAGAGTTAGGCCCTTTGTTCTCGGATTATAATTTCTCGCAGCTCGAGACAATAATAAAGGAGTTGTTGGTTGAGTTGGGAAAAATGGGAAAAAGTATAAAAATAAAAGAATTAGTTTAGTGTATTTTTAGGAAGTGCTTTATTGTGCTCATCGTTTCTGTTGAGGGTTACAAAGTAAGTGAAGTAAGTAATTATTTTAGGTATAAAGAAACTTCAATTTATCTTTATGTTTCAAAACCAGAATATGAATTTAGATAATTTCTATGTTATTTAAAATTCACAATAATTCATATTTCAAACATTCCAACTATAACTATTTTTTTTTAAATTCAATTTTGTTGGCAAATTCAATTAGTTAATTTTCAATTTTTTATATAAAAAATGTAGTTAATTTTTAATTGTTTATTGTCTAAATTTATGAATTTAGACAGATATTAAGCAATTTATATCTTTTTAAAATAAAAATTCATATCCACAAATATTTTTTTATTTATTTTATTTTATAACGAACATAAAAATAACAATATACTTAACTATCTGATAACGATAAACGGTAATTTTTAATTGTTAAAATACTATATAAAACAAAAAATAATAATATTTATTTAATAATATTGAAAACTTTTAAAGAAATCAGTAGTAAATGCATATTTTTAAAATTTTAAATGCATATTTGTTGATTTTTAATAAATATTTTATGTAAATAAACTACGATTATAAGCGCATGAATTTCCTTGCCCTAGTAATAACATAAAAGTTTAGCATACCAGCGCCAAAAGCTTTGAGGTCTTCACTACCCTAATTGTGTACTTTCATTCGGTGTTGGAATTATCCACCTTTCTATTAAGTTTTGTATGTACAGTGTAATATAAACTAACGCCTGTGCCTCTATATTGGTGGAGTATTTCGCCTTTCAAAAGATAGGCGGACAGCGCTAGATCGATTTTGCTGTTAAACAAAATAGTGCTATTTTGTCGGAGACCCTAAAGTATTTTTCTTAATATTTTAACTTTGTTTTTTCATACAAATTTTTAATTAAAAGGTTTGATATATTTTTCTAGTGTTAGAATTGTATTTAAAATATTCACTAATAATTATGTTTAATTTTTTTTTCGTTTCAGGTAAGCCTCATTTTTAAATATTTTTGCACTCTAAAATAACCTGTAAGTAATTATTATTAGGGATATTTTTTCATATTTGATGTTTACAATTAAAAAAAATCTCTAATTCAAAATACGGTCACCCTAATTCAAAATACGGTAAAATCTCTAATTCATAATACGGTCACTACTTAACAAAAATCTACTTTTTTTGCACACACTATTACCAAAACTTTTTAAAATATAACTATAACATTTTATTAAACGCGAATATGAAGTCAAAAAAGTTCCATCAATTCAGGTTTTCGGAATAAGAGCTTTTTGGAATAAGAGCTTTTCGTTTTTACTACTGAGGACTAAATTTTTATAAGAAAACAGAAATTTCCTACTTATAAGTTCATACATCATCTAAAATTTTACTGTTGTTAGGAAATGTTTTCTTGGTTTTAAGAAAAATTTTATTATATTTAAGTTCATTAGTTATTTTTTTTACTAAAAGCTAGGACTTAACTTGCTAAAAATAGGAAATTTTTTCTAACATCAAGTTAAATAGCACTTCTTTTTAGTGAAAATTATTCTTAAATTTGATAAATATATATATGGTAATATATTTTACCATATATTTTAAAGTGCTTTACACTTGTTGTATTTTCCTACTTAAACTCATGTATTTAAAATATAAAAAAAAAATTCATTAGCAAAAAGGTATACAATATATCCTGAAACGTAATAAATTGTGACTAAGTCACATCCTTTTTGTAGTTAATTAAGGGTTCTTCTTGAGAAAACTACAAAAAGGGACGCCCTAAGTGATACACGGCATCTATGGCTAAATTAACTAATTTAAGGAAATTGTTGCAAAAATACAAAATATCACAGTTACATTTTTTGTTTTTATTTGAAAATGGAAAAATGTCATAAGTTAATTTAATGACATTTTTAGCTTAAACTTTAATTGACATATACAAATTTCAACTTTTTTTATTATTAAGTGAAAAAATAAATAGTTTTAGTGCCTTCGATAAGAATATAGTTTAAAAGGCACAACGTCAATTATAGAAATTATATGCCGTAATGTGTAAAATGTGCTTGCGATATTTTGTATAGTAGTCGGCAAACAAAATTATTCCATAAATGCGCAAATTGGAAATTTTTTAACTTTTGCTAACAAAATTTTAAAATATATTTTTTTAGCTATTTTAAGTTAAATATTTAAGACTGTTAAGATTAGAGATGGGCACCTGAGCCATTTTTGACTCACTCTCAAGCACGATCACGAATCAAAAATTACAATCATGCACGATAATTTTTAATGGTTACTTTAATTTGTTTCTTTTAATAGTATATTTTCTTAAAAATTTGAATTGATTGTTTTTTTTTTTGGAAAAGAATATTGAAAATAATTTTAAAAAAAATCCTATACCTAAGTTTATTATTTTTCAAAAATTAGAAAACTTTTAAATGCAAAAAAAAAAAAATATTTTATTAAAATCTGAACTAAGTTGCATAAACATTTTCCCTAGAAACAGTTCATCAGTTTCTAAAACCAAATAAATTTTTATTATTACATAGAACAAAATTTATTACTTTTTGTTTATAATCGCCTAAACTAATTTTTAGAAAACAATTCATAAAAATTAGAAAGTGGTAGACTTAAAAACTGAATTTAGAAATGGTTTTCTAAAATTTAGTTAATGTTACTGCTCGCGAAAAAATTAACACACATTAAGTTCAAGTACTTTCTCATTTTTAGTTAGACACATTTTTGTAACTAAATGGTAGTAAATTATGTTCTAATTTTTTTTTTGTACTAAACTTCGTTTTATTACTGAGATGTTTTTCTTAAAAATTGATAAATTTTTATTTAATATATTTTGTTTTTTTTTTTTTTTCCTAAAATCAAGAAATATTCCTTAGGAAAGTTATGAACTATTTCTGAGTAAATAAACTATTTTGTTTTTACCCAAACATAGGAATTTTTATTCATTTTAAGAAAACTTTTCTTAGTTTTAATAAAATTTTACTTAAAATTGAGGAAAATCTTTACACTGTTTGAAAGGAAATTTTGGATTAATTTTTAGTTCATGTCTTTTTTTTAATGTGTTTACACGCCCAATCTGTAGGAAAATACGCGGGCTGCTCTCGTATACATTGTGGCGTATAATTAATATTAATTAACGTATGTTATACGTCCCCCATATACATTTTTATGGATAGTGCAAAAAATACATACAAATATAAATCTAATTAACTCACCTGTGTCTCCGTAACATTTAATAATTTTGCCATTTCCGTTCTTTCACTTGAACTAAGGTACTTTTTAATTTCAAATTGTTTTTCCAATTCAAAAATTTGTCTACCCGTAAATGTTGTTCTCGCCTTCTTTTTACGACGCGCATCTGTTGAACCCGAATCCGAATCATCTTCGGTTGTTTCCATATTTACAGCCGGCGGTGTAGTGCTCATTGAGGAGGGTGCTAAACGTTCACGTATTAAACTATCACTACTTCCCGAAGGACTTACATCGGGAGGTAGAGTTACATTAGCCGGCTGTATAGATAATGATGATGATGATGAAAGTTTTTTCTTTTTTACACATGTTTTAGCTGGTGTATGACTAGAATCTGTAAATGAACAAATAAAATAAAAAATATTTATATAATATTTATTAATTGAGTAAAATACATTTTAATTAAATCCATGTTATAATTATGTATGGAAAATATAGAGATATACTAAATTAATTTGTTTTATAATGTTTTTTTAGCTCGTTACAAACATATTATTACTAGTTTTTTTATTTTAATATATCACTTTAAACTTTAGCTCTTCGTTGACTGGCTGGCTGGCTGACTGACTGTTTGATTTGTTTGTTCATTAATTAATTGCACATGTTTAATTCACTATATTTGTTATTTTTTTATTACTACTACTTTTTTATGTGTGCAATTGCTTGTTCCATTTTTCCCTTTTGCCGTTTTATTTCTCCGTTCGTTTTGCTTTTTGATGGCTAAGGCATTTTTTTTGCACTATCAAATGGCCTCCACTGTAGTTATTATAAATGTATTTTATTAATAATGATTTTATAACCAGACATTATTACAATTAAATGCTTTTTATTGTATTTAAATATTCGTAAGACACAATAAACGGCCACTGTTCTAATATAACAAAAACCTAACTATCTGTTGGTCGTAAACCCTTATCGTTTGACAACAATTATAGAAATAAAAAAAGTTTAGTTGTAATAAATACTTCGGTCTTGTTATACCCTTCACCACAGGTGGAAGGGTATATATAAGTTTGTCATTCCGTTTTTAATTTCTTCAATATTGATCTTAGACCCTAGAAAGTATATATATTATGGGTCCTTATGAAGAGCGAAGTTGATTTAACGATGTCCGTTTGTCCGTCTGTGTGTTGAAATGGGTTTTCCGAAGACCCCAGACATGATGAGGACTTGATTTTTATATATTTCTGTTATATGTGATCCATTTCTGTTGGCTATTGAAAATCAGCCAGATCGGTTGATAAATGGCTGAGATATTAGCAAAAAACCACGACTACCTCCAATTTTTTCCGTAAAATCCCTTTGTTTAATATGTATGTTGAATTTTACGTATAAAAAACACATCCATTTGTTAAAATTCTTTTCTTCACCTTGTATACACAAACAACAAACACATACAAAGATTTACAATTTAATAATAAAAAAATAAATAAAAAACCAAACAAATCAGTTTTATTTAATTCTATTAACGACGGTTGCGTATGAGCTTCAATGGCTCAATGGTCTAAGCGCTTTGTCACAAATAGTTTTTTTCTTTTAGTCGCGCGATCGAGCCCTGTCTATTCAACTTTTTTTGTACAATTTTTTTTTTTTATATTTTCTTAAGACTTTATTTTTTGTTTTTTTTTTAACATTTAAAAATTAATTTATATAAAATTTTAAATTAATAATTAAATAATCCATAAATAGGCTAAAAACATCAAAATTTTTATAAAAACCCTCTGATACAAACAAAATACAAACGTTTTATTTTTATTTTTTGCTCCGATTTAAAAGAATTTATAAAAAGATTTTTAAACCATTTTATTTCTCATATATTAAGAAAATTTTATACATAATTTCTTTTTGAGTGCAACTATTTGAGGTCATAACTGATAATAATTTATAAAACAAATTTTTATAAACTATTTTCCTTCAAATTTTAAAAATTAAAAAGCTTTATTTTAGAACTAAAAAGATTTTTGAAAAAAATATGACATTACTGATTGGCATTATGATCGTGATTGTTGTTTTTTTTTTATTTGTTGAACTTCTGGTCTTTCACCCCTTCACCTTTTATACACAAACAACAAACCCATACAAAGATTTGTCATTTAAATAAAAACCAAACAAATCTTTTTTAAACGAAAACTCTTTATTTACTTCTATTAAGGACGTTTGGGTATGTCCTTCAATGGCTCAGTGGTCTAAGCGCTTTGTCACAAATACTTTTTTCTTTTAGTCGCGCGGTCGAGCCCCGTCTATTCAACTTTTTTTGTACAATTTTTTATTTTTATATTTTCTTAACACTTTTTTATTGTTTTTTTTTTTTCATTTTCTTAAGACTTTTTTTTTTGGTTTTTTTTTTATTTTTTTTTAACAAAACGAATACGTCCACCACAGTTGACTTAACGATGTCGGTCAGCTTTTCTGTATAATTGGAGAACGGAAAGAGGAAAATTTTCCAAATAAGGTGGAATAAATCTTCCCGAGTCCAAGTTTTATCACCAAACTAAATAGTAAACTTCCTCTTAAAGACGTCCGTATATAAATCTGTCCATTCCATATATGTCCATATATAAACTTCACTTTTTTCCCAACCATGGTGAAGGGTATAAAAGATTTGGCATAGCCGAATTTAGCCGCTCTTACTTGTTTTGTTGTTTTATAATACATTTTTATCATCTTTTTTAAAAGCAAAAGTTCTTAATTTTATTTTAGAATTTTTGGGCTTTGAGATCATAATTTAGAGAAGATGGTAAAATTTATAGGGATCGGTGCTAGAGTTTTTGGAAAGTTTTAAGAGTTTTAAGAGTTTTAGATTTTGTGGTTTTCCATTTCATAATTTGACGTTCAGTAGAATTTTAATATAATCATCAGTATAATTTCAAAATAATTTTTTGTTTTGTTGTTGGCCAAGCTGTATTCAATATTTAAATTTTGAACTGTTTGCCAGCTGACATCGAACCATAACAATATCATTAACTAACAATAAATACACTATTACTAACACATACATTGTTTTATATTGGCTGGCAAATTGTAAAAAATTGCATTACAAGCCAGTTTGGCCATTAACTAAACAAGAAGATCATTTGGGATCATTCCGCAATAGCTATATAATAAATTCAAATTTCCTCACATTTTAAAAAAACAAACAAAAAAATTATAAAATTATTAATAAAAAAGCTTAATTCCATTTGCTGTTAAATTTATACAAAGTGAGCAAAATGTATCAGTCTTTATTGCTGAAAATTGATAAATTGGGGCTGTAGGACAAGTATGATGGCGTACGAAGATCGCCTGACAATGGGCATTTTAAAGGGTGCGTTTCCAAGTTGCCTATAGTCCCGTTTTGGCGATTCGCAGTGGCCAGCAAGATTGGTCGATTTAACTGCTCCAGACAAATTTCTTTGGGGGGTTTTTGAAATCGCGGGTCTATGTGAACAAGCCACATACTGTAGAAGCTCTTCAGAGCAATGGAAAATTCGGCAAAATAGCCCAAGTAATCATTAACATTGTGTGATGCAGTTTATTTTCCAGCTGGGGTATAGATTAGCTGTCCAGATTCGCCAGAGGTCTGCTTCCTTTGAGGTAATTATAAAATAATACACGATAACCCAACCCTTTACAACGATGGCCAACAATACGACACGGATTTAGAGGAAACCACGTTTTGATGTTAGAATAGCGAGATTTACTAGTGCGAGTTTTGATCGTATATGATCGGCACTACCCGAAGGTAATATTTACCGAACTCTAGAAAGAGTTTCGGCTCGGCTAGTTGGATTGATTAGCAACCAACCGGGATAAACAGTGGTTCCCGTTCTTGAATAATTCGACTAACTACAAACGAGAATAAACAGCGGTTCAAAAAATACGACTAGCTAATAACGTGAATAAACAACAGTTCTCGGATAGGGAGGCAGGAATACCCCGTTCTCTGGTAATACCCTGTTCTCTGGTCGAAGTATTACCCGTTTCGTTCCTCGATTCTAGCTCGCCTTACATACAGCCTTTAACTTTCACACTATATGTAAATAATTTTCCCAACTTAATGAGAATTATATAAGATAATGCTATAAGTATGATATTGGGTATGGGTAAAAGTAGTAATACTGGGTATGAGAATAAGTAGAATCGTAATGGCACGTTACAAATGGTGGCACTCACTTGACCGATATAATCTACAAATATTAATGGAAAAAAAACTTAAATTGTCCAAATAAACATTAACAAAATTTTAATTATATCGTTTCTTTTTAAAAATATAGCAAAACAACATCGATTGAATGTTTTCGTGCCACCCTGTGTATAAAAAAGGGTAACGTGTTATTGTCACTCACTGATTGACTAACTGACTCAACATTACCCAGCTCGAAACTTCAAGAGATAGGAATTTTAGAATTTGCCCCAGAAAAAGTGGTTTAAATGGGGTAAAGTTTTCCGCTTATCGCTCTGCCCAAAATGTTTTGAAAAAAGTAAAAAATTATTTTTCTTTCCTCTGTCCAAACCACTTTGGCTAGAAACCTGATATTTCAGAAACATTTCTAAAACGTATCTGATAAGATTCTTTTTGGGAATTTTCCGCAATGAACGTGGTAAAATAAGGATTTATATGGCGAAAACAGCCTGCTCAAACCGTTTTGTCTAGAAACATGAAATTTAAGAGATGAGTGAACACTAGAAAAAAGGATTAGATTAGAAAGGTCTTAGGACTGTGACCAATAGACAAAGGGATCAAAATGAAATGGAACGGGAACTTGTGGAATTGATACAATACACAAGGGGAACGAAATTAATTAGAAACGAGTGGAATTGAAACACTAGACAAGGGAAAGGAAATGGTATGGAACGGCAAGCCAGGGAAGTGAATAATTAGATAAGGGCAACGAAATAAAATTGAGAATGAGTGGAATCGAAACACCAAAAACAATTATATAAAGGGTGTCCCAAGAAGAACGCAATTTTTAAATCTGGCAACATTCGAAGTGTCATTGTTTGACATTTGAACAATTGTTATTGTTTGCTAGTAGAAGGTACGAGGTTAGTAAAAATGGAGCGCTACACGAATGAACAACGCATTCTCATTGTGAAATTGTTTTACCAAAATGGTGAAAGTTTTGCGGCTACAGTTCGCAAATTGCGATCAATTTGGGGTCACAATAATGCTCCAAAAGAGTCAACTGTAAAGAGATTAATGGATAAATTTGCCGAAACTGGGTCTATTAGTGATGTAAAGACAACAACGCGCCATCGACCAGGTCGATCGACCGAAAATGTCGCAGCTCTACGTGATGATGTCGCTCAAACTCCATCCACCTCAATTCGACACCGAGCTCAGCAAATTGGTGTCTCCAAATCCACTTTGCAGCGAATTTTGACGAAAGATTTGCATCTTCATGCATACAAAGTTCAATTGACTCAGGAACTGAAGCCAGCTGACCATGGACAGCGAAGGGAGTTCGTTAATTGGGTATTGGAGAGACAACATGAAAATGCTGATTTTGCCGATAAAATCATCTTCAGTGACGAGGCCCATTTTCATCTTGATGGCTTCGTCAATAGGCAGAATTGTCGCATTTGGGGTGAGGAAAATCCTCGAGTGATTCACGAGAAGCAAATGCATCCTCAACGTGTCACTGTGTGGTGTGGTTTTTGGGCTGGAGGAATCATTGGATCTTTTTTTTATGAAAATGAGGCAGGTCAAGCGCAAACAGTCAATGGTGTTCGGTATCGTGAAATGATAACCAGTTTTTTCTTGCCTAGAATTGAAGAAATGAATGTGGAGGGCATGTGGTTCCAACAAGACGGCGCCACATGTCATACAGCCAGAGAAACATTTCAATTGCTGCATCAGTCATTTCCCGGTCGTGTTATTTCGCGTTTTGGAGATCAGAATTGGCCGCCTAGATCGTGCGATTTAACACCATTAGATTTTTTTCTTTGGGGTTTTTTGAAGTCGATGGTTTACGCGAATAAGCCGACGACGACTCAAGCCTTAAAAGAGGAAATTGGACGCCGCATTAATGAAATACCGCAGCATTCATGCAAAACGGTCATTGAAAATTTCATTAAAAGATCGCGTGCATGCCAGCAAAGCCGCTGCGGCCATCTGCACGATATATTGTTCCATACATAACCTCATTCTGTCTACTTTACGATATAATAAAGTTTCACGATTTTTTTTTAAATATCTGTGTTTTATTTAAAATTTAAAAATTGCGTTCTTCTTGGGACACCCTTTATAACAAAACTTTCAGAATCAAGCGATAGTAAACCTCTTCTAAAAACATTTAACAGGTTATTTGTGAAAAATCTTCTGTTTTAAAATTCTCGAAACTTTGTTAATAACTGTTAAAATTTTTACCTTTTTCTGAAAGATTAGGCATTGAGAAACATTTTAAATATACTAATTTTACTAGTTTTTGAACATGCACCCTACCTCAGGGATTGCCATATCTTGACAATTTTCTCTTTAAAAAGTTGCCACATTTTGCGATTTATGCACACAGTGAATGGAAATGGTTGGGGCAATCATATTCGAAGAGCATCATATATTTTTGGGATTATGATTGTGCCAACCATAGTCGTACTGTAATAAAGTTATCATATTCTGATAATAAAATAACCATAATTTTACCATAATATTGTCCCTGCAGTTATAAAGGGTGGTTGAATTTTAGGGGTCGATGTTGAATGTGAACCACACCCAAACGTCAAGTTTTTTTTTGCATTTCATTTGACAATTCTCCATTTCAAACTAACTCAATTTGAACCATGGAAAGATACACAATCGAGCAACGCGTTAAAGTTATTCAGGCTTATTATGAAAATGGGCGTTCAAATAAAAATGCATTTCGTGCACTTGGTGATTTTTTTTTTGGTCAGCATAATCGACCAATTTCAGCAAACTGGGTCTGTGAAAACACCTGTGCATGCTCGCCTAGATCGTTCTGCGGAAAACATTGCTGTTGTTCGCGATAGTGTGTCATGTGGTCGGCCAAGCATTTACCGTGAATGGTGTTCGCTATCGCGAGATGATAATGAATTTATTGTGGCCAGGAATTAAGGATATGACCCTGGACGATATGTATTTTCAACAAGACGGTGCCACTTGCCACTTAGCTAACGAAACAATGGCTCTTTTGCGCGACAAATTCAATGGCCGTGTTATCTTACGTGGTGGCGATATCAATTGGCCGCCAAGATCATTTGATTTGACATCGTTGGGCTTCTCTCTTTAGGGTTATTTGAAAGAAAAGGTGTACGTCGATAAGCCAGTAACAATTGAAGAGCTAAAGGATGAGATAATTCGGCACATTATCCGCATAGAACCGCAATTATGCCTTAGCGTCATCGAAAATTTGGACCATCGGATGGAGGTGTGCCGCCGAGGTCGCGGCGGCCATATGTCCGATATTTTGTTCCATACATAATTGAACCATACCATATTATAATAATAAAAATAAATGACAATAATTTTGTGTTTTATTCAAAACCAACATCGGCCCTTAAAATTTAACCACCCTATATTATGATTCGATTGATTTATAATTTTTCATTGATTGTTGTCAGATAAATAAAATTTCAAATTCATCATATTTTTTCATAGTCAAAATTTTTTTTTCCACAGTATGGTTGCAGCCAATCATGTTAAAAAATAGAAAATGACAATCATGACATAATAAAATGTTTACTATAATAATGATGGTAGCGACCACATTGATGGTTAGAACTTATTTGTAAACCAATAACTTGATTGTGACAACCATACCAGAATGTAGCAAGCATAATATAGTAGCAGAGATCATGTTGCAACCAGGGTTTTTCTCTGTGTATGTTCTATCTACCAAAATACTGCCGTCATAGGTTACTCAAGTGTTTAATTTTTTTTTTCGTAGTTTTTAATTGTACATTAAGTTTTTCTATTTTCAATATATATTAAAATTTTTATTACTAATGAGATATAATTCACATTTGGTGGTTTAATCTACTGCAAACAAAAAAAAAAAAAAAAAACATTTTGAAATTTAAATTAAAAATACTGATTGCACTGAATTCCCCTCTGTCTCTTAATCACCAATACACACATGAATATAAAACATATTAAATTTAATTGCATTTTTTTTTATTTTGCTATTTAATTCTCTAGCCAGTATTTACTTTTTGTTGATTTCAATCTTGTTAATCATTTTGTTAAAAAAAAAATAAAATAATAATGTCACAAATTTGCAATAGTACAAACTTGTATGTATAAATATTTTTCTTTTTAACATTTATTGAGTCTCGTACAATTTAAATGCATTTAAAAATTTGAAAAATGTGTTACGTTTTGTTATTTCCATCAATTTGCCACTTTGCATTTCTATTAATTTTATAGAGAAAAAAAAATATGGTTACAGCTAAATTTTATATAGTTTTAATTACTATTGTGTATGTTAATTTAAACAAGTGTTGTTTTCATTAGTTTATAATTGAAATTTTTTTGAATTTGTTTTGAATATAAAAATACATATAAATTTTATTACAAATTATTTTAAATAATGTAATTAAAATAATATAAGATTACAATTAAATTTAAATTATAAATTTGGCACTTTCTAAAATTTAATTTCATTCCTTAAATGAGGCGATAATGGCAAAAAAAATAAAATTAAATTTAATTAAATTATAACTTTAAAGTACCACGCTCTTGCAAAGAAGTAACATGGTTATGGCAATCATATTTGAAGAGCATCATAAATTTCTGGATTTATAATTGTGCCAACTATAGTTGGCACAGTTTTGCAAATAGGCTTCGTCGTTTATAGTCGAATTGGAACAGTACCCAGCAAAAACAAAAATAGCAAAAGAAGATAAAAAAAGCTGTGATTTTGATTCCGTTGTTATGAAAATTTAGATCGGAACTATTAAAAATTTAGATCGGAACCAATGATTTTTACATAGGGGGTCATAGGGGGAAGTTGTCTTTTATGATCCTTTTTCATTGCATCTAAAGGCCTTCATATGGCTTAGTGAAAAATGAGAAATTTTTAATTTTTAATATAAATTGTAACGGGAATGCAGTGATCGGGCCTAAGCGTCATTTTCACAATCTACCATTAGTTTCTACCTGGAAACTTAACTGACACATTTTTTTTTGTTTCCTATATAAAGTTTGAGTTTGACTGTTGGTTAAATTGTAACGGGACCTTCAGTAATCGGGCCTTATTTATTAAATTACTTCATTCGAAATTCTTGCAATTTTTACTACAATAAATTTGTTACTTTTTGTAGCAATAATAATTAATGAATCAATGGAAAATTAATTACCTAAGAATCAATTCCATTTATTTTTGCTGAGTATATAATAAATACATCGTGGACATAAGATAACATTTTAAATCCATTACGACCAGGCCAAGGAATTTTTACTTTTGTTTATTTTTATTATTTTATATAAATTTTTCATTGTTTTAAGGACTTATTGCATTTTTTTCTTAAATCTATGAACAACTTTAATTATAATGTGAACAAATCATTATATTAATGATAATTTCAATATTTAAATGAATCAATTGTATACCGGCAATGTAAAACTTTTAAAGAAAACATGAAATAAATAAAAATTTTTAATATTAATGAAATGTTTCATACAACTAGTGAATCTTTGCATTATTTGTATGAGACTTTCATATGTTTATATTAATATAAATGAAAAAAAAAATGTCATGCACTTAATGAAAATTTCATTACATCATCAAATTAAATTTCATTATTTCAATGAAACTGTGCCTTGGCGGCAATTTAATGAGATAAATTCATTGTATTAATGAACAAATTCATTAATACTACGCACAAAATTCTACGTCTGATAACTACAACATATTGTTATATTTTTTCACTAGGCGCCTAGACGATAAAAATATTTTGCATTCACCTGAAAAGTTTTTTTCAGCTCAAAAAATTTTTCACAAACATTTTTTCACCACAAAAAATTTTTCACTTAAAAAAAATTTTTTCACTTCAAAAAATTTTTTCATTTTAAAATTTTTTTTTTCACCTCAAAAAATTTTTTTCACCACAAAATTTTTTTTTCTCTTAAAATTGTTTTCACATGCAGTAAAATTTTTCACCACTAATTTTTTCCAACTCAACCAATATTTTTCAATTTTAACAAAATGTTTTCTCAATTTTAACACAAATTCGGTAAAGTTGAGTTTAAAATCTAAAATTCAAAAGTAAGTATCTCCGATACTTACTTTGATTTTTAATCTACAACTGGAAATGGTGCAATATTGCTAGTTAGATAACGGGTTTTTCAACAGGGACGCTACAAAAGTAGAGCGACAGGGACAGCAAACGACGCCATATTTCTTGCCGCTCTTTTGACATTTCTCTTAAGTATATGAGCCAACAACGAGTCGAAATTATTAAAATTTACTACCGAAATTCGGAGTCAGTGGCCTCAACGTTAAAAGCGCTACGTCCAATTTATGGTCGTCATAATCGTCCTAGCAGATCAACAATTGAGCGTCTATTGGAAAAATTTGAATCCACAGGCACAGTAAAAATTGTTCCCGTGCCAGTGAGACAAAGAAGTGCCCGTAGTGTCGAGAATATTTCTGCCGCTGAGGCTTCAGTTGAAGAAAGCCCAAATGTGTCTCTCACACGTCGTTCTCAAGCGTTGATCATCTCTGTGACGTCGTTGTGGAGAATTTCGCCAAAAGATCTTGGCCTACATCCTTACAAGATCAAATTGACGCAAGAACTGAAGCCGCTTGACCACCAGAAGCGTCGTATGTTCGTGAATTGGGCTGAGCAACAATTTGAAAATGATTCGAGTTTTCATCGAAAAATCATCTTCAGCGATGAGACTCATTTCTGGCTGAATGGCTTCGTCAATAAACAAAATATGCGTTATTGGTCAGACAGCAATTCACACGTACTCCATGAGTCATCATTGCATCCCGAAAAAATTACGGTTTGATGCGGTTTATGGGCCGGCGGCGTCATTGGGCAGTACTTTTTCCGTGATGATCAAGACCGGCACGTGACTGTGGATGGAAATCGCTACCGTTCAATGATTGGACGACATGTGGTTCCAACAGGACGGCGCCACAAGCCACACAGCGAATGTCACAATCAATTTATTGGAAACCAAGTTTGGAGAACGTGTTATCTGACGAACTGGTCCAGTCGATTGGCCGCCTCGGTCGTGCGATTTGACGCCGTTAGACTATTTCCAGTGGGGCTACGTCAAGTCTATGGTCTATGCCAACAAGCCAGCAACGATTGATGAACTTCGTACAAATATCGAATGTGAAATTTGCTGCAGTATCGGCCGATTAATGCTTGAAAACCGTCGAAAATTGGGTTCAGCGTCTGGACTTCTGCAAGCGTGCCCGTGGTGGCCATGCAAAAGAAATCGAGTTCCATACATAATGGCATCGAACGTATTTTTACAGGAATAAAGAATTTCATTGATATCCAAAACCGTTTTTGTTTTATTTGAAAAAACTTTTGTAGCGCTCTTATTGAAAAACCCTTTATTAACTCCCTGAATTTATTACTTCCCCCAGTGAGAAATATAACACATTTCAGATTTAACTATTTTTTAATCGTTTTCTCTGTTTTTTTTTTTTTCTGTAGAAGTTGCAAATAAATTTTATTATTTGTTCTAAAAAATCAATGAATATTTATAATTAATTAGCATTTTTCAATTATATTTTTATTTTATACACTTTATTTTTATCATAACTAAAAGTATTTGTATATTTAATTAAAAAAAGAAAATGTTTTTTTCATAATAAATATATTTTATTTATATTATTTTTTTTGTTTAGACTACTTGTTTGTTTAACTAACTATTGTATTTATAATTACTACCTCCCAATATGGCATAAAAATAAACTTGTACAAAAAATTTAACAAGTCGACAACCAACCTACACTCATAAAACAAATCGTGTTTCAATTTTTATTTTGTAAAATGTGTTAAGCATGCAAATCATGCATTTATTTTTTTAGCCCAAGTCTATTAATGACTTATTATTTATACAATTTAGAATTTCAACACAATATTGGCATATAATAAGTTCATACTACAAGCAAATATCGATGAATATTATCGTACAATGTTATATAAATAGCAGCATTTGTTAGGAAAAAATTTAAAGTTAATTAGGAGCGACCAGACACAGACACTAAAGAGATTCTAGGAATACAAATATAGACAAGTGATTATTTGTTGTCTACTATTTGAAATTAGGACTAAAAAAAATAAATTATGATACTGAGAAATAACTTGAATTGATTTTGTGCATTTGCTGTTGTTTTTATGTTCAGCAAAAACAAACATTTTTTAAGAAGGTTTTCAAAATCAGTCTAATTATCTCAAGTCTTTTTTTTGTTTGTTTCTGTTATCATTTTTCAACCCTACAATCATTTCAACTAATTTATAATCTATAAACAAAAAACCAATTAATAATGTGAACATTCTCTAATACAATAGAAAAAAATCAAAATTTTATTGTTTAAATAACAACGATTAATAAATGATCACACAAAAAAAAAAAAAAAAAAAAAAAAAAAACTACAACAATTAAGACATGAACACAAAAAAACTTAATATACAATTGCAATTAAAATTGAAATAAGGCATTGAACAATAATATTAATAATACAAGGAGATTAACAAATAAATAAAATATATATTTTTGTACAAGTAATTTTCTAATTTAAACACGTACTATCAGAACACTAGACAATGACACCCACCTACCCACCCACACACTCATAAATTTACACTCGAACTAACTGACTACAACTGTGTTTAGAGTTAAATAATTTTAAAATGCAATGAATATTCAAAAGCGTAGAGTACCACATTGGTACTCTGAACATGAATATCCGGTATAATATGTTCAAAATTTTAATTATTAATAAAAATATTTTAACATATGAAGATAGTTGTTTACCCGACGAAAAAGGTTTATTATATATATTCATGTATATATATATTCATATATAACTTTATTTAATTATATTTGTTTATATATGTAGTTATATATTTACATAACATACTTTTTATTTTATCTATCATTATTATGGACCCAGGGAAAAACATGTTTGGGGCAATCATATTCGAAGAGCATCATATATACGAGCATTTGGGATTATGATTGTGCCAAATATAGTCGTACTATAATATATTTAAAAAATTATGATTATAAAATTACTATTATTTTACCATAACATTGTACCTATAGTTATGATTCGAAACTATGAAAATTTTTAAATTCTTTGAATATTTTTAATAAACAAAACAGATTCTATAGACGTTTTTAAACAGAAAAATTCTTAGATTCTAAGGACATTTTTGAGATTTTTTTTAAATAGTTCTTAGAGTCTTAGAATTTTTCTTTTAGAAAAAGTCCTTAGAATCTAAGAATATTTCGTAGAAATATCCTTAGAATCTAAGGATATTTCTACTAATTATAAAAATTCACCCTTTACAATTCTTCTATGAAAACAAGACAATATTATGACTCTTAAAGTCATGTTTTAATTGAATTTTACGGAATCCCATGTGATCAGTATTCGTGCTTGTAATTTTTCTATCGACCCGTGTAAAAAAGATCAGATCTGAACAGATCTCAATAGATCTATTTATATTATATCTATAACCCGAAATTAGGGACAAATTTGAAATCTAAATAGATCTAAACAAATCTAGACAGAGCTGGCGCACCATATAAAATCAGGTCCAATGTAATCTGGGTATTATTTTATGTCGATCAGATTTCGATATTAACATATCTGGTACTCGGTCTGGTAAGGTATGTCCATAATGTGTATCACATATGCCATATCCAATCATATGTGATTAGATCTGGCACCATATCTAATTAAATTCAATCATAGCCGAGTAAAAAAAAAAAAATTGATCTGCCAAGATATTTAATCATATCCAATTTTATATTCCTTAATATTTAAATTGATCCGAAAAATGGTAGATAAAATTAGATCCAGCAATATATTTGAGGATTTAGAAGAATCTAAATTGATCCGAAAAATGGAAGATCGAATTAGATCGAGTAATATATTTAGAGATTAAGTAAGATCAAAATTTATCCAAAAAATGGCAGATTGAATTGTATTAGATTAGTTCCAACAGTTAATTAAAAAACGTATTAAAAAATTTTAAATTAAAAAAATCTAAAATTCGAGGGTTTGTTCGGGAGTTAAAATTTAAAAGTTTTGTAAAAAAAAATATGAAAATAAAAAAATTATAACCAGCATATATTATTATTATTATTAAAAACAAGTAAAAAAGGCTTAAATTCGGCTGTGCCGAATCTTTGAATACCCTCCACCAAAGTTCTCTATTGTTTTTGATACAAACAATGTAAAAAACTTTTAAAGTAAAATTATGGAGGTGAACAAAATTTTTGAGGTGAAAAACTTTTTTTCGATGCGGAAACGAATTATTTTACGTGAAAAAAAATTTTGTGGTGAACAAATTTTTTTAGGTGAAAAAAATTTTTTGTGGTGAAAAAAAATTTTAGTGGTGAAAAAAATTTTTTGAGGTCAAAAATATTTGAGGTGTACAAAATATTATTAATTTCTAAGCGATCGGTGAAAAAATATAAGAAAATATATTATATACCAGTCGCTACTATGAAATTGTACTAAAATACACCAATTTGTATGGAAAATTTAAAGGTATCTTCACATTTTCACCCATAACTTTTTAACCGCTGGACCGATTTTGCTCATTTTCAATACCAAACTGCTCGGGAGGATGTTCAACAATCCAGACAGACAGACGGACAGACAGACAGACGGACAGACAGACAGACGGACATCGCTAAATCGTCTTAAAATTGCATAAGGATCACGAATATATATACTTTATGGGGTCTTAAACCTATATTTCGACATGTTACAAACGGAATGACAAACTGATATATACCCTCACCATATATGGTGGAGGGTATAAAAATGTATTTCCCTGACTGGCATTCGAAACCATTCATATGGAACCACATATAATTATATCTATGTAATTATATCTTATATCATATCAAAAATACTTCAGATATATAATTATATCCTATACCCTATCAAAAAATATTTCTTATATTAGACCATATATTATATCATTTACAATAAAATCTCATACGAAATTAAAAAATATTTTTGATAATGGGCCATATATTATTATATCTCAGATATTAGAAAGCATACATAATTATATATGGTTCTGTATAAGCCATTTATAAGCATATATTGTTGTGTATAGGTCATATATATGTAAATATGGTACACGGTACCATATATTATTATATTATATTATAAATATATATAGTGTTACATATAATTTTATATGATAGAATATATACCATATATTATCATATCTAATTTTGTAAATATCAATATATAAATAGATGTGGTTATATATGCCCACAATATATGATAATTTTTCAAAAAATTAATGTTATAATGCATACTGACATGTGTAAATATATATGATAATATATTATTTGATGAGGTCACATATGATTATATTAAAACTTTTTTACTCGGGTATCGATATAGAATTATGCAGATCTGATGAGATCTAAACTTTTTCACATTCCCCTTTTTCCAGTAGTTTGCTGAACAAAATTCTTGGTCAAGTTATGTATAGTTCGTGTTTTAACGAAAATAACATGATATAAACATTTCGTAATTCTGACCAATTATATTTCACTGTTAAGCTTTTACCTTACGTTCCTTTTTTTTAATTTCCAATTTTTAAGAAAAGAAGTTAAATTAGTTTAGATAGAAAGTTTAGTTTAGCACATTTTACGTCAACTTACTTGTTATTATTTTAGAATAAAAAAAAAAAATACAAAATAATTTACATTATTAAACCTTCACAGAAAAAAGTATCACAAAATTTTAAGTAATTAAAAATATTTGTTAAAATTTAAATTCAATTTCTAACAATTTTTCGTTTGAAATATTTGTAAATTGTTATTTCTCATATAAAAATTCTTTGAAAAAATAAATTGAAGTTACAGAAAAAAAAGTAACAAAAAGTTTTTTGTATTTACAAATTCCATTGTTGGTGCATTTTTAAACAATTTTTTATTTGTATTTACGAAAATATTCTATGAAAGATGTTCAATATTACAAACAGAATTTATTATTCTGTGTTAGTGGAAACATTGTTAATTAATACAAAAATAGATTGAACAACCTTGCAAATATTTTTTTATCTTGGTCGAAGGACTCACAAGGTGCCGAAGGACTGAGGGATTTTAATTTATTTATTTGTTTGCTTGTGATTAACAATTTATATTTTTTGTTGGGTTATTTAATAAATTTATATAAAACCAATGATATAATTCAGTGATAACTTGTGGTTGTCATATAAAAATAAGTTTACTATTTTTATTTTTATTCTTTTTTCTTAGCAATTAAACTTATTTAGTGAAAAAAAAAAACGATGTATTATATCTATAAATTTGTTGTTACGAGGGAATAGCAATTTATAGTTATAACAAAATGTTTATTTTATTTCACATTTTAATGACAGTTACGCTTCTTAAATTGAGTTAAGTGTTGTTTTTACGTAAAGTTTTAAAATAAATTTACAATAATTATATAGTTTTTAATTACCTTATAGTTATAAATAGAAATATTACACAGATTAACAACATTGTGACATTAAAATAACTTATCGAGTCTATGAAATCATGCAAACATGCTTAAGAAATCATGCTTAAGAAATCATGCAAACAAAAAATTATTGACCAAAACTGTTCAATAAATTTTGTTCTCTTTAAAGTGTATGCCTTGACCGCGGGAATCAAACCGGCAGCCCTCGACAGGCTTTGACTCGTTGCATCACCACTTAATGAAATACCCCACGGTCGATACAGCGACTAGTGTGGTAGGCTACTTGGTAGCGTGCTAGCTTATCAGTGCGGGGGTCGTGGGTTCAATTCCCACCATAGGCTCTGGTTTGTTTTCGTTACAACGAGCTAGTGCTCGGTTAGGGATTAAGGATATAATTGGTAATTTGATGATTTATCTAGAAGTTTGTTATTTAGATAGTAGCTTTAATTAACCACATAGGCCCTAATGGCTCGGTTATGTAAATGAAGATTAAAAAAAAAAATTAAGTTTTTTTTTTATTGTTAAGCTGAATATTTTGTAAATTAATGCAACAAAAGATAATTTTAGACCAACTCACTTAATAATTTTATTCAAAAACTGTTGCCCTGTGTTAATTGTTATTTTGTGTATGAGTTGTGTAGTGAAACACACAGACAAGGTACAATAGAAAATTATAGTATTTTTATGATAATGAATGCGTCATCTTAATGTCTCATAAAATTAATTTATTTGAGAAAAACTAAAATTGAAAACAAAAAAACAAATAAAAAATTAAAGTCAGGCATGTCGATTATATGGTACGCTACACCAAGTATAACTTGGGTTATATTTAGCAATACAGTCCAAATTCTCGATCCTTATATTATGGGTTGGGCAAAAAATATAGAGATAAATTTGAACTAAATTGTCGATAAAGTCCATGTAAGCAAATACCGACAAGTTGGCTTTATATAGTTATCAGATCCAATTGTTATGCGATTTTCTTTAAATTTCAAGGGTTAATTTATGGTCGCACATAACATCCACAACCCATTTCAATTTCAAACAGCTGTATACGGATTTGTATGTTTAAATACCATTTTAGCAGATAGGACTTTTCCATGTGGATAGGTAGGTCTGCATATGTACCGATTCTAACCAATTTCAATAAATCGGCTCACAAGGAAGGTATCCTGTTGGGTTCTCTGCAACTTTAATAAAATTGGAATATGTGATAGAGGAGGAAAGAAAAAAAATACTTTTTTTTTTAGAATTCCAATCTTACGTTAAAAGGTTAATAAGCGATGCTAAATATTACTCGATTTTTGTATGGAAACATGTCTTAAATTTATGTATTTAAGAAAAGCAAAGTTTTATACTTATGGCTAGTTTTTGCCACAGGGTTGCCACATAATTGAATTTTTTTAAATATGGGTGAAAAATGCTCTTCAAAATCTAGAGTTGGACTTTATTATATAGTTCATACTTCATTTTGTTAATTTCCATTTGTTGAACTAGTTCGTTGTTTTAGTTCATTCGTTATTTTGATTTTTTTTTTCAATTATTTATAAAATTATATTAGTCACAATTACACACACCAAAAAAGTCTGTAATGGCAACTGAACATTTTGCTGTTATTACAGAAAATTTTGCTAATTTGAGCCCAGCGGGTTTTTTTTTAATCTTAGCAACACATGTCTGCTGACGTGTAGTACAATGAAATTAGTAGAAAAATTAGTAGCCGCTACTTAATTTTAGTATGCTTTTTGTAAAGTGGAATTTAAAATCTGTTTGCTAAAATCAGCAAAAAAAAATTAGTAAATATTGGTACAAAATTTTAAATATATTTTTTTTTATCGAGCATCAATTTTTTTTAATTTTATTTATTTTTTTTTTTCAAAAAATATTTTACACAAAATTAAAAACAAAATCAAAGGCTTAAAAATCTTAAAAATTGTTAAAACATAAACGAGTTAATCATTTTGTTTTTATTTGTTAATTTCTGTTTTGAAAAATATTTTAGTTATTTTTTTTTTACTTTTAAAGTCAAATTTTAATTGTTTTTAGGACTGATTTGTAGAACTAAAAAAACTTTTTAGTGCTATTTTAAGTGGATGTCTTATTTTCAGACATGAGTCGGTATACCTTTTTTAATCTCTGTAACATTTTAAGGCAATTTAAGTTTTTTAAATTAGTAAAATATTTTGCTTATTTTAGCAAATCAGTTTTAAAAATTTTGTAAAATGATTTCTGAAATAAGCAACAAAAATTTGTAAATATTCTGTAAAAACTCTGTTATTTGTAAAATATAAATAGCAAAAAGACTTGCTAAATAATATTTTTTTTACTAAAAATCGGTACAAAAATAGTAAAGTGGGATTGAAAAGCGTTTACAAATTTTTCTACTAACTTTTTTTTCTGAGTGTATTTATATGACAATTCAGCATAAAATAAACGAGATTTAAAAAGAACGATTTAAATGTCCATGTCCATTTTAAACATTTTGTCTGTAAACAAAATTTAAGTTGTAAAGAAATTGCTTGAGGTGAAAAAAATTTAGTGATTAAAAAAATGTCCTGGTAAATTTTTTAAGGTGAATGTAAAATATTATTCACCTCTAGGAGAATAATAAAAAAAAACAAACTGTTATATTAAACGATGCAGTGTTTTTGTTACAGATAAAATAAAAAAATTTGAAACTAAGAAAGTATGGTCGAGGTTAAGCAAATAATTTTAAGGTGAAAAATATTTTTACGTGAAAATAAAATTTTCAGAGAGAAAAATTCAGCTTGTGTCTAATAACTTTTTCTGTGTATTCTCCATGATTACTAAATAAAACATAAGAAAAATTCATTAAAAAAAATTGAAGTTGTATTTAAAAAAATATTGTATGAGAGATGTTCAATATTACAAACACAATTTTGTACTTTTATTCTGTCTATGAAGTGTTGATGGGTCGAAATGGACTTGTTTTCGAAAACGTTGTACATAAAGTCGGATCAATGTTGGAAAACTACAATTTCTCTTTAAAATTTTTTATTTTTTTCTAATCCCATATGCCAAATTTCTATACACTTAAATAGTTTAGAAGTAAAATAAGAAAATACCATTTAAAGGAAATGATATTTTATTTAAAAATCGGTCTACTTACTTTTCGTTTAAATCAAATGCTTTCTGTTATTTTTAAATATCGTTTAAACAACTTAACATACACATCAGTAAAAACAAATGATTAATCAGTTAGTAATAAATGTTAAAATTTTACCTACAATTCGGTAAAAAAATAACTAATTGTTCATTTATTTGAAATTGTTGCCGTTTTTATATTTTTGTTTGTTTTTTTTTTTAATCTACAAAATGTATACTCTCACAGTCAATAGACAAATTTTGTGTTTATTTATAAAGTTCTTGTAATTTGAATTTAAATAATTTTGTATATAATCAAACAATTTAAATAAAAAACAAATTTGACTGTTTTGATTTTTTTTTTGAAACAGACAGGAAACAAAATTTTAATTTGTAAAAAAGTAACGGAAACAAATAAACCAAATATTTCTTTCAAAAATTAATGTATGTTCCATTATTTTTAACTGAACTGAATTTTTTTTGTATTAAACTACAGACAGTAAACTACACAATATTTTAAGTGTATTTGTAGTATGAAGATTGCGAGTAAGCACAAAGTCGAATTTTTTTGGTGGGGAAGGGGGATATTTGTAGTGACGCTATGTCTAATCCTGAACCGATTCTTATCAAAATCAATGGGGATCCTCAATATGAGTCATACACCAAAGTTCATCTAATTATCTCTATATTTGTGGTCTGCAAAGTGAGAAGAATAATACATGCACAGGCTAACGGTTATCGCTAAATCGACTCTGAATAATTTGTATACCATAAAATGAGTCTATATCTGATAGTTTTAGTTGTTACAAACAACAGCGCAAATGCAGATGACCACGTAGTAGTGTAGGGTTAAAAAATATTCTTAAGTTCAAAATATGTGGTCATGTACACAAGTAAAAGAAAATGTTTTAAATTAAAATAAGAACTAATTTTATCAAAAATCCATTAATATTCAACAATAAATAATTTTAAGGTTTTATTTGACGAAGAAAATAAGAAGCAATATACTTGAAATTTCAGACGTTATATTTTCATTGTTATTAAATAGTTTTCCTCAAAAGATTGCTTAGTAAATAAGTTTCCCGGTATTTTTGCACTTAATCGATTTTTCTTAAAAAATTGTTGGCATTAATTAATTGGAAAAAAATGTATTTAATAAAACAATTACAAAAATATTTAATTAATTTGTTGCCACATGTTCCAAGGGATTTTTTTTTCAAATTCAACTTACATTAACAGCACATGACATTTTGATAAAAACAAAAGTTAAAAAAATAAACATGATTCATAGATTTATAAATTAATTATTCATTTAAAAAAATTAAGCACTTTATAAACAATTAGCAATTAATGAATAAGTTGCAAAAATATTACAAAAACAAATACAATATGGAAAAATATCATTAAAATACAAAACACATTTTTAACAAACAAATTCATAACCAATAATAATAAATGGCATTTATACAACATTTAACAAAACAAAAAATCTTAAAAAAAAACTATTTAGGTCAACACAACAATTAACACTCACTGCTGTCGTATAAGGGAAACTAGAAAAAACGATATAATATTAAATGAAAAATACAATAGTAATCAATAAACATTTACCAGCAAAATAAAAACTAATAGCATAAAAAAACAAACAATTGAAAAAATAATAATAAAAATTTAAATCAATTTTCAAAACATTTTATATGATGGTACGCTGAAAATAAACTAAAACTGAAAACTGAATGTTTGATTTGTAAAGAAAATTTTCCAATATTAATAAATATTTGTTGGAAAATTAACTTACCATATCAAGAGATTATATTGAATACTCTTTATGAAGCAAAAGTAATTTTTTTAGGAGTGTTAAAAAACTAAATGATGTCCATAATCTTAAAGTATGAATCAATCTATCTGCTACAATATTTGTTAAATATAACTACTGAATTTTACGTTTACAGGAAATATAAATATAATACGTTATTTGCGGCTTTATGGTTGATAGAGGATATTGCAGTTGAAAAATTCAATTATTTTTTTTGCTGATAGCGGGTATTGCACAATAAAAATTTATAATATAATTTGCATTTGTATTGAAGTTTCAATGGTATCTTTAACATTTTTTCAACTTGTAACAACTAAATAAGAAAAGAATTAAAAAGAAACAAGATAATTCTAATTGAAAATTGCTACATATCTTTCAATTTGACGTTGACTTTATCTGAACTAAATTATAATTAAAGCAATATCATTAATGTTATGACTATGGGTCAGTAGAGGCTCGAAACTGAATAATTCCGAAAATCATAAACTATGAATCAAACTATGTTATCTTCTACAATATTTGTAAAATATGACTACTGTATTCTACGTATACAAAAAATATAATGTTTTACGTTTTTTGTGGCTTTATAGTTGATAGAGGGTATTGCAATTGAAAAATTTAAATATTCTTTGGCTGATAGAGAGTATTGCATAGTAAAAATCTATGATATAATTTGCATTTGTATTAAAGTTTCAATGTTTGCTTTAACCTTTTGTCAACTTATAACAACTACATGACAAAACAATTAAAAAGAAACAAGATAATTCGAATTGGAAATTGCTACATATGTATTTTACAATTTGACTTTATATGAACTAAATTATCAAAAAAGTAATAACACTAATGTTGTGACTATGGGTCAGTAGAGTCACAAAACTGATTAATGCCCAAAATTTTAAAGTATGAATCTATCATTTACAATATTCGTATAATATTTTACGTTATTTGCGACTTTATGATTGAGAGAGGGTGTTGCAATTGAAAAATTCAAATATTCTTTGGCTAATAGAGGATATTGCACAGTAAAAAATATGATATAAATTAAATTTTTTAAAAGATTTAACGTTTTCGTTGACGTTTTTTCAACTTATAACAAAACAGTTAAAAACAAATAAGATAATTCGATTTGGACATATTGTAGATATTTCCATTTACGAGAGTGAATTGGAAGCTGACAAGTATGTAATGGATTTGGCTCAACTGTGGTAACATTTTTAGCTCGATCACGTCTAATGCTCATTAAAGTTTTTAAAAAATTGTAATTCAATGCAATGCAACGTGCATTATATAGTTCATTGTTGACGGTTTTATTAATTTTTGAATATTTTTCGTGGCCAGAGGAAAGTAGTCCGAAATAATTTTTGGCTATTTTTTGTTATCTGTACGTAAAAATCCATCGATTAAATTCTATTTTTTTAAGTATTCTGAAAACATGTTTTACGGGACACACTAATAAAATGCCATTTAAATGACTTGAATGGTATATTAGGATAATACATTTATAATAAGTCGATATCACTAATGTGGTTGATAGAGGGTATTGCATTCAAAAAAAAATCTTATGGTTGATAAAGAAATAAATATTAAAAAAAGTACTTTAATTGAATTATTTTCTCTGAAATTTGTATCAGATATGTAAAAATTAATTTACAAGAAATTGCTTAATAAAGGTTATTGAATATAAGGTCTCGATATATTGTAATAACGTGTATGGTAGATAGGCTTATTTACATTAATTTTTTTACTGTTTGTGTCATTTTAATTAAAATAATGTTTTATTAACAAAAACATGAATGGGACTTTTTAGAATTTGTAGAATACAATTAATGTTTTTTGTTTCAATTAATAATGCATCAATAAATTACAAATAATTTTTTTCTGTGTATGTAAGTGAGGTTACGCATGCGTAGTTTAAATTTACAAACTTCAAATAAAATTTATTTTTTCTAAGTTTATTTTTCTAAGTGGAAACTTTGTATTAGGTAAATATCTGTACAAGCAGAAAATATATATTAAACAACCTTAAAACAAATAGAAGCATCATTAAATTAAAAAGCTTTGAAATCGGAATGAGATTTTTTTTTTTCAATTTAAATATGTTTCTATTTTTTTTATAAAATGTGAAAACAAAATCTAAAATTTTAAGATTTTTATTTAAATACGAAAAAGTTAATCTTAATAAAACTCATACTTAATTTTAAAATATGATAAAATATGCCAAAAAACAAGAGATATTTATTCAAATATGATAAAAAATAATTGATTTAGCCATGATTATTTTTTTCTGTGTAAAGCAGTGCAAAAAAAAAAACTTAAAATTCCAATGAAATTAATATTATTTAAAAACCAACTACATTATTAATATTATTGAAAACAAAAGTACAAAAACGATAATTCATTTTATCCAATGGAACACATTAAATTGTAATCGACCATAATTCCAAAAATGCATCAGTTGTAAATACAGAAAATTCATTAAATAACAACAATGAATGAAAACATTTTAAAAGCAAATACTGGCTCACATACACATCAACATCAGCCAACTGTACGTATGTTTTTATTGCCCTGAACAATAATACAAACTGTTAAATCAATTAAATTAATGGCATTTTCATTCCAAGTAAAATGTAAGAAAATCAAAAATATAAAACGCCATAATGTTAAAGTAGCTGTTTTTAGATGCATTTAAGCCAGAATTCATTGTCAGAGTCCTCGTTTAGACTCTGGCAATGAATTCTGGTAGAGGAGATAAAAAAAAAATATGCGAGTTTTTGGCGTTTTGAAGGCTCACATCGGAATTTTTGGCTTTGGTCTATTTATGTATTTATTTATAGTAAACAAGTACGAGCGGCTAAATTCGGCTATGCCGAATCTTATATACCCTTCACCATGGTTGGGAAAAAAGTGAAGTTTATATATGGACTTATATGGAATGGACAGATTTATATACGGACGCCTTTAAGATTAAATTAGCCATTTAGTTTGGTGATAAAACTTGAACTAGGGAAGATTTATGGTTCCAGAAAATAGGTATTTAAAAAAAAATGTATGTTTTGGGCATAACTTTTTGTATCTGAACCGAGTTTCCGAGTTTTTCAGCAAATATGTTCTACTAAAAATTTTCGATCTTTGGATATATAGGACGTATCCATAGGTCATATTACAGCTCTAAAATTTTAGTTTTTATAAAAATTTTTATGTTTTTAGCCCATTTATGGATTATTTAATTACGGTCTTACCGTTCTAAAGGTAAAAATTAATCTATTTTGTGTCACGCCCAATTCACGGATCCCGCTCACATTTTATCAGATTTTGTGTATTGATAACCAAGATGCTTGTACCTTATTTGAAAACTTTTCCACTTTCTGTTCTCCAAATTTACAGAATAACTGACCGACATCGTTAAGTCAACTTGTGCTGTACGTATATGTAATGTAAAAAAAAAAAAAAAAAAAATAAAGTCTAAAGAAAATATTAAAAAACTATTTGTGACAAAGCGCTTAGACCACTGAGCCATTGAAGCTCATACGCAACCGTCGTTAATAGAAGTAAATAAAACAGATTTGTTTGGTTATTTTTATTTATTATTATTAAATTGTAAATATTTGTATGTGTTTATTGTTTGTGTATAAAAGGTGAAGAGGTGAAAGAAAAGATGTGTTTGATATATGCGTAAAATTCAACATACATATAAAAACAAAGAGATTTTACGGAAAAAATTAGAGGTAGTTGTGGTTTTTTGCTAATATCTCAGCCATTTTTCAACCGATCTGGCTGATTTTCAATAGCAAACAGAAATGGATCACATGTAACAGAAATATATAACAATCAAGTCCTCATCATGTCTGGGGTCTTCGGAAAACCCATTTCAACACACAGACGGACAGATGAACAGACTCACATCGTTAAATCAACTTCGCTCTTCATAAGGACCCAGAATATATATAATTTATAGGGTCTAAGATCAATATTGTAGAAATTACAAACGGAATGACAAACTTATATATACCCTTCCACCTGTGGTGAAGGGTATAAAAACACTCCTAAGAAGGGGGAGGGCGGGAATGAAATTTTCTACAAAAGGGTTGGGCATAAAATTTTACTACAAATGACATAACACCCTATTATATAGGTCATCCGAAAATCTAACTAGAAATCTGATGACCAATCTTGAATTTTACTGATTTTTGGTGTTTGTGTTTAGTTTTGGGTTGTGTTCCCAATTATTCGACCCTGCCGGATAATCGGTTGGGTCATTATTCGAAAAATTAAGAAAATTGATTAATCGGTTATTCGGGTTGATTAATCGGAAAAATTCGCGATTAATCGTTTAATGCAAAATAAATGTATTTCCTTTATCAATAAGAACACAAACAGTTGATTTTTGCTGAAATATCAAGTTAAGTCTATTGCATTGGTTTCTAAAGTGTTTTTTTAAGATACTTCAAAGCATCCTGAGATTTTTTAAAGAATCTGACGACTTTAAAAAGAAATGTGAGACGTATTGAGTGGAAGTAAATCTTTAAAAACGTAGATAGTGTTTTACCGAAGTGGGACATTTTGTCGATAAAGTTGTTTTTTTTTCTTTATATGACTGTCCAGAATAAAAAAAAAAAATTAAAATGCCTTAATAAACAAGAGCGGCATTCCAAAAAATTCAATAACAAATTCTTAAAAATATGTTATGAATAATTTTTGCGAAATTCACAAACAAAGTTTGATAGAACTGCCAGTGTTCCCTGACTCTTTAAAAATCACGCATATTCCTGACAACACCTCCCTACAAGAATAAGACCGGTTATATGACCGGTCATTTAATAGTGTTGATGTAAATACCCGTCAATGCGTATAACAAAGTTTCTATCAAGTTCTTAAAGACAATATGAGAAACTTAACCGAAACTTTATTTTTTTTAACAACAAAAAATGCAATTTACATTAGTTGACAGATATTTTATTTTGTTTATGTGTTAATTTCAGTCATCAATTTCTTGTAGGGCTCACCCATAAGAATAAGCGAATTCTTAAATATTTTGTACTAAACAACTTTATTTTATATTCATTTAGAAAATGAAACATTTTTATGATCTCGAAATGTTAATAAATATAATTATTAATATAATGAATTTCGTAATAAAAACTCGATTTATTTTTTGTTTCAAGTTAAATTTATATTATTTTACAGTAACGTTGTGTAGGGCATTCAACACTGAAAGAATTGGTTACATGATATTATTGAAGTTTTTCGTTATATCCATGAAGTTCCGCTGGTACATTGAAACTTTTTACTAAACTGATGCTATTTTTTAAGAAACTTTATGAAAAAACATATTGAATTAAATTAATTAAAATATTGTTTTATAGAAGTAAGACTATCATCAAATTTAAGAAATTTTTTTCTTTATTTTCTAGGGGTAACATAATTTAGTTTACATAGAATTTTAACTAAAACTCAGGAAGTATTCAAAAAACCGGCCTTTTGAAAAAGCCGGTTTCGGTTTTCTTCGAAAAATCGAATTTTAAAAAAACCGGTTTCGGTTTCGGTTTTTGCAGAAAAAACCGGTCAACCGGTTTTTTCGGTTTTTTTTTTTAATTTGAATAAAAAGCTTATATAATTTGTCAAAAAACAGAAATTTAATAAAGCTAGAAGTGGAAAATACTCTTTCACTAATAGTAGATGTTGGACAAATAATCAAAAGACAATTATATAAATTGTCCAACTTTTCAGTTCTTTTGTCGCATTTATCAAGATATATGAAATCATCACATGTGACCTTCTCCTAGTGTGTCTCTTTTCTGGTACCTAAAAGGGTGTAGAATAAGATGAAATGAGATAGATTTCTGAAAAAAAAAAATTGTTTTCCATAAAAACGTACAAAACGAACTTGGGAAAATCGATAAAAAATGGAAAAAAACATTAAAATTTTACTTTTTTGATTTTTTAGTTTTAAATTTCTTTTAAATTGTCACTCCAAAAGCGAAAAAAAAATACGTCACCACATAGGCAAGACGTCACCAAAGTCGGCACCCAATCATAACTAACCATACCAAATCGCATCTCCCAACTGAAGGTCTGTTCACAGTGATAATGCGTTATAAAAATTTAAAAGCGTTTTTCCCAAAACTTCACTTTTACACACTAGGTCCCTTTTCTCGGAGAAGATCACATATAATGATGAATGATTTTGTACAGTCCCTTTTTTAGGATTTTGAATGCTCTTTATTGTGTTATTTAGATCAGAAATTAAACTATTTGAATTTGGAATATCCACAGTTAAGTGTTCATCGGAATCTATTAGACTTACATCTAAATCTTCATAACCAAACAAACGATTATAAAAGTGTTCGGAAAAAATAAAAGAGACCAAGTAAACGAGTTGGTGATGTAATTAAAAAAACCGGTTAACCGAACAAAAAAGACCGGTTTTCGGTTTTCTTCGAACTTACAAAATATTTGAAACCGATCGGTTTTTAAAAATAAAGAAACCGGTTGACCGGTTTTCGGTTTCGGTTTTTGAATACTCTACTTTTAATTCTTCAACTGAAAACAAAAATGTTAAGAATAAAACTCAATAAAGCAAAATGAATAATATTTTACCACTTAACTACTTAATAGTCATTAAATGGTCAATGTGTTTTTATGTAAAAGTTCAAAGAAAGCAGGGTTTGGATAAATACCTACATCGTGTCTGCACAGAATTATGGTAAATGCGCCAGCATACAAAATAGCAATTTTGATAATAATATTTTATTTACTGCATAAATATTTGTTTAGTTTGAATATTGTGAAAGATTTTTTTTTGTACAATTTATATATATTCTTGTAGAATCCGTACCCTGTTTCCTCATACTAATGTGATGAATAAGAGAGGGTATATTAAACCCAACCATACTGATGAATGAATGCCAATCGTCTCAAATGTGTGCAAAAAAATTACAGAAAATGAACAGAAAATATAAAATTAAATTATATGACTAAGCTCCATTAACACAATGTTCGATTAGCTACTAACTGAGACTGTAACTGACATATATTTGTTGTTTACCATATAGAATTTGAACTTAGTTGTGGGTTACTTTTAAACGGGACATTGTGTTATCGGTCCTAAAATTTAAAATGATTGGTATTTGTATTGATATGGTTTTGAACTAAATGAAATATGTACCATAAAAATGTTTTTTTTTCTTCATTATGTCTGACCGACTAAAGCAGAAAAACAATTTAAAAATTATTACATTGCACACAGGGTCAAATGAGGGAAATATTATTAATATTTTAAGTTTGAAATTTGCAACAAACTATGCATATATGATTTCCATTCAGCCAACTGGCCTGCAACAAAAAAATTATTTATTGTTCAATATTTAAAAAAAAAAAAAAAATATGGAAAAAATTTTTTAAAAAGTGGCTAGATAATAGTCAATTAAGTGTTTCTGTTTTAATTTAATAATATATTACACTGTAAAACAATTTTAAACTTTTTCCAAAAATTAGAATAAACGTGTTTCGTCATTTTAATAGTTTATATTAGAATTTCATTTTAGAGGCGGTTAAAGCTTCCCAGCTCAGGCCTGTTCTTGTAGCATAACGGTATATAAAACTATGTTTTCTTTACATCTGTTCTTGCAGCATATCGGTATAACAAACTATGTTTTCTTTACATCTGAGGTGTAGGGTATGTTCATCAGATTTCTAGTCAAATTTTGGGATGACCTAAATATTATGTAGGTGATCCCAAAATCTGACTTTTAATATGTTGGCCATCCCAAAATTTGACTAGAAATCTTATGAGAAATCTTGAATTTTATTGCTTTTTGGTGTTTGTGTTAAGTTTTGGGGTTTGGTGTGTTCTGACATATATAGTAAAATTTTATGGCCAACATTTTTGTAGAACATTTCATCCCCGCCCTTTCCCTTTTTCGGGGTGTTTTTTTTTCAATTTGTTAAAATAAAGCCAAAAATGCCATTATGATAGGGAGTTAGAGGGTTAATATGTTCCACAAAAATATTTGTCATACCATTATCTACAAAGTTGCTGAACATACCCTACACCTCAGATGTAAAAAAAAAACATTGTTTTATATACCGATATGCTGCAAGAACAGGCCAGAGCTGGGAAACTTTAACCGCCTCTAAAATGAAATTCCGATGTAAACTATCAAAACGCCGACACACGTATATTTTTTTGCTCTCCTTAGCAAGAATCAATCATCGGAACCCCGTAATTTTTTTTGTGTTGAACTGTGTTATTAATAAAAATTGAATGAATTAAGGAATTGCTTTATATTTGACTACATCAATATTCACATATGGGTAATTAAAAATTTTTGAAGTAGTTCTGAGTAATAGATAATTCCCCAGCAAAAATATACATTACCAAGTAATTAAGGGAGTAAGTAGCACACAAAGGGTTTCACTAGTTAACAGGCTATTTATTCGCTTAATTACTTTTGTTCCCTATGTCCCAAAAATTATGGGTGTTCATTACCATCTCGCTTACAAAAGTAGTAAGAATAATGAATTACCAGTATGGTTACTCAAAGTGAAGAAATAAGTGCTTGCCAACAATAATAAAGTAAGTAATTATTCTTAATAAAACAATAGTGTAGCTTAATCAAGTAAAATTTTCTTACTTAAAGAAATCGACAAGAATAATTTGTATTTAAATTTTAAAAAAATAATGCATAATTTATAAAAAGAATATGATTATATGATCTAAAATCTTACTAATACTATTTAATTATAAAAAAAATTTAAAAAATCTACTTTTTGAACTCAAAAATTTAAGTTTATAATTCAATGCTATTTCTCATTCAATATTAAAATTTTTAAAAAATCAATTTTAAAGCAGATAATTTTCTATTTTGTTGTAGTTTTTCAAAACAAATTAATGAATATAATGGTTATCTTTTATTAAACCTTTTTCTTTTTTTTTTAACTAATGTATTTTTATTTTTTTTTAAGCTTAAAGTTTGTTTTTTTTTTTTTATAAAAATATTATTTATTTTTCAATATTTCCTGAGTAGTCCTGGAGTAGCGAAATTTTGAAAAATAAATAATATTTTTATAAAAAAATATACCTTAAGCTCAAAAAATAAATTAGTTATAATAAATATAATGGTAAAAAAACAACTAACAGTTAATCATTATTTTGCGTTTAAATATAAGAACTTCTTTCACCCATTATCAGTAGGTTATTATTTTGTTGTTTAAAGTAATGAAAAAAGTAACTACCCATCATTACATGGTAATCTACACAGTTACGATCTGTCATTAAAATGTTTTTCCTGGGTCAGTTTAACTTAAAATCTGCAACCAAGAAAAAATGTACCCATATTGTTCTATCGATTCCTAAAATTTCGCCGTGTTACTCAAATTTAGTATTTACAAAAAATTATATCACAAAAGAGCTGTCATAAATAAAAACTAATAAAAAACTGAACATTTGTAAATAGTTTCAAATGAATTAAAGGAGTACTAAAGTACTTTTTAGGCTTTAATAGTTCCACAAAAAGTACTACAGCATCAATTTGATCATGCCTCTCCTCCACAGTATATTTGTTATATATAATGTAAAAAAATAGAAGTAAAAACTTTTAGAGGTGAAAAACAACTTTTTTTTTTTAGGTAAAAAACTTTTTTGGACGCAAAAATAATTTTTGTGGTGAACAATTTTTTTTTAAGGTGAACATAATTTTTTATAGTAAAATACCAATTTTAAGGTGAATATTATTCACCTCAAAGCTTGTGGTGAAAAATAGGACAAAGTATTTTGTTCACCAGACGTTACTATGAAATTGCACTTAAATCAGAGTTGGCAGGCAATACCGATAAAATACCGTTATCGATTCAAAACTGACTACCGAAATACCGTTATCCTTAAAATACCTTTATCGATATAAATAAAATACCGTTTTCCTTTTAATATCATTATCAAAATAAATGAAATATTAGTACCCCTAAAATGCCGTTATCGAAATAAAGGAAATAACGTTATCCTTAAAATACCATTACTGCTATATTTAAATTTCTGCTTCTGTCCATTTTGTTTTTGTTTTTAATTTTAGTTTGTTTCTTTTTTTAAATAATCGATATGCTCCGAATATCTGTCTACCGTTACCCTGAAAATACCATCACCGAAATAACTGAAAAACCGATACTAATATACCTTTAGCCTAAACATTACGTTACCGAAATAACTGAAATACCGTTATCCTTAATACAGCGATACCAAATTAAATGAAACAGCGTTACCCTTACCGGTAACCGCATCGTTTCGGTAACCAACCATAACTAAACTTTCCCCCCTTTGGCATGTTCGTACAGCATATCGGTATATGAAACTATGTGTTGTTTACAACTGAGGTGTAAGATATGTTCAGCAACTTTATAGAATATATTAACGTAAACATTATTGTGGAACATATTAACCCTTTAACTCCCACACATAACAATAAGTTTTAGCTCCATTCTAACAAATCGGAAAAAACCTCCCTAAGAAGGGGCAGGATGTGAATGAAATCTTCTACAAAAATGTTGGGCATACAATTTTACTGAGGTACGCAGAACACACCAAATCCCAAAAGTTAACATAAACGCCAAAAACTAGCCAAATTCAATATCAATCATCAATTTCTAATAAAAATCTGACTCATAATATGTCGGTCATCCAAAAATCTGACTAGAAATTTGCTTGAATAGAGCCAAAAATTTCCGTTATTTGGAGGAGTTGAAGGGTTAATAAGTATATTCACATAGAGAAATCTCAAACGTTTTCCAAATTACATTAAATAAATATTTTTAGCTGGGCATATATTTCGATCCGGAAAAAATTTCAAAAAAAATCTGTTCAATATTTTTTGTCATTAAGAATTGTGGATTTTGGAGTAATTTTGTTCGAAATTCATAACAAAAATATTTCAAATTCTTACCCTGTGTGCTTTGATTAGGTTGAAGACATATAATTTCATATACGAGCACTTACTGCTGTTTAAACTAAACAACAACCTACTGTGAGCCAATTTAATTAAAATTAAATGAAATAATTCAACAAATAAAAAAAAACAACATATATTTAAAAATAAAATTGAAAAAAATTATACCAATAAAAGAGACATCATTAAAGAATTTCAAAATGAAATTAAAACAAATATAAAAAAAATCTCAAAAATTTTGTTCGCTAATAAATATAATTTATTTTTAGCTTAATAAATTTTTCAGCGTTAATCTTTAAATGACATTATAATATAAAAACAATTAAATTAATGTGAATTTGAAACACCAAATATAAACTATGTGCCAAAAGTATTCACATTTTTCGTGTGAATAAAAAAAGCATTGAAAATTATAACAAGTACTTTTTTAAAAATATCTAAAACGTCATTACTGGTAGTGCCGATGGTAATGGCTTATAAATGTGAAATATTTACGTGAAACTGCGTACCAAGATTTTAATTTTTAACCTTTTTTGCTTCTTAAACGATATTCAAAGGGTACACTAATATATTTATTTTCATTGTATCCATTTTATGGTATCAAAATACAAGAGGACAAACTTTTTACAGCAATGACAATTTTTCGCAATATTAAATTTATTATTTTCCAAAGAATGTTAATGATATAATTTTTCTCCAAAAATGAATATACTTCGCTTTCATTTGTTACTCACATGGATATATATAATAGAAAAGTTAGAAATATTTACAGAAATATTTTTGAAATATTAAAAAAAATTAAAAACTGAGTACGCTCTGTACAAGAATTCTATTTTAAATGAATTGACTAAAAATCAAATTTAATTTCCTTTTTAAGCCAATGAAATTTATTTTAATTACTCGCAGAAAATTCATTCTTTGAAATTCATTCGATCGAACTCTCTTCGTAGAAGATCAATCATTGAATTCCATCATTAGATTTCCAATTTCAGAATTTAATCAATCGTTCGATTTTTTCATGTGATTTAGCAATTCGGGAATGACATTCGATTTTCTTCATTCGTTTAAAAAAAATTATAAAATATAGTCACGTTAACTTATTACAGTAAATTCAAAGATTTATTACAAATACAAGTGGAAAACACAAATAGCAATTATTAAATTCACGGTTAGAAATCCTTTATTTGTAAAAATAAATGACCAAAAGTGAGAAAATTGCTAAAATTATAGAAAAATCACCAAAATTTAAAAAATAGGAAAATAGGAAAAAATATTTTCAATTGATAAATCCTTATAATTAAAAAAAAACGTCGAAATCGCTAAAATTGAAAAAAAAAATCACTTAAATTTCAAAAAGGTACATTTAAAAAAAAAACCTAAAATATAATAAACCGCTCAAAATAAAAAAAACCGCTGAAATTAAAAAAATGCAAAATTTAAAAAGTAGCTTTAAAATAAAAAAAAGTTGTAACAGTTGAAAAAAAAAATATTTTAAAACTAAATATCGCGAAATACATCCCTCTCTTTCAAGATAAACGCGATCTATAAATCTAGGCAAGTAACTTGAAACTTCTGGTGCAAAAAGGTTTTCTCTAGTGTTTTTAGTTTTCAAGTTATGCACGATTAAAATTTAATCTAATCGATTCCATTTGAGTTAGTTTTTTTTTATTTAGCGATTTTTTTTAATCTTGGTGATTTGTTTAATTGGGGTGATTTGTTTAATTGTGGTGATTTTTCTAATTTTAGAGATGTTTTTTAATTTTGTCAATTTTTGAATTTTAGAAATTTTTTGGTTTTGGCGACTTTTTTAAATTTTAGTGATTTTCTTAAATTTTAACGAAGTTTTTAAATATGGCGATTTCTTTTCAATTTAAGTGTTTTTTTTTCATATTTTGGCAATTTTTTCGGAGTCTAGATGTTTTTTAATTTTTTTTTGCGATTTCTTTTTAATTTAAACTTTTTTTCGAATTCTGGAAATTTTTTCGAATTGTAGCGATTTTTCTAAATTTTTTTCTTTAACGATGTTTGGCATGATTTTACAATTTTCGCGACTTGGCTTTTTTAATTATTTTTTCAATAAGAGAGATTATTTTCAATTGTAGATTTTCTTTTTTTTAATTTTGGGGAATCTTTAATTTTGGCGTATTTTTGCAATTCTGACAATTTTTTAAAATTTTGGTATTTTTTCGGTTTTGGGGATTTTATTTAGTGTTCTTGTACTTATAAAAAAATCTTAATTTTTTTTACTTTTAACTACCCATGTAAAAATCGAAATATATATGAGCACACATGATCATACATGGGCCTGTATATGATCATACATGGGCATACATGGTCATATACGTCCATACATTGTTCAATATATGACCATGCATGATCTCATATATGATCATATATCTTCGGATCTGAAATTTGAGAGTATATGGACGTATATGATCATATACGAGCATACATGAAAAATATATGAGCATGTATGATAATATATGCACATATATCATCATATACCCTCAAATTTCGGATCCGAAGATATATGGTCATATATGAGATCATGTATGGACGTATATGACCATGTATGCCCATGTATGATCATATACAAGCCCATGTATGATCATGTATGTTCATATATATTTCGATTTTTACATGGGTAGTTTGTTATTTTCCAAATTAAGGCATTTTTCGAATTTTGGCAATTTTTTCAAATTTTGGCGTTTTTTTTTAATTTTAAAATTTTAGCGATGTTTTTAAATTTTGGCGATTTCTTTTTAATTTAAGCGTTTTTTTCGAATTCTGGCAAATTTTTCGAATTGCAGCGATTTTTTCAATTCTGTTTTTTTTTTTTAATTCTAGCAAATTTTTTTTGGCAAGATTTTAAAATTTTAGCGACTTTTTTCAAATATTGGCTCATTTTTTATTTTTTCAATTTGAGAATTTTTTTTTTCAATTGTAGCAATGTTTTTTTTTAATTTGGGAGATTTGTTACAATTTTAGGAATATTTTGTAATTTTAGTATTTTTTTATTTAATTTTTGAATTTTTTTTATAAGTTGGTTTTTCGGTGTTTGTAAAAAAACTTTAATTTTCTTTAATTAAAATTAGTTTTTTATTTTCCAAATTTTAAAATCGATTGAAGTTAGTCGAATATCATTTTCAAATAACTTAATCGAATGTAACAAAAATTAATGAAAAATAAATTTTTACTAATGTTTTGCTGGGATAACTTGAATTAAATATAAATAAAGTTTATTTTTAAATATTCAATCTTTTTGATCATATTGTGTGATAGTGGGAATTTTGCGTATTTCGTTTTAGATTTATTTTGATATAAATAAAAGTTGTATATGTAGAGCTCGCGCTATATCCACCCATATAGTATATATTTTGTGCTTTATTAAACAAAAAAAAAAATGAAATCACTTGTAGAATAAATGCTTAAAAGTATAAAACAAAAAATTCCATAAAAATTCTTTAAAGATTATGATGAACTCATATTTAAATTTTTATTCTTTTTTTGTTTTTTTAAATGTTGTCTCTCACTTTTTCGGCATTTGTTTTTGAAAACGCTTAAACTTAAAATGTGATATTGTTGACAAACATTAAATGATTTAACATTTTATTTGTTCGTATACATTTTACTTTTTGCTTTGTAGTTAAATCATTCTTAATCTTATTTAATGTTTTCCTACATATTTTACAACATTTTTTATTTGATCATTTTGTGAAATTGTGTCACATGAAAGGAGAAAATGAGTAATATATTTTTAAAATGTTCATTTGTGCTTAATGATTCAAGAAATAATTTGTTTAAATGTTTTTTTTTTATTTTGGAATTTTTCAAATTAAAATTAAGTAGTTGTGATATGAATTTTTTCATCTTTTAAATAAGAAATCTGGAGGTTATAGTTTATTTCTAATCTCTAAAATTCTTCTAATTAAAAATTTTGTTGAATAACAAGGTCATAAAAAATTAATTTTAATTGATTCAATTAAAAAATTATTAATTATTATTTTTGAAAGAATTTAAGAGATTTTTTGTTTGTGCATGAATTGGATTAAATTTTTCCAAATTATTATTATTATTTAAAAATTGAAATGCGACGAAAAAAAATTTCTGTTTAAATAAAAATTTAATGAAATTTTAACCTACTTAGCAATTTGTAGAAGCTATTAAATTGTTTGGTAACTATGATATTGGTTACGTAATAATTACAATTTTAATCCTATCAATTAATAATTTTAAATTAAAATCTCATCAATTTAATGAAAAATCTTCAAAAGTTTTGCTTACATTTTTTTTTTTAAAGTTGATAAAGAATTTCTCTGACCGGATATTATAATAATGTATTGTATATATTTTTTATTACTAAAGTTTTAACTCATGTAATTTTTTAAATCTTGAAAATTTCATTAAAAATCAGAATTTGTTTAAAAAAACAAGTAAAAAAGGGCTAATTTCGGCTGTGCCGAATCTTTGAATACCCTCCACCATAAGGGCTGAAGATGATATACGTATATACTAAATTTTGCATGAACTGTAATATGAATATGTTTTGTCAATTTATGTAACAGAACTTTTGTTATTTAGTTTTAGTAATGTTATTTACAGAGGTCTGCTCTGTTAGCGACTTTAACATTGTTGCTTTTAACGTTAACTTAGTTATTAAGAGTAACACACATATAGCTCTAAAATGAAATTATTCTCATAGTATGTAAGACAGTAAATGTAATCGAACAAGAAGAAGACTTAATAACATTTTTACTTACTTAACAGAAAACAAAAATAGATACAGAAAAATTGTACAAATTTGTATTGAAAATTTAGAGGTACCTTCACATTTTCACTCATAACTTTTGAACCGCTTAACCGATTTTGCTCATTTTAAATACCAAACTGCTCGGGAGGATGTTCAATAAAAATAGGCATCCCCGCTTGCGTCTTCGCGTCGTGATCGCCTTTTCAACAGACAGACAGACAGACGGACATCGCTAAATCGACTTAAAATTGCATAAGGATCACGAATATATATACTTTATGGGGTCTTAAACCTATATTTCGACATATTACAAACGGAATGACAAACTGATATATACCCTCACCATATATGGTGGAGGGTATAATAAGTAAGAAAATTAAAGTCGCGCATGCCGAAATCATTCAAATTACACTGTACAACAATTTCGTACCTCTTCAGGGGGGAGGGCGGGCATGAAATGTCGGATCAAATTGTACTTTATTATTTAGGAAAACCTTCTAATTTTGTTTGAGCACTTTTTCCTATATACTAATTTGCAGATTTTTATTTATTTTCTCTATAAGAAATATCTTTCCAAAGACATAGTTTATATTCTGAAATATTATCATTTCACGTGGCCTTTTTTTTATGAAAAAACCACAAGAGTTTAAGGATGTTTTTCTACAGAAAACTTCTAAGATTCTTCAGACTTTCTAAGATTCTGCGGACTTTAAAAAAAATTCTCAAAATTTTTATGAATATCTATAGAAAAGAGTCCTGAGAATTTTAAGAATTTCCTACAAGAAAAAAGTTGTCAGAATCTAAGAGCTCTACTTTATGAGAAAAATCTTAAAATCTGAGAAATTTTTTATTGGAAATAGTACTCAGAAGCTGAGGGTTTTTCTATAGGAAACAATTATCATAATTTGAATATTTTTCTTTAGAAAAAAAATGTACAGAATCTGAGAGGTTTTTGATATAAAAATTTCTTATATATTGAGGGATTTTAATGGGAAAAACTCTTCAGAATCTAGACGAAATTTCTCAGAATCTTAAGTTTTTAAAAACAAAGTGTCTATTTAAATGTGAGTGAATTCTATACAAAATTATTATCAAAATGAAAGAAATTTTATATAAGAAATGAAATTAATTAAACTTATTTCAATCTGAGGGTTATTCTATATAAAAACATCTGTTGAATATTTTTTAAGAAATATTTTGAATGTTTTTTTATACACTTTAAAAATGTTTAATTTTAGCAAAAACTTTAGATTCTATGTACTTCTTGTTATGTAAAGTCCTCAGATTGTGTTGACCACTCCTTCAGATTCCGTGAACTTTTTCGTGTAGAAAAATCTCTGTTTCTACGAGGGAAGATCAATAAGTCCGTGAACTTCCCTCGTAGTTATGCGTTGCATCAACACTTCTTCCATCAAGTTCCACCTGTTAATAGACTACTGTCAAATTTTGAGCAAATTCCGTCATTTACTTTGCGTTTAACAGCAGTATTTTTCGAGGTCCATAAAAAAGGCATTTGTTTGATCAATAATTTTATCGTTGGAGCTAAGTCTCCTTCCAACGAGCCATTTTTTTAGGTTTGGAAATAGAAAATAGTCACTAAGGGCTAAATCCGGAGAATAAGGCGAATGAGGGGGCAATTCGTAGTCTACTTTATGGATTTTGCGGAAAGCTCTCATCGTTCAAAATTGAAACCACTGAGCCATGTGAGACTATGTCTTTCACAATCTATCGCACATTCAATCTCCTATCGGCCAACACCATATCGTGAATTTTTTCAATTTTTTTGGGTGTAAAGACCTCAACTGGGCGTCCAGAACGTTCGGCATCTTTCGTGCTTGTAAGGCCACAACAAAAGTCAGTAAACCACTTTTTTACCATTGAAATCGATGGTGCAGAGACCCCATAGTATTTATCTAACTTTTCCTTGGTTTGATTGACGGTTTTTTTTTTTTTGCAAAAAATAATGTTTTATGAGCACTCGAAATTCAATTTTTTCCATTTAAAAAAAAAAAAACACGAGGTTGTAGGTTTTGAACAGCTGTTAAACGCGAAGTAAATGACGGATCTTGCTCAAAATTTGGCATTAGGCTATAAACAGGTGGTACTTGATGGGAGCAGTGTTGCATTTTCTATAACTACGAGGGAAGTTCGAAAAGTCATGGACTTATTGAACAGCCCTCGTATAGAAAAGCTTGCGATTCATTAAATCTATGGATATAATTTTTTTTTTGGACAAAGTTTAAAAAATGTAAAATTATCAGATTCTGAAATTTTCGGTTTAATTCTCAGAATTAGCAACGATTTCTTATAGGAAAATATAAAAGATGGAATTTCTACGAGATAAATACTCAAGGACTTTCGCGGTTAAGCCGCGCACTGAAGCAAAATCGGCTAGAATATAGCATGACAACCACATGGTGCAAGAACCCCTACTTGGAAACGGGAAATGGAAAGTCGTCCTACCTCATCCGCCTGTCCCAGCAAAAGTTGATATGAACAATGCAAAAAATGGGTCTCAAAAGACGACTTGTTCTTTTGCGCTGGTATCTGAAAATTTGCAGAAAGATGGGAAATAATTGTGGCCAGCGATCCAAAATAGTTTGAATAACATATTTGAAACAATTTTTGCACAATAAATCCATAAATTAAAAAAAAAACGCTCAATATTAATTCAAGTTCCCAATAATTTTCAAAATTTTCAAACTTTCATAATTTTAGTTTTCAACAATTTCCATATTAACTTTATATACTTTCCGTACTTACCTTTCTTTAAATGTTTTCCCAACAATGACGATTTTTCTCGATCTGCCGGTATACCTAAAATTTGATTTTGTTTAACAGCTGGGGGTGGTGATAAAGAATCACGTGATTTTTTAGCTACACACAAATTTAATGGTTGATCGAGGGCAGGTGGTGGTGGTGGCACCACCTCTGTGCCTCCGGCGATACTAGTCGCCACATTATCATCTTCGCTGGCATCACTAACAGAAGCACTTCTCAATTGCGATTGATCGTATTGAGTGATTTGTTGAGAATATTGTTGATGAAAATTACGTAAAATACTTTTTGGAGATTTGGCGGGAGCAGGTGGTAAATTGGTTGTAGAAGAGTTAGAGGATTCATCTTGAGTATCACGACTAACCATTGAGTTAAGCATAGTATTGGATGAGGTGTTGGTGGCAGTTAAATCGCGTAGACCTAAAATATCGGCTATAGTATGAGGGGTAGGTCGAGTTGGTGGTCGGGCATAAACGTGGGGATGCCATGTAGGAGGTGTAGACATATTTGTTGTTGTTGTTAGCAAATGTGCTTCTGTTGAGATGTTGGGTGATTGTGCCTGTCTTATTTGTGGTGTTTTGGCTAACATGCCAATGGGGGGTGGTGGTGGGGTAGTCATATTTTTTCCATTACCACCACCACCACCATAACCATTTGTATAATTGTTAATTTGTTTTGTGGGAGCCTCTAATGATTTTTTTAAAAATGTTGTTGTAGTTGTTGTTTGCTGATAATATTCACTTAATTTTTCTTTAGTTGTTGATACAGAATTGTGTTGGTTAGGACTAGAATTAGCACTTGTCGTTGTTGCTGTTATTGCATCACCACAACCACCTGTTGCTGAATGTGTTGTTGCCATATTATGACTAGTTGTTATATGATGTTGATGATTATGTTGCTGTTGTTGTTGTTGTTGCTGATTGTAGTTATTATTATATGCATCCATTATATTATTACTGTTGCTATGGCTATTGTTGTTGTTGTTGTTGTTGTTATTATGAATACTATTGATTGTGTTGTTGTTGTTGTTGTTCGTGTTACTTAAATTATCATACATATGTGTAGCTGCGGGTGGTATCGTTAAAGGACTACGATACACATATGAACTTGTAGCCATTTTATAATGCTGTTGTTGTTGCTGCTGCTGTTGTACTAGCTGTGACTGTTGTTGTTCTTGTAATTTATAGTTACCACCACCACCACCACCACCACCAACAACACCACTGCTACTATTATTGTTATAATGATTTTCTTGTTGATAATGTTGTTGTATATGATGATTATATAATTTTTGTGCTACTGTTGCTCCACTAACCATTTCTGCTTCTCCCACTACGTCACATTCAATTTCTGGCATCATTTATAAACATTTATTGGAGAGTTTATACAAATTTCATGTGAAAGAGTTGCTGAAAAAAATAAATCCAAAACAAAATAAAATTGTGGTTAAAATTATAAGGAATGTAATTATAAACTTAAGTCTATAATTAAATTAATTTAAAAACATTGTTATGGAAAAATTGCCTAATTTTAGATATTTTTTCCAAAATGCGATAAAAAAGCTGAGATGAAATTGTCGTTAAAAGAGGAATACCAACACGCCGTATGAGTGTTATTTATTTAAATTATAACACTCATACGTACTGGGGGCTCTTGTGAAAAATTTAATAAGGCAATTCTGGACAAGGAAATTATTTAAACCGCTACACTCCTATTTTTATGAAATACGACTATATTGGCGAGAAACAAGTGAAAGGCAGACCTGCTTTATCTTAAGTGTCTCATCGATTTAGTTATAAAAGAAATATATATATTTTTTTAATTTTTTCAACTTGTTTCATTGTTGTTCCAAAGTAAAAATAAGAAAATAAGGTGTAACACGAAAGGTATGCAAAAAGACGATCTGTTTTGGCACAAAACTTAAAAGAACAATCCAAAATCATATAATTTTCCAACGTTTTTGTACCCTTCTTTTTGTGCCCAGCTTAAAAGCCCGATGTGTACCAGCTTAAAAGCCCGATGATTCCTCATCGGTAGTTTTAAAAATCGGAATCCATCTATTCTTGTCTCCCGGTAGTATTTTTAAAAATCCCTTCTTAGCTGATGTCTATGCCATAGTAGGAACCTTTACACCAACTTACACCTTCCAAGCTCCAGTGGTTCGGGCAGGCCGTTAAGGGGAGATTTTTCGCCCTTTTAACCTCAATTTTTACCACGTCTCTGGCCAAAATTACTAAATGTATCTTATTAGGCAGGAAACATATATTTAAATTTCACCCTTTCAATCAAAGGGTTATGAGCAGACCATCAAGAGGCAGACTTTTTGGCACGCTCTGTAGGAAATTTAAAAGAATTACGTCTTCTGTTGGCGCCGGTACCTACATATCAAGTTCGTAGCTCCACCGGCTTTATATGTGATATATATGATCATATTGATAAAACCGAAATATATATGAAGATCATATCTGGGCTTTTATATGAATATATATGGGTATACATGGTCATATATGATCATACATGATCTCATATATGACTACATGTCTTCGGAGCCGAATATATATGACCGAATATATGCCAGTATATGGTCATATATTATCATATATTGTTTATATATGATCAGATATGAATATATACGACCATAAACCCCCAAATTGTTTATCCGAAGATATATTGTCATATATGAGATCATGTTTTGAACCATTTTTGGACGTAAAGCGTGTTTTTTTTTAGAGTGTCACAACTTTGAGTTGGCATCACTGCTTATTTTGACAACCCATTTAACAGCTGATAGTTGTTTTTTGTTTAGTTTGCTTTGAAATTTCATTATGAATCGACTTACACCAGAGCAACGCGTGCAAATTGTTGAAATTTTTTAATCAAAATAATTGTTCTATTCCTCAAACTCATCGTGCACTTCTTCTTCTATTTTATAGCGTACATAATCGTCCTTCAGAGCGGCACGATGAGTTTGACGAATAAAACAAATATTTTGATTCAAAATTTCAACAATTCGCGCGCGTTGTTCTGGTGAAAGTCGATTCAAAATGAAATTTCTAAGCAAACTAAACAAAAAGCAATTATTAGCTGTTAAATGGGTTGTCAAATAAAGCAGTGATGCCAACTCAAAGTTGTGACACTCTTAAAAAAAAACACCCAATATATGACCATGTATGCCCATGTATGATCATAGACAAGCCCATGTATGTTTATATATATTTCAGTAGATTCTTTTTCTCAGATTTTGTAAATGCGTTTCTTTAAAAATAGTTTTGTGAAAATGAATAATTTATGTTTTATATTATATTATATAAAATTATGTATAACACTATATATACTTATTATAAGCCTTATACAGAACCATATATATGTTATAATATTAGCAAACAAATTTGAGATATTGTATAGTTCTATCTAGAGTGTTTTTGAAATGATATAAGATATATTTTTAGATATATTTAAGATTCGATGTCAATGGTTTAGAATCCCAGCCAGAGATATACAAATTTTTATTGTGTCTTAATTTTTTTCTATATTAATATTTTTTTACAAAACTTTCTAATTTAAAATTATCTCGGGTCAATATAATTAGTTTATAATAATCTAGGTATATACACAGAATAAAATTACAAAATTCCGTTTGTAATATTGAACATCTTTCATAGAATATTTTTGCAAATACAAAAAAAAATATTTTGTAAAAAGGCACCAACAATGGAATTTATAAATACAACAAAAACTTTTTGTTATATTTTTGTAACTTAAATTTTTATTTTCAAAGAATTTTTATAAGAAAAATAACAATTTAAAAACATATAAAACAAAAAAATGTAAGAAATCGAATTTGAATTTTAACAAATATTTTTAATTACTTAAAATTTTTTGATACTTTTTTCAGTGTATAATTATAAATGATATTTGTTTCCAAAAGTCCTATAAGTGGTGAAATTTTATAAATTTTGTTTTTGTTGTTTTGAATATTAAAATAATTTCTCTATATTTTTTCTTAATATATTTTTATATATTGTTACAAGAAATTTCTACGACTAGAAATTTCTTCACGCGAATTTTGACAGCTGGAAAAATCTATTGTCGTAATAAACTGGAAATAACTAGAATAACTGACTACTCATATAAATACAGGTACTTGGTGACGCGGTAGTTCAGTTGATAAGTAAAACGCAGAGTGTGAAGAACTAAAGTGTGGCTAACGTTTAGTCTGTCTACATCGTTTAAATAAAGTGTGCTATTAAAGTGTTTTTCTGTAATTTTAAGTGCCTTTTATAAATAAATAGAGCTATAAATAATTTTAAACAGTGTTTATTATTTGCAATATAGAAAGAACTCGATTTATTCAAAAGGTAAATAAATCAACGATTTGATAAAGGGTAAAATCGTAACAATATTTATATATAATTATATAAAATCAGATATGTACAGAACCAATTTGTCACATTAATTCAGGCAAAATATGTAGAAATTTTTCACATTTTTCTTAAAATTTCTAATATTTAATTATATATAACTGCCGAAGAATATTATTATATATAACACAATTGCAAGAAAAATGTATTATAATAAAGTCAGACACACATTGCTGAGTGCTTAACTCACTACAACTCTGACAGATCGAGTTCACATCCAGATGATGGTATTGTTTTTTTTTTTTAATTTTACCTAGATTCCGTAGAATTTTAACTAAATTGGGTATATTTTATATTGTTAGATCTAATCTGATCCGATTTAATTTTGGATTAAGTAAGTTTGGATCTTACCCAGCAAAACTACACATTAACAAATAATGTGTAAAGTAATGTGTAGCCATAGGGGCTCATGGATTACTTTACACCTTACTTCACTGATGAATTCTACAGGCGATGAGCATCAAAGCAATATATATACCCATTACTTTAGAGGTGATAATGTAAGGGGTTACTTATATGGTTACGAGAATGGAAAAAGTAATGTGTCTAAAAATATATTTTTAAAAAAGAGGAATTTTTATTAAAACAAATTATTACAAATATTTTAAACGTTATTAAAAATAATGTTGTCATGATGGGAATCGAACCAGGGAACTCTGGTTGCCAGCCAAGAATTCTACCCACTGAGCTATCGACGCATACAGTATTTGTTTGCTTTAAACTTAAATGAATTGTTGCCCTTTTTTTTCGCTAGTGTTGTCAAAACATACATACATTACCCTTTTGCTTACAAAAAAACACAAAGTAATGTATGTAAAAATCGATTTTCAAAAACATTTCAATTATTACTTTACATTTATAAATCGTATATTACGTAATCAATAATAAGTAACTTATTACTTTATGCTTGTAAATAATGAAAAAGGTAACGAGCTATCATTACAAGGTAACGCATGAGAATATCGCACCCATTACCAAAGTTTTGCTGGGTACTTAATCCGTAAACATATTGCTGGATGTAATTTGATCTGCCATTTTTCGCATCAATTTAGATCAGCTAAATACTACAGCAGATATTAAAGGATTTGAAATTTGATATGATTAAATATTGCTGCAGATAATTTTTTTTACTCGGGATAAGAATGTCCCTTTAGTGTAAATTTCCTTAATCGTATCATTTAATTGGCTATAAATTCGGTTATCACCACGAATCTGTTTTCTCTTTGTTGATATTCAGAAGGGTTATGATTTTTTTGTAAATGATATTTAAAAAAAAATCAATTTAAGAGCATGTACGTATTTTAAAAATTATTGAAATACAGACTATAATTCTTATAATTTTTTGCAATACATACTGGGTATCGTCGTTCTATAGCAGTGGTGTTCATTTCATGGGACAATTGTGCCCTGCTCAACTTACATGTATTCTTACGCTCTTGCCTTTAGTCGTCACTGAAACAGCGACGACTGTGGCGGATGTGTGCTGATTTTGCTTGAATGCACTGAAAAAATTAATAACAATGTACGAAAAATATTTCATGATAATACAAGATCTATAAAAATCTTTAATAAACTTAATAAAAAAACGCATTTTTTAATATAAAAGTTGATATGTTTTTTAAAATTGGAGTCCGATCGTTCATTCATTTAAATAGCATTTTTTTAATAGGATATCATTATAAATCCAGACATATTACAGATATTTTATTAATATGTAAATATAATGAAATCATAAATATTTAAAAATTTACAACTTTTTGTTTAATTTATATTTCTTTAAAAATGTTTTACACAAAACATTAATAGGTTCTTCATATTTTCAATAAAAAATAAATTCATACAGATACTAACACTGCTACTAACCCATTGAACATTTCTTACAGTGCAATTCTCATTTTCTCAACAACACAACTACATTTTTATTTTTGAACACTGTTCTATAGCGTATGAGTATTATTAATTTATATTAATAACACTCATACTCAGCCTGTATTAAAACAATTAATTGATGAAAACAGTTCTCAATAAGGTTTTTTAAAGTATGTAATTTGCTCTCCTTTACACGATTGTGAAGTGAAAAAAGTTCCTTAAAATCGGGTTGCTCAAAACAAACAAAAATACAGAAAACGGAAACAATTTAAAATAAGTGAATAGTCATTTATTTTTACGGAATTGGTAGGTAAAATTTTAACATTTATTTTTAACTGAATAATCTTTTGTTTTTACTGATGGGTCAGTTGTTTAAACAAAATTTAAAAATAAATCACAAAAATCATTTGATTTAAATGAAAAGCAAGTAGACCGATTTTTAAATGAAAAATCATTTCTTTTAAATGGTATTTTCCTGTAGTTTAACTCACAAACTATTTTAAGTGTATTTTATAATAGGTTTTTATAAAATTATTTAAACACAAAATTCTATAAACAAATTTTATTATTCAACAACATTCCTAAGAATATGAATTTAATTAAAATAATAACTTTATAATATTATCCTTTATTTTAATTCATTTCAATTTAATTAAGGCAATTAATTACCAACACTGATGCTGTTGATATCATAGACAAATACAATGAAACAAACCCCTCACAATTTGCCCTACTATTAAATCGGCATGATGGATAAAATAAGAGATCCTATAGATGTTAAAACCAATTTAAATATGGTTGAAAATACTAGAACTTTGAAAATATCCCAATTGATGTACGTACTATGTAATGGTTTGCTAGGAAAACTATATTAGTCATGTCCTCTTAAAATGAAATAAATATTAACATGGCATTCAAATACATTTAAGCATACATAAGCATATATTCATTCATATACTTATTCACTTACAAACACTTTTACATTTTAACATGCCATAATAATTTGACTCTATTACACTTAAAAAAATATTTTGTCTACAATAAGGTGCAAAAGTATATGATATTTTTGAGATGGAAATAAAAAAATACAAATCAAAGTCAAATGGATTAAGATTTTCTTGGTTTGTTAACATGTTACAACAGCGATGTGTAAATTCATACATAAGCCTTAGGACGGATTTAGGGGTTTTCTCCTCTGGGTTATTGTCAACCAAAGATTTTCTATATATATTTAGACTCTAATTTATTTCTGTTGAAATTTATCCAACTTATAGTAGAAAACTCTGTTCCTACTCAAAATTGGAAAAATTTACTCTGCGTGTGTAATCAGAAATAAATACATACATTATGTGTAAGTAGGTGTATACACAATGTGCAAATTTACATTAAAAATGTGTAAAAATTAATTAAAATTTTAAAGTTAATGTGTAAATTCACAACATTTTTTTTTTGTTTAAAAAAAACAACATTAAGGAAATTCTTTCTCATTAAAGAAATTATTCCTGTTTATTTTTGAGCACACTGTATATGCAGATGTAAGTAAACTGTTGTAATTTGGCAACCTTCAACCTTTTACTACCCATATACAGTTTGTATAATAATCTCTGCATGCAATGACTAAAAATATATTACCATTGCCATAACTACAAATATACATACATACATACATACAACTACCACCAACCAACACGATAATGATGTATACGAATTGGAATGAGATTGTAAATGAAATTGTAATTGTATAAAAACGTTTTCTATGAAAGAATGTATATACTTTTTTTTTAAAAACGTTCATAACACTACTCTCTATCTAACTTATGAACATGAACAATTTAAATAATCTACACCGTTTCCCATGGAACCAAATAAAATGATTTTTTTTTCTATATGAAATGAATTTTTTTCATTTTAAATATGTTCACCACCGACTATGCACACAAAGTTTTTGTGTAAATTTACAACATATGCAATGTGTATATGTATAATATCGTCTTCGTGGATAAAAAGTTTTTGGTGTAGCCGGCCTTTGGACGGTTTAAGCGGTTTTCTCCTCTGGGATATATCGAACTTCAGCTCCGCTAACCAAAACTATTTCTATATAAACACTTTAAATTTTTGTTGAAATTTACCCAACTTATAGTAGGGAACTCTAGTCCTCCTAGAAATTGTGTAAATTTACTCTATGTGTGTAAGCGAAAAAATACTCATATTATGCGTAACTAGGTTCACTCAAATGGTGTACATTTACATTGAAAGTGTCTTAAAAATTATATAAACAGTTTAAAATTAATGTGTAAAATTACTACATTTGTGAGTAAAAAGCTTGTTTTAAGAGTAAATATACACATGAAATGTCTAAAAATTCATTTTTAAATGCGTAAAAATACACACAATATGCTTATATTTACTAAAGCAATGTTTTAAATTAAACTGTACAAAATTTTTTTTTTTTGTCATAAAACAATAAATTTATTTTTATATTTATAAATATTTTTTTGTTTTTAATTTTTAATGTGCAGTGGTGATCATTTTCAATTTGTTCTTTCATTTTTAACTTTTTTTTTTTTAATTTAAAAATGTCAAAATATATTTATACACTCTATTTAAGTTCTGTTGAAATTTACTCAACTTATAGTAGGAAACTGTACTTTTACTATAAGTTGACTAAATTTACTCTGTGTGCGTAAATGACAAAAAAGATACACACAGTATGTGTAAGTTGATAAACATAAAATGGGTAAAATTACATTAAAAGTGTGTAAAAATTAAAAGAAACTTCGAAAGTATAGAGTAAATTTACCAAATTTTTTTCCTGTAAATTTCACAAAAATGCGTATATTTTCTACTACGATGTTGAAAATTAAACAGAACAAAATTTTTTTTTTGCAATAAGAATAAATTTATTATTGTTTAATAATTCACAATAATTGATAAATTTTAAAAAACCAAGTTTTTTTAAATTTTTAATTTTTTTTCAATTTAAAATTAGTATAAGTTACAAGTTAGTATATTTACAAAATTTGTGCGTAAAATTTTTATTCAATAAAATATTCCTAATTTTAGGCATAATGAGTTTAATTGTAGTCTTTAAAAATTTTTCAAAAAATATCTGAACTAAAAATTAATCTAAAATTTCTTTTTAAATAGTTTAAAAATTTTCCTCAATTTAAACAAATTTTATTTAAACTCAGAAAAATTTTCTTAAAATGAATACAAATTCGTATGTTTGGGTAAAAACGGAATAGTTTATATACTCAGAAATAGTTCAAATTTATCAATTTGTATACTGATATGTGATAAAACTAAGTTTAGTTAAAAAAAAAAAAAATTAGAAAAAAAATTACTCCCATTTAGTTCAAAAATGTGTCTAACTTAAAATGATAAAGTATTTGAACTTAATATGTGTTCACTTTTTTCGCGAATAGAAAAATAACTTAAATTTAGAAAGCTATTTTTAAATTCAGTAAGAATTGCTTTCTAAAAATTAGTTCACGCAATTAAAAACAAAAAGTAATACATTTTTTCCTATGTAATAATACAATTTTATTTGATTTTAGAAACTGATGAAATTTTCAAGCAACTTAGTTCAGATAAATTTTAAAAATTTAAATAAAATATTTATGTTTTTTTTCCTTCAAATGTCTTCAGATAAATTGAAGAAAATTTTAGTAAATTTTTCTTAGATCGAGGAAAATTTTAGTTTTTGTTGGAAAACATTTATTATATTTTCAATATTTAAAAAAAAAAAACTGAATTAAAAAAACGAGTTAATTTTTCTAATTCTAAAGAAAAATATTATTAAAGAAAAAAAATTATTAAAGTATTTATAAATTTTTGTTTCACGAGTCGAAAATTGATCAAGTGCCCATCTTTAATTTTAACAGTCTTAAAAATTGAACTTATAGTTGCTTATATAGCTTATAGTTATATATTTTAAAATTTTATTAGCTAAAGGTAAAATTTTTTCTTATTTGCGCTTTTATGTAATAATTTTTTTGCTGACTACAATACAAAGTATCGCAGGTACATTTTATATAATACGTCATAATGGATATATAATTAACGTTGCGCCTATTAAACTTTATATTTATCGAAGGCACTAAAACTATCTTATTTTCACTTAATAATAAAAAAAAGTTAACATTATTTGTATATGTCAATTAAAGTTTAAGCTAAAAATGTCATAAAATAAACTTATGACATTTTTTCATTTTCCAATAATATCAAGAAATGTAACTGTGATATTTTGTATTTTTTTTAACAATTTCCTTAAATTAGTTAATTTAAGAAGACAAAGGACCCCCGGTGTTCATAGAAACAGTTTCATATTTATTTAAAAATTTTCATCAAATTGAAGGATAATTTTCACTTAAATGAAGTGTTTTTTAACTTGATGTTGGAAAATATTTTCTTATATTTAGGTAGTTAAGTCCTAGTTTTTAGTAAAAAGAATTTTTTAATTAACATAAATAAAATTAAATTTTTCTTAAAACCATGGAAACATTTTCTACCTAACAGTAAAATTTAGGATAATATTTGAACTAATTTGGAGGAAAATTTACTGTTTAATAAAAATTTAGTTCACAGTAATAATTTTTTTTTTATAATTTAGAAATTTTTTACCAAATTTTAAGTAAAATTTGTTTATTAATTTTAAGGCAAATTTTATTTAATTTTTCCTCCAAATAAGTTAATTTTTCTAATTTCTAGTTGGTTTTTACACATTTGTTTTTTATATTTAGAATTTAGAAAATTTTTTTAAAGTGTTAGTTAGTAAGTAAATTTACAATATTTATGTGTAAAATATTAATATAATACACATTTCAGAATATAAAGTGTTTAATTTTAAGCTCATTATGACCAAAAATACTTTGTGTGTGTGTTTTATCATGTATGAAAGTGTACACCAAATAGTGTTACACATTTGGTGTTTAAAATTTACCAAATTTACGTAATATTACTTACAACTTTAGCCAATTTAAAGTAGTAAATTTACAAAATTTTTTTGGATTATAAACACAATATAATAAATACTATTGTATTCATAATCCCAAGTTCAATCGAAAGTTTTTCGGTCATAACAAAACCGATATTGGAATAATATTTTTTGGGGTAAAGTCCGAACATTATCTCAACATGCGGTGTAGATTTTATGTACCGAAAATGAGAATCATGAGCCTTTAAAAAAGGATTATAATACCAATGAGTATTCCAAACTCTTCTTTTTAGATTATGGCTGAATTATTATATTAAATATCGAATTTATATACATTATATTTGATAACAAAGCCAAAGTTGGATATAACCCAGAAGAGAAAATCCCTAAGTTTGGTCGAAGGCCGGCGTCCCACAAAAGCTTAATATAACAAAAACAAGTCGATTAACATTATACAGAATTGGAAGAACGGAAATAGTTTTTTCTTTTTCTAGAAACAGTGTACAACGTGAATAGATTTA